>JAAIXJ010000145.1:0-474476 GCA_013403705.1 Heliconius hermathena
TATATATATTATAAATAAAACAGTTATCGATTTTTGATCTGATACAGACCTTAATTTCCCATAGTAGGCCGTATTTACGGGCAGGTGGTGTGCCGCTGCGCTTTATGTTTGGACTTATAGAGTTTATCTTAAATCTATAGTTTTCATGTATTATGAAACAAATACATTTTGATCGTCTAATATTTATAAAAATTCAAGTCAATCTGTCTTCGAGTATACAGTAGTAGTAGTATGAGTTATTAATGTTCTAACAAACTGATCATATCTCTACATTTTATATGACCATTTAAGGTCATCACGCTAACTATGAAGCGGTAGAATTGCCATATAAGGCCATGAATTTAAAATGATACTGTGACATTCCGCTGGTTATTTCTATAAATATGTGGATAATTAGATTACTATTTCTTTATTGATTTGGAAATAAACTATTTTATTTTTTTGTTTTTGAGGCCAGTCGTGGCGCAGTGGCACGAGGTGTGACTGTAAAACCGACTGGTTGTGGGTTCGATCCCCACTCGAGGAGATGAAATATTTACTTAAATTTATATTTCCNAGTGTCTTAACACTAGGTTCCCTGCTGTGTGCGGGATACCGCGTGAAGCTGATTTGATTTTTATTTTTTTGTAACCTGAATAAGGCAATATTTACGCTTATAATATAGTACTTATAATATATAATAGTACTTATAATATATAATATTTGCTGCATTGAGTCTCGATACTCAACACGCAACACCTCCAGAATTCGGCAGACATTTAGTGCTCAACTCAGAGCGAGGAAATGAAATATGCCTCGAACCCACAACTGGCGCATTTAGAAACGCACGTTTGTTTCCTTGTTACATGATAGTATTTTTTAAAACTCACTAATTTTATATAATGTTAAGTTTATTAAAGAAATAATTCAATATTTAGATTTGTTTCAAGTCTTTTTAGTTTTTTTTCTTGAAAATCAGAGATCTATTCAAAAATATTATAAGTATTAACGTTAAGCTTAGCTAACAGTATTTTTAGGATTCCGTATCGTTTAAGAAACAAAGGAACCCTTATAAGATCTCTCTGTCTGTCTGTCTGTCTGTCTGTCTGTCTGTCAAGAGCCTTTACAGCAGGAACGCTTGGAGTTGAAATTCAAATTATATACTCAGATCTACAGTCCCATAATTTCCTGAAAAAAAATATATTTCTACTTTTATTTACAAAAAAGATATGGCAGTTCATATCACAAAAAACGCGTATTTCGACACTATAAAGGGAATCAAAACTAACCGAGTACCACCGGTTGATCTAGACTTATATAATTTTGCAGCTAGCATGTACAGGTAGCAGTATAAGCTTAGGTAAAAATCGGAATTTGTGGTTAAATCCTAAAAAATAATCACCTGTAAACACTGTTTTTTATTATCTCGATTCAATCAATAACGAGTTGTACTCGCCCGCCAGGGTTTCCGTACAACTTATATAAGTTAACAAATTTTTGTTATTTTTTATGTGTAGCTACTATAAATTCTAACTTCTTACCAAATTTCATAATTTTAGATGAACGGAAAGAGCTCTATATATATAAGTTTTAAATACTCGGCGAATTTCATTAAATAAGCGATAAATTTTAAGCATTAACACTCGTCTCTTTTGATTGTGTGTACTTTAACTTTTTGACGTATCAACCTTACGCTGTATCCCACACAGCAGGGAAGTCAAGGCGAGGAGTGTTGAGACACTCCGTTTCACACTTTCTGCCGAATTCTGGAGGCATTACGTGTTGAGTGACGGAACTCAATATAAATTTAAATTAATATTACATTCAGTCGTGTTTACACTCATACTTTGTGCTCCTGCGCCACGCCTAGCCTCAGCTGTTTTTTTGATGTGTGATCTTTTCTGTGCTTCAAGGGATAATGAACATGTCTATTACTTAAATTTTTAAATTTAAAATTCCATTATAAAAAAAAATACAAATTTTCGTTTGAATGTTAAAATATGAAATAAGAAAATATTACTGTTAAGAGCGTGTCAAATGACCCGCATTGCGGCGGCGCGGCGGTAGTTACAAGTGAAATATGTTATTCATTACTAGACCTGATAAACTTAACGATTATGACTGTACTTCGCTATAAGGAAAACTAAATGTTAAATAGCTTACTTCTTTTTGTATTAGTCGGATTGTAAACGCGACGGTTGTGGGTTCGCTTCCTACTCGGCGGAAAAAAATATTTTTACTTCCCTGTAATACTTATAATTAGTTTAATAATTATTTTTTTGGTGTGTGTTTGAATTCTGTTGTTAATATCTATTTTTGTCAAACTGCGGTTTGGAAATAAGTGTATATGTATGTATGTTTGTTTCTATGTCGCATTGTGGAGCTCATGGACCGATTTTGTCGATTTTAGTAAATAAAAAAAAATAAAAAGTAAATTAATAAGTCCCGCGTATAGCAGGTTCGGTCTTTACCTTTCTCGTTAGGTCACTTCCTTCCTCACTTACCGCTGAATTTTTCCGAGCATTGCTTGTCGAGTGGCGGAACTCAAAGCCGGGCTTTTTTGCCCGGAGCCGAACTCAAAGCTGGGCTTTTTTTGAGCGAAGAAATAATATATCACAATTCATTCCTCTAAGTGGGGATCGAACTCACAACCACGATGGCCTTTATAGATTAAACTAAGATAACATGAAAAATTTGGAAAAAAAATTAGAAATATTTAGCAAAACAATATTTTTTAAATGGCCATCATCTTAAAATAAGACAAGTGAGATTCAACATGTTATATAAAAGCTAAAGAACAGAGAGTCTTAACACTTGCTACTGTCTGTCCGCCCTGCTACAAGCAGAAGAAACGTGAAAGAAGTAAAAAAAACAAAGTTAAAAACTGCATTTCGGTATACCATTATATTTCCATAACACCCATTCAATGCTTAACACCTATCAACAGAGGTATGGGATTGAAATCCGTTATAAAACTTGCTCTAGCATACAAAAGCAACAGATTTTCACCTCTATTCCGGTATAATAAGGACTTCACTAGTGTTTTTATGTTTTTGACATTTGACATATTCAAATTCGGACCGCAGTGGCGCAGAAAATGACATGTCAACACGAGAGCTGTACAGGAGGCGACATCGTATTTCCGAAATGGAAATGCAGAAAATGCCGATATATTTACTATGCTTACGCTTTTTGTAGAGGAAAAGTTTTAAATTATCATTTGTGTTTGTATAAAACAAACATTTATTTTGAATACAATAATATATTAGATAGAAAATGAAAATATTCTAATATCTAATAAGTTAAATGGAAATAAAGACTTGTGTACGACACGTGGTACATTCTAAGGGCACAAAAAAAACTGGGTTCTTAGTTACATCGAAAAATTATGGTGAATATTCTTAGTCTATATCCTTTCTCCATAAATGAATTATTCCCACAAAAAGGTTATATCCAGTAGTTACTGAGATTAGTTTGCGCAACAAATTCTTCAGCTTTATTATATTAGTATATATAGATTTGCATAAATCTTTTTGAATCGAATAACATGCCAGTACTAAAAATCAATATCAGTATTCTTACCTATATGTCTTTATATTTTTCACATAATTTAATAAATGTTTTCATACGTCATCTAAATCTAGAGGCCGTAAGAAAAAATTAAGCTGTCGTGGCACAGTTGAGTAGTGTCTGACTGTAAATGTGATTGTTGTGGGTTCGAGACCACTCGGAGGACAGATTATATTTATTTTTATTTCTGGTAGAAAAATAGTGGAGTGGCTACAGTCCACAAGTAATAAATTGAAAGTGATGAATTCAATGTCTTAACATCAGGAAGAGGAATTTGTTCCCAATCCCGGAATCAATATTATGTTTTTAATTGTAAGTAGTAACAATTACATTATAAAGTAGAAGCACTTGATTTTCCTGTGGAAAATAAAAAAATATGTTTTTTAACTGCAAGGTGAATATCGCACATAGCAACGTAGGCAGAGAGAACATAAAAAGCTAGGACAGCTCCCAACTTTCCGAAGAATTATCGAGGCATCACGTGTTGAGTGGCCGAGTTCCGCCAGAACAGCTCGTTACCAGAGAAATTTAAACAAAAATATTAAATGTTACATTCCTCCGAGTGGAAATTGAACTCACAGCTGTCGCGTTTATAGTCATAACCTTGCGCCACTGGGCTTCGACGGCCTTAAAAAACATACTTACGTCTACTTATTGTCCATAGAAAAACAAAACTCTAAGTATGCTTGGAAAATACTTTGCCGTACTTGGTCTAAATACTTCACTGAATGGAATTTGAATCTACAACCATCACGTTTAATGAAACCAATTGCATCATCTTATAGTTACATAGATGTATTTGATTTTAAGATATATGTGAATTATTGGTTTAAGTATCTTAAGTAAATATATGTCAATCATTTTACTAGATGTTTTGAAAAAATTGGTAATAGTCATAAAGAAAGGATTCATTTTGGGATTATTATGATAAAATATTTCAATAACGTTTATCCAAACAGAAATAAAGAACATTTTGCATGGATAACATGCAAAAATATTCAAATATCGTCCCAATACTGTATCCTGTCTCAAACGCCACCTAGCGGGGAAAGAACTCACACGTGACATCTTCCAAGATGGCCGCTGCCAACTCCATCTCGCGTCTGTCTTATCACAAAACATTCACCAAATACACTAAAACTTTTAAAACGGACACAGGTTCAAAACCTATTTGACCACTTCACAGCACAACACAATATATTGTCCCACTCAGAGTCGCCAATTAACATCTAATTACTAATTAATTAGAGAGAGCTATGTCTTCACCGACAGCAAACCGTCGAATGAAAAGCTCTGCTATGTTGTTACTGAATTTTATACTCCATCCCAGCAGAGCCTCCAAGTTTGCCTCCTTCAAATTCGTTATGCATACAGCACCAAGGGCTGTTGAATACCGTTCGCGTTTATTTATGAACAGGCAAACTTCTGGTGGGTATAGGCTCGCCTCCCGCTAGGAACTGCCGGGGACAATGCATGCGATCACTGAAAAAGGGCTTTTTATATATTCAACTTTACTCTGTAGCTCATCTGCAAGTATTATGGACCTAATTAACAAGTTAATATGGACGGACCGTCGCGTCTGCGCACAGGCCGTTATATTTCATCGATGAAGCCTTCAAATTTAAATGGGAAATCGAAAATTGTGGTGTAAAATCTGAATTTCATCGTCATTTAGAATGTATCTTGGATTTTAAAGCAGATACGTAGTCCTGAAACGGCTTTGCAATGGTAAGAAGCATCAGAAATTCCACCCCGCCCGACCCCCCTATCACAAAGTATAATGATATCGTCGTCGTTATTATGGGAGTCGTCATAAATATTTCATAGAGGAGGGCCGTAATGACCGAGTGACCGGTGATCGCGACGTGAAGCGACGGGTGGCCACCGTATCGCCTATTTAAGCTGGACTTGACAAGACATGTATTTTTTCTGAACTTTCTATAATGTTGTGTGGTTGGCTTCACTGTTGCTGTATGCCTCCTACAAAGAAGCGAAAATAATGGCTGTTTTATGAGCTTCGAAACTGCCCAATTATATTTATCGTCTAGGCTTAATGTCAACACAATAAGTATAGGAACAAATACTATGTGATAAAATATTTATAAAACTTGTTTAGTTTAAATATTACACTTATTGACATAGGAGAAATTAGACTATTGGTTTAAAAGGACACTTATTTTATAGTACAATTTCGAAATTCAAGAAACGATAATGTATTTATATATATTTAAAAATCATCCAAAACATGGATTTATAAATATATTAACATACTATTTTAAAATATCTTCCGTAGGTGCATTGTGGGTCATTTATTTACTACCGACTTAGAATCAGTGCATATGATAGAATAAAAAAAAAAAAAAACTAGTTGTACTGTTATTTTAAGATTCGTATCTGTGTTATTGGTAAAAATCATTCATAAAAATTTTGACACCTTTTGGCATGGATACTTGACTTTTTTGTCCAAAAATGATAGCGTGACTTATGATTAGGTTCCTATATAATAAAGGACAAACAAATATTTTAACAGAATTAAGTTAGTTTATATCTATGCAGACAGTATATACTTGATTAGAACTAGTATCAATTATTTCAGTTAGTTTCTCTAGTTTTTCGCCGTCTGTAGCTTGCAAGGTGCTAATTATCGTCGGCCACTCACCGTCCTTTGATCACGTGCCTTTGATCGAAACTCGGTTATTTCAGAGTAAAGCGGACATCTAACATTATTGTTATTAATTTTCTTCAATTAGTACGTTTATTTGCTTTTTTTTGTTACATACATATGTATGTAGAGACCGTAGCGTTTAGCGCTCCGTTCTCTCTGACTATCCCGCTAGGGATAAAGCGTGAAGTTAGTTTAGTTTAATTTACATTCCTGAGGCAGTGAAATTTTCTTTTATTGCAAAATTCTAAAATGCGTAATACTACCAGCATTACGCATTTTAGACTTTTTACTTGCTGTTCTATGAGCGAACAAATATTCTCAAAGAGCACCTTAAAGTAAATAAGAACTTCGAACTCACAAACTAACAGACTACAAACTACGACTAGGTTTAGAGTTCATTTCTATGCGGTAGAAGTACATAGGTGCGTATAGCTTGCTAAAAGAACTTGTCCTTGGTCTAAGATCATCTTACAAAAATTATTATAAGATATATCACTCAATATACATCCAAATTAAATCTCAATAAAAACATCCCATTAGCGACCAACAAGCTCGCTAGTACACCTAAGCGTAGTTACACCGATTTCCTTTGACAGAAAACTTGTTAGAGTCCATATTAAAATTCAAAAACGACTGGCAACTCAGCGCCCGATTCCCCAAAACATTATTCAGTGGATTTGAATAATGATTTTGTTTTACTCACACCTTACCTTTGCGTTAATGTATGCGAAGATCTAAGCCCTGTGCTAACTTGGTAACGTGATTTTTGGGACTTAAACGCTTTTGAAACTTAATTTTGTGGACATTTTAAAGTTTTGGAGCCTTTAGCGAGTCTTTTGTGGTGTATTTTGTAAATTAGGTTTCGTATTATGTAAAATTTTGAAAGGATTTCGTCTGAGGTTTTGTGTGTAATTGTAGGATAATAGATATAAGGTTGTGGAGATTTAGTTCTATCCAGTGTCATTCTATATTTCTTTTTCTGAACATATTTGAAAATATTAAAAGTTATTTTAGTATTAAAATATTAAAAGTGTGTTAATTGAAATCCAAAAATGTAGTATTGTTAAGTACATTTTTGTATTTCAATTAACACACTTTTGTTAGGTAACTTACAACTTGTAACTATGTATAGTAAGAAATTGAATTTGATCCACGTTTAACTATTGTATTGACATGAAATTTGGCAGTTATATGGAACTTGGGTGACGATCTGAATAGTGGAACGCTTAAGAGATTACTGCAAACCACTCGAGTAATTGGCTCATATAATTTTAACATTTTATAAGACTTGTAAGACTTGATTTAGAAAAGCGTTTTTTAAAGATATTTTTACGCAATATATTTTATTAAATCACTAACTGAAAAGTGAAGAACAGCACTCTGTCCTTCAGGAAAAAACCTATAATACTTTCAAAATGTAATGCGTAAATATATTCTTAAACCATTTAACGTAACACAGAGATATAGCGACGAACGAAGTGATTTCATTTTGGTCATAAAAATGTTAATGTAGCAAAAACAAATAACGAACTTTATGTATGCGAGGGGGAATTAGCGACGTCTTATTTGTCTAGTATATATTTTTGCTCCACTGTTTTAATAACATTTTTTCTTCTTCCCGCTTTTTAAGGGTTCCGTACTCAAAAGGTAAAACCGGACAGGGATTATTACTAAGACTCCGCTGTCGGTCCGTTCGTCTGTCTGTCTGTCTGTCTGTCCATCTGTTACCAGGCTGTGTCTGATGAACTGTGATAGTCATAAAATAAAATAAATCAGCTTCACGCTGTATCCCGCATACAGCAGGGTAGGCAGAGGGAACCTAGTGTTAAGACACTCTGTTCCCCACTTTCTGCCGAATTCTGGAGGCATTGCGTGTTAACCGGCNTTTTTATAGATGTACAGAACACTTGGTGCGCGAGTCCGAGTCGCACTTGTTCTTAATTATAAGACATAGAGAATCTAGTTCAAGACACTTCGTTTACAATTTCACTAAAACTCAGGTCATTACGTGTTAAATGGCGGATCTTAACGCCATATTTTCTCTTACAAAATAGGAGAAATAAAAATAGTTCAAATATAAACATCCCCTCGAGTTGGGATCGAACTCAAAATCATCGCATTAATATCCAGACGATGTCCCACTGCATCATGACGGCATATTCGAGAGCCAATAAAATAGATTCTATTTTATCTTACTAACATAAAATCGTATAAAATGAATTGGCTGGTACAATTGATTCTAAGAGCATTGGCCAGACAATGCTATGTTAGTTTAAGATATCATAGAATATAATATCCACTAAATTAATCCTTTATTATTTGATAACAGTATGTGAGTTTTTTATATTGTCTATTTTTTTCATATAAGCTTTACAAAGATCATGTAGGTTTTAATTTTATTCAACATTAACGTAGGGAAGACCTAGAAGATTTGTAACAGTTTCTACTTGAAGAAATTGACATTACTAAAAAATAGGTCAAATATGAATTGGACTTGCAAATCGAGGGTTCCGTATCAATTTTTTGGATATTGTATGTTAACGGGAAGCACAATTTAAAGTTGACAAACTAAAGTCTGCGGACGTATGAAATCATTTTGTGTGAAATGAACTACGATTAAAAGCTTGTAATATTTTTTTTTTCTAAAAATATCTATAAATCTCCACTTTTTGGTTTTTTTTCTATATAATGTAAGTTAATAGGATAGATACATAAACGCTCATATCTTTTGTTGCTTTGACTTAGAAGGTTTATTTTTTCTGTGCTACAAAGGAACGGTCCTTTAACCTACCTGAATATTTGATATAAGTTTCAGATCGATACATCCCCACGATCTTGAGCTAAATGTTTTTGACAGTTACTAGACTCTTGATTTATGTGAAACCATGATAAATCAACATTTTTATTTTTAAAACAATTGTATTATAAAAATTAATTATAACAATATAGATTTTGAGGAAACAGCAAATATCACACTGTTACAATTTTCCTAGGTACTCAAAATGACCAAAATGAGCCTTTATTATTTAAAGTGTATTATCAATTTAAGAAATCCAGTCGTGGTGCAGGGGCGCAAACGTGTGACTGTAAACGTGAAAGAGTGTGAGTTCGATTTCTACTCGAGGAAATCAATTATTTAATATTTTAATTTCCTCGCTCTGGTAACGAGCATAGGCGTTCCACCACTCAACACGCAATGCCTCCAGTATTTAGCAGAAAGTGGGGAGCGGAAGTGTCTTTATGGAAACAAAGTGTTTTAGGTGGAGTGACTAGGTTCCCAGGGTCCCTCTGCCTACCCTGCTATGTGCGGAATACAGCGAGAAGCTAAAAAAATCAAGAAATCAAGATTTAATCTTGAGGTAACTGAATGGTGAATTTTGTACGCATATTTTTTATACGCTGTCGTCGCAATTACGTAATAGCTTTACGTGCAACTCCGGCGGGTACTCAGGTAATCAAGTTAAGTCTGGCTTAGCTTAGCTAACTATCTTTAAAGCGACAAATGAGCAATCCTGCCAGCTAACTAACTACTAGGGAGAATTGTCTTTTTCGCAACTCTCCTCTGTCACAACCTAGGTTCTCCTTTTTCTTTGAATTTGTTTAGAATAAAGACGAAGCGACGTAAATACCTTATTAATTCCGTTCTCCTAACCTGTGATATATGGAGTATATGTAAAAAATGTGTAGTTTCTTACTGTGGGCAGACAGATGCAGCGGCGACAAATGTCGGGTTCTACTACGGAACATGATTGCATGTTAAATGGTAGAACCCGACGTTTGTTGCTGTCTTTGCTTGCCCATACCTATTCAGGTATATCTAATTAAATAAAAAGTCTATTTAATATTCTTTGAAAGAATGAATCATTCAAATTTAATAAAAATATGCAAAAACCAGTCAAAAATACCTTTTTTTTGTTTTAATACAACTATAGATATATATACATATGTATAGGGCATCATTTTCGAAGCGTCCAAAGGGCCAGGGTCTAACAGGGGAGTTATTTATCGCACAACAATGATGGATGCTTGAGGAAAATATTGTTCATAAATTAAGCACCCCCTAAGCCAAAATATACAGGTAGGGATCGAAGATAAATCAATACATACATATGTGGACTACAGTATCGTTCTATTAGGTCGAGTTCTCAGTGCATAAGTCTGCAGGTATTTGTTTAATTAAGAAAAAATATTTTTAAGAATTATACATGATAGTTGAGGCCAGTCGTGGCGCAGAGGCACAGAGTGTGACTGTAAAATCGACTGGTTGAGGGTTCGATCCCCACTCGAGGTGATGAAATATTTACTTAATAAATTTAAGTAATTATTTATATTATTTCCATTTCTTCGCTCTGGTGTTGAGGATAAGCACGGCGTTGAGTTCTGCCACTTAACACGCAATGCTTCCAGAATTCGGCAGAAAGTGGGGAACGGTGTGTCTTAACACTAGTTTCCCTCTGCCTACTCTGCTGTGTGCGGGATATAGCGTGAAGCTGATTTAATATATTTTTTTCATGATAGTAGAATAGATTACACCAGGGTTGTCTAAAAAAATCGTGCAGCAATCATCTTTAATTAAATTTATTTTTTTTGAAAAATTGCACTCATATGTTTTTTATGAGAATCCAACACCATTTGAAAGAAAATCGCTTAAGGAATTGGAAAAATAATGGTTGCCAGCTATTAGTCTGCCGCAACCCCAGGGTTGCCAGGTTTAAACAGATCACTTAATATTGAAAATTTGCACTCATCAATTAAAGCTTATTCTTGTCTCAACATTATAATACATGGTTGCCTGTAAAATAACTTTGTCATCATTTGAATATTTAATTTTGGTTCCGGTTGACTATGACAATAGATGATGAAATGCGCGGTCTGCCTTATGATTTATAGAAAAATATCATGTAATAGAAAATCAATCTTAAATTAAATCTTTATTCAAACTGTTTATCTATTAAATTATGATTTTAAGAATATTAAGTACATACAGAAAACTATGTAAAGATGAAATTATCCTAGTTTTTCAAGTGAAATAATCAAGTCATGATATTGAGTCTTTGCTGAACCTCTTTTCTAAAATAAAAAAAAAATATAAAATTATTAATACTTATTTAGAAAACGTATAAAAATTTGAACGCAGCGGGACTCGAACCCGCGCCTCCTGGAAACCGACCAGGAGGCGTGGGCANATTTATTTGATTTTAAGTACATACAGAAAACTATGGAAAGATGAAATCATCCTTGTTTTTCAAGTAAAATAATCAAGTCATGATATTGAGTCTTTGCTGAACCTCTTTTGTAAAAAAAAATTATAAAATTATTACTTTATAATCTAATATTAATTTAAATTATCATTTTAAAATGAATAAATAAATAAATGTTTACAAATATCGGTCTTATAAGATATTAATTACATTATGGCTCCTGATGAAGGGTGAAAACTATTGAGGGTATTTTTTTTATTAATTATTGTTTTACTTGGCACCGACTTCAAAATTAGTTAGATATTGCAGTAAATAGCAACATCTGATTAGTTAAACTGTTAAGTTTAAGTTTTATTTCGGAATTCACTATTATATTGTATGACTCTATACATATATAGATACATGGTTTAATGAATGTTATAGGTTTCATTACTTGGTTCATAATAATGCTTTTAAAGATTTCATATGAATTAAAGCCTAATTTGTAGTCAGATAACATTTATTTAACGACTATTACTTCATATGTTTTCCTTACAACGTAACATTGGTGAAGTAATAGATGTTTAATTGGCATGCTTGGGACGCAATCTAAGAACATAACAAAAACATAAACATTCCTTGGAGGTAAAGTTGTGAGGTGTCCTTAGGGACTGAAAATTTCAAGTGTGAGCAGAGAAGACAGAGGGAACCCAATGTAACACCGTTTCCCAATTTCCGATCCCCTTTTCAAGACATTACCGCGTTAAGAAGTGGAACTTAACGCCACACTTTGTCTACCAGAGCTGGGAAATGAAAATTTATAAATATACTCCTTCATTAATAGGATCCGATCCCACAAATCGCCCGTAAAGTAAAATATTGTCTCATTACGCCAAGAAGGTCTTATTTTATTAAGTTAAGCAAAAAATTGTGTTTTGTCACTACTTATTCTACTATTTTATTTCACTTACAAGATGAAAAAAAAAATACGCGGATTTTCATTAAAAAAACCGACGTTATCAAAACACCGTATTCCAACGGGCGGTTAAAATATTGTAATGTATTCGCCAGCGAGACGAGAACGGTGCGTCTAAAACGTTCCCGTTATATTTCTTTACTCCTGTCGCTGATTTCAATCAATTTGTTGAATTTTCAACAACAGACGTTTTGTTTTTGTTTGAATTTTGGGATTTTATTGTGTAAATATGTTAATGACGTACTAAGAGTTTACTTCAATTGAAGAATTTTTTATTGATGATTTAGTATTTACAGATTATTTTGTATGCATGTAAGCATCATAATATAATATGCACCTATGTTAGAAATTCTATGATGGACGATTTACCAAAAAAATATATAATAATTTAATCAACTATCAAATTAACAACTAACAGATCACTTTCATTTATTTCAAACTAGCGAGCGACCTGCCCGGCGTTCGTCCGCCGAAAATAATTATTTAATAAACTGAATTGCCCCCGTTTTTAGGGTTCCGTACATCAAAAAGCAAAGGTAAACCAAGGTTCTAAAACAACGCAATTAAAGTACCTAAGCATTTATGTATTGTTAAGATCGTCACTACGTGGTTAGTTGTCTTTTATTTCTGGCTTGAACTTGGGCTAGCACGCTACCGAGTTACCAGATATTATAGACCCAATATATAAAAAACGGAGGAATGGACCACTATGTTCTCTCTGGTTACCTCAAATCATAAATACGTACGAATAAGTAAATACTTGATATTTTAATTAAAAGTAAGAAAAGCTGTGTTTTGGCAAGTTTGTTTGATCTGGTCCTTATGCAAATGTAAGCTTCGCGGGGGGCATAAAAAATAACTTTCGTTAGCATCTGTGAGACAGTCTCACTTCATTTAGTAGGGTATGTACCTACTATATAAAAGTTGAGGTGCTTCCCTCTTCGTTCTTAAGGAACGTTTTGAATAAAGCCTCCTCTGCATGACTTGTCTAAAGTAATGTTATTTGTAATGTTTTAAAAAAATATAATATTATAAATAAATCTGATTTCTTTTATATTGCTACGATGCACTATTTATGTTTTAGTTTGTTTGGTTGTACGTTCTCATCAGGAATTACTGGTCCAAGTTGTTTTTTTTGTGTCGAATACTTAGTTTATAGGGTAACTTAAATTACAAAACATTAATAGTTTCAAAGTAACTTACTGTACCTTTGGTAGGTACTTAGCGTCTGTTATCTCGCGAGTGAAGTCGCAGATAAGAGCTAGTTTTTGTTCAAAAAAAATAAAGCAGCATGTACCTACACACAATATCAACAGCAAGCTTTACAAAGTTTTTTGAATAATGCGAGTGTTATGACTCGAAATATGCTTCATTTGGCGTGGAAAGTTCGAAACGAGGAAATGATATTCATATTTTTTCCACTTCAACTGTTCACGACGGACGATTTGAATAAAGTGCGTCGACATTATTTTTCTTTTAGATTAACTCCCGTTTATACGACTTAACATTTATATGCATTTTTGAATAAGTTTTCTCTTTGAAATGTATGGAACATTTACAGCGTCTTCTGGGGTGCCGTGTAAGAACAAGTATATAAGACAAGTAATTATGTATTATAGTTAGGCAATGAGTTATTTACGTATACTTTGTTGTTATTGTTTTCTTACCAGAGTTGTGGTTGTGATTTCCACTCAAAAGAGTTTTTTTTCATTTCCTCGTTCTGGTGACGAGACAAAACGCGAAGTTGCATCACTGAATACGTCTATGTCTTGGTCTTGTCTTGGGTAGGCAGAGGGAACCTAATGTTAAGACACTCCATTCCCCACTTTCTGCCGAATTCTAAAGGCATTGTGTGTTGACTGGCAGAACTAATGCCGCGCTTTGCCTCGACAGCAGAGCGAAGAAATGGAAATATAACTTTAAATAAATATTTCATCTCCTCGAGTGGGGATTGAACCCAGAACCAGTCGGCTTTACAGTCACACTTTGTGCCACTGCGCCATGACAGGCCTCAAAGGCCATAAGGAATGTCTTAACACTGACTTTTCTCTGCCTATCCTCCAACAAGTGGAATGAATCCTTAAGCTGAAAAAAAACATTTCTAAAACCACCAACACCCGTCTGTACATAGTTGCAACACAAACAATTCACAAAGTTCAAACTCGCAACCGCATATTTGGCTTCGCTAGGTATTTACGCCAGACGAAACTTAATTTCGCCCTCGCCCAAAGAAAACTTGCGTTTTAAATTAATATTTCTTTCATTAAAATCTTGTAATATTTTCTCTGCTGCATGCATAAGTAATGTCTGTGAATAAAGCGCAAAAACTGCGGTAGGAGCGCTCGCGACGACTGGATTCCTTGGGATTGTTCCACGGTTACTTGTTTAATTAATTGCCATCGGCCAAATATTGATTCTGAGTGCGGATTTTTTGGGAAATTTTGTTTTAGTTCGTTATGGTTTTGTGGTTAGTAAGCAACTTGTAAGTAGTGGATACGAATTTTGATGATTTGTTTTAATAGTTGCAATATTTTTTGTTTTATGATTTTTTTTTGTATTCACATGTACGTTTTTTGAGTTCACACTGTATTGCGTAAATGGCAGCGTAGGCAGAGGGAAGCAGGGAACCTAATATTAAGACATTCCATTCCTAGTAACACTTCCGTTGCATAACCGGGGGGTTTCCACCAAATTATTGAGGCATTGCATTTTGAACTTGAGTGACGAAACTTATAAGTAAATACTTTATTGGAAACCTAGTTATAAGATATTCGAGGCCAGTCGTGGCGTAGGGCACAAAATGTGACTGTAAAACCGACTGGTTGTGGGTTCAATCCCCATTCGAAAAGATGAAATATTTATTGAAATTTTATATTTCCATTTCTGTTCTTCTGAGTTCTGCCACTCAACACGCAATGCCTCCAGATTCGGCAGAAAGTGGGGAACGGAGTGTCTTAACACTAGGTTCTCTCTGCCTACCCTGCTGTGTGCGAGATATAGCGTGAAGCTGATTTAATTTTAGTTAAGTTTTGGAGACATAGTGTGTTGAGAGGTGTAGCTTTAACCCGCGTCTTGTTACTAGAGCGAGTGGGTATTGAATCCACGACTGTCACGTTTACAGTCAGTCGCTGTACCGCTGCGCCACGATGCCCTCAATTATCTGGTTTATATTCCATTACAGAATATTAATTCTTTTGACGTTAACTTGTTAAGAACTTTTAAAATTAATGTGTTTTTAAATTCATTTTAGAGAAACATTTATTTTAAATATTTTCAAATATTTAAAATAAAAATATTAATATCAAAATTCTAATATTTTCTAGGACTGGTTAGAATTAATGTTTCGTCCGTGAATATATAATATCTTAATAAAAAAGATGAAAAGTGGAAGAGAATAATCTTATAAAGATTTCTCTGCCTTTCTCTCATTTTTCTTGCTATTAACAACATAACTCCTTGCCTGTAATTGGCCCTTGCAATTATTGTTAGTTAAATGAAAGCTAAGAATTGTGTATGATTAGTTAGCAATGACCTCAGGTAGTTTACAGAGAAACTGTTAACGTTACCTGATGCTATCTACGAGTATATAACCTGTCTTTCCTCAATAAATAGACTATCACAACACATAAAAGAATTTTATTATTCTAACCAATAATTCCTGAGATTAGAGGGTTCAATCAAACTGAAGTTTGTTTGCTTTATAATATTATACACTAAATTAAAAATTAAATTAGCTTCACGCTGTATCCCGCACACAGCAGGGTAGGCAGAGGGAACCTAGTGTTAAGACACTCCGTTCCCCACTTTCTGCCGAATTCTGGAGGCATTGCGTGTTGAGTGGCAGAACTCAACGCCGCGCTTAACCTCGACACCAGAGCGAAGAAATGGAAATATAAATTTAAGTAAATATTTCATCTCCTCGAGTGGGGATCGAACCCACAACCAGTCGGTTTTGCAGTCACACCTCGTGCCGCTGCGCCACGACCGGCCAATATTGTATTCATATAAAATATAATAAAATTGCAGAGAAACTAGTTAATATTCTGCCCAACCCTTTTAACTTTCCCTTAAATTGGGAAGCAGGTGTCGGATAGCGACCGCTTGATGGATCAGTTATAGAAAAAATACTTTTACAAAACCTCCATAGCCACTCAGTCATGTTAATTTAGAAAGTATTGCTTTTTTATAGTATTGTTAATTTAGAAATGAATTGTTTATATTTTAAAAAAATATTTAACTAGGTCGTCTGACAGTAAACGCGACGGTTGTGGATTCGACTCCTACACGGCAGAATAAATTACTTTCATTTAAACGCTCTGCTAATAACGCAAAAAACGGCGTTTGGTTCCGCTATTCATGTTCCGCTACAAAATGTATCGACAAATGTGCGGAAAACGGGCAACGGAGTCAAAGCACTACGTTTCTTCTGCTCATTCAGCTACAAGCGGTATACAGCCTGAAAGATTAAAAAACTATTTTTTTGCTGATTTAACTTCAGGCATAATTTCCACCAAATCCGCTCCTCAAGCAAGTTCTCTAAAATTGGGCGGAAAGTGAAGAGCCGAGTGATTTAACACTGAGTTGATCTCTCTGCCTAGCCAGCTAACAAAAAAAGAAAAAAAAATGCTGTTAACTACCCAATTATGTGGGTAGTGTTTATAGTGAAAAAAAAACATAAACTAATAAAAACCGTTCAACACAAGTCAATCGCTATGCATTACTTCACGCATGGCTTGATCCTCAATCTTCCCCAAAATATAGGCATTAGATGTCTAATGTGAAGGATTTACAGAGACTGGAGCAACAATAGAAGTGCTTTTAACACTTGGGTCGTAGAATAGTTCGATCTTTTGGAAAAGTGTAAACAAAAAGATGTTTTATTAAAATTAGTCCTTTATTTACCATATATTTTTCTGTAGGAGATTGCTTGAAGCAATAAGACTGTCTTTGCATGCATCTTATAAATATATACTTTTATTATTTTGCGCAATGTGTATCTTTTGTGTGCAATAAAAAATATTAACTACTACAGTAACTAAAATAGGTCGTATTATTTTTAAGCTCACTTTTGTTTCTTTTTATTGTAATTAAATGATTTTCACGCGTAGCATAAACTAGAGTTAAGATACTCCTTTCCACATTAAGACATTTCCATTTTTCTCTTTCCGCCGAACTCTTAAGACATTTCGTGTTGGCAGAACTCAACACCGCACTTTATCTCTTTACCGAGCGAGGAAATAAAAATATTAAATATTTCATTCCCCCGAGTGGGAATCGAACTCACAACTGTCGCGTTTATAGTAGCGCGCTAGTGTGTGCTAACACACACATTCTATTTTCTATTTGACACATTCTATTTTCTTGAGGTATAGCTGACCACAAGTACAGACGGTTACATTGAAACATACGCCTTCCTTGATAAATAAACAATTAAGCACAAAAATAATCTTACAATTCAAATCAGTAGTTCCTGTTATTAGTGAGTTCAACCAAACAAACTCATCAGCTTTATAATATTAAGTATTGACAATATATTTTTTCAGGTTAACGCTGTATACCGTATATAGCCGGGTAGGCAAAGGAAACCTAGTGTTCAGACACTCCATTCCCCACATATTATAGATAAATAATATTATAAAAATACCTTCATACATGTATATGTATGTACATATAGATTTTTTACGCGGCGTGTCTGAGTGCTCCCGAAGTAAAGTATGTGCATAAATTGACTGAGGTATGATTCCGCACCTTTTGACATCACAATGGCGGTGGGAAGAGGAAATTAATCATAGGGATTATATAAAATAAATGTGTGAATTGTTGTTTGTTTGTACTTTTATTATGTTGTTGAAGTCTTAGAAGTTTAGAAAGTCCTTTTTATTGATTATTATTTTGTATATAGTACTACGCTTATTAAAATATAATATCCAGAGGACTACAAACGCACGATTCCCATTCGGGTTAGAAATTATTTGGTAGATATAGTGCGGCGTTGACTTCCGCCACTCGACATACAATGACTTGATTTCGGCCGGACGGAGTTCTTGTCACTAGGTCACTCATATGCGTGGTACACTTTGATAACACACACAAGTTAAAGATAAAAGATGTCTAAGAATTTTCAATAATAATATGCATAGAGCCATAATTGGCCGGACGTGGAAACGGACGTTCCTTATCTTGGTTACATTTCGGGGACCTTTTCGGGAAAACTGAAGGTTTTGATTTTGCAATTATTGATGAAGTTATCAAGACATGGACTATCAGAGACATATTATGAGAGATGGCGCTATCGACATAAGTCGGGCGTGTCATCGACCTGGAGAGTCAGTCACTCAGACATATTGTCTCTGGTTGTTCTCATCTTGCTAATCTTGAAAATTGCTGTGCTCTACTGTGATCGGTGATATTGTTGCCAACAGACCTGATATAGTACTAGCAGACTGAGCGGCGCGCCGTACTGTGATTGTTGATATTGCTATCCCATATGATGACAGTGTAATAGCGAAAAGCCTCGACCAGCATCTTAAAAGTTTTTCACTTAGTTTTTCACTTAGCTTTTGGATCAAGAATCGGATGCAGAAGGAAGTATTACTTGAGACGGCGCCTATTGTGAGGAATTTCGTCTATCTGGGCCCTGGTCCCACCGTCTGAAGTGTATTTTTTGTATCTATAAATGTATTTTTTATATTATTTTTAAATTAAAAAAATATAACATTTATTTCTCTATAAAAATAAAAATACAGCATGTGCATGAATAGAACTCATAAAATATTATAAGTTATACTTATCAAGATAAGATTAATGCAAAAATATGGATTTACGTGCTACAATGAAGGTGAAAGTATATCCTAACTAAATCTACAGACCTTACTAATAGCACAGCGTTAAGTACCGCAATTCAATGCACTGTATCTGATGAAAATAATTACGCGTTATTTACTTCTTTAAGCCTACCTTGTAAAATTAACAATAATTTTATAAAAAAAGTAAATTTTTAGAATTTTTCCTGAAACTGGATTTTTAAATGTAAATTAGAGTGCAAAGTCTGCTTGAAGATTTATTGTCGTAGCATTTTCACCTCTCGTCACGTCAAAGACGGTCGGGTCGCGTCGCCTCCCAAATGTATGCACATAACTTACCCAAAGCTCTTAGCCACACTACAGATTTGGAAAATTTTAATGTGATCTAGTTTGCTTAGCTAGTTTATAATTTGCTTACTTGTACCAGCTTGATACTAGTGATCAGATTCAAAAGCATTTAAAAATACTTATATTAAAAGAAATACAAGGTAATGAACGATCAGTCAAAATTGCGTAAGTAAAAAAACTTTTTACTAAATTGATAGATCTTTTTTAGGTAACACAATATTTTGTAAATTATTATAAAAAATAATAATAAAAAATATAATATATTTTTTTATTATTATTTTGAGGCCGGTCGTGGCGCAGCGGCACGAGGTGTGACTGCAAAACTGACTGGTTGTGGGTTCGATCCCCACTACAAGAGATGAAATATTTACTTAAATTTATATTTCCATTTCTTCACTCCGGTGTCGAGGTTAAGCGCGGCGTTGAGTTCTGCCACTCAACACGCAATGCCTCCTGAATTCGGCAGAAAGTGGGGAACGGAGTGTCTTAACACTAGGTTCCCTCTGTCTACTGTGCTGTCGGCGGGATACAGCGTGAAGCTAATTTAATTTAATTTAATATATTTTTGTCACACTTTATTCCTAAACAGCTCAATAAAATAAATTATTCTTTTTCTGATTGGCCAAAACTCTATTTAGCGATTTAGCGGGTCGAACCCACGACCATCGTTTTTACAGTGAAGCATATAAATTTTCATATAAACAAAATACAATTTGAGAAAAAGGTATGAAGGGTGGATTTCGTGAGGTGTCCAATTTAATTATATACGAAAGTGTAATAAGCTTTTATAGCGCGTTTATGTCTTTATTCTCGAGTGAATGTTATATTATACAAAGTAGGAAAAATACAGTGAAATGTATTTGAGAATGGGTTGAGGGTTATTTTTATGAAGATGTATTTTTGTAGGAACATTTGAAATGATAAGATTAATATTGTATTGTTTTTTATTTTAGCCTTTGCTTTTTTTTATATATTAAGTGGCACTTAAGCCTGTGCTTAACTCTAATATATCTAATCTCTATCCCAAAAGATTGTCATCTTCACGCTTTATCCCGCAAACTAGAACATGTGGTGAAATGGTAATAGCAATCATTTGTGTACGATTCTGCACCCGAGGTGGCCATGATTGCAGGTAATGTAACACTCTGTAGTGTTACATTGAAACGATTAATGTGGATCAAACATTATATAGAAGTTCTAAATACACAAACTACCTAATCAACACAAATATTTTTCATTTCGAACCAGCAGAGAGGTTACAGCAATTAACCAAACATACTCTTTAGCGCCACAATATTTTTTGTTTTATG
Source organism: Heliconius hermathena (assembly GCA_013403705.1). Lineage (NCBI taxonomy): Eukaryota > Metazoa > Arthropoda > Insecta > Lepidoptera > Nymphalidae > Heliconius > Heliconius hermathena. The sequence goes on from JAAIXJ010000145.1 coordinate 20,832, forward strand.
CGTAGGAGGCGTAGCGGCATATTAGCTCATTTTAAACGCCATGGCTGTGGGTTCAATCAGAGAAAAAACTGCGGTGTTGAATTCCGAACTGTCTGAACACTAGGTTCCAGCTACCTACCCTGCTATACGCGTGATACAGTGTGAATATAATGTATCTACATATCATCTAAAAGAGTTTCATAAAATATTACAAAGTTCTAAGTCTTAAATATTTTTAAGTAGAAGTAAGAGTATTTACGTAATGTTTCATAATCTCGTTATCCCGAAGCATGAATATGGAGGCTGTTAATGAAAGAAAGCGGTGTTAATCTCGGAACTTCGAGTTTTAATTAATACAATCTAAATAAATACAAGGGTTGAACGGCTTATATTGGACTGGGGTGGATTTTACAAAAAAATGTATAATATATCTTAAATTCCTTGTTCCTTTTAATAATTAATTAAAGTGACCGAAACCTCGGTTTTACTTCGAGAATAAAATATCGATAATAATGGAGGAAGGATATATGTGTTCTTCCTTTATTATAAACAAAAGCGTGGGTACGCTCGGAGGTTATTTATAGAGAAGTTGACGACAATGGACGAGACGAAAGAGGTATGCAGAGATCGTAGCGTTTGGCGTTCTGTTTCCTTTGGTTACCTCGCTAGGGATACAGCGAGAAACTAAAAAAAATCTTATTTCAGTGTTCTCAAGTATTTAGGAAAGATTCCCATCATTATGTCTAAATATATATGATATGTAATTTCGTTCTGCCCTATACATATTTTTAAAGATGTTGTATAGTTATATTGTTCAATCAGATTGGAAATTTATAGTATAAATAGAAAAATAAATATGGAAATGTATGTGTTTTAGAAAAACTCTATACTGTTTACCAAATAGTGTCTATTCAAAACTATCAATTAAGTTACTAAAACATTTATAAATAAATATTTTAGAAAAAACAAATACTTTAACTAATACGTCCCTGTACATTCATCTCAACAACTAGCGACCCTTCTGTCTTTCATTAACCGCGGAATTTTATTAAAAACCTCACCTATTCATCTGCCGCCGTAAACTCTATTTTCTTATTAATTGGGCTTTTTTTTTTAAACATTTTTTTGTACTGAAAATTTATTAATGTTATTTATAATAATTAATTAATATTTTTTATTTATTGTAATTAATATTTTGTTTAAAAAATATATAAAACACGATTTTATTGCAAATGGTTTCCTAGAAACCTTTAAAGAGTTGCACTTTTCAAGTTATGGCTCTATCATCAGACCAGCTAGACGGTACTATATTATTATATAGATTATATTTTATAACATCATTATAAACTTGTATACTAATAAAAGCGTTTTAAAAATATTAGATTATATTAAGACAAATTTGATAATGCAATAAACTTCCTTCATCCCTTTCCTAGCTCCTGTGTTTTGTAAATATAACAAAACAAATTCGTAATATAAACCATGTTTTTTCAAGTAGGATTTCTAATTTTCATTTCTCCATTTTTTTATCTTTTTCAGCTTCTTGCTGTATCCTGCATATAGCAGGGTGGGCGGAAGGAACCTTCCTTGGGATTTTCTGTTCTCCATTTTCCGCCGATTCTCGAGGCATTGCGTGTGGTGATATTCAACTGAAGTGAAAAAATGAAAATATTTAATGTTTCACTCCCCCAAGTGGAAATCGAACTTCTAACCGTCACGCTTACAGTCGAACACTTGTGATCTTGCGCCTTGATAGCTTCTAGTCTTTTCACCAAACAAATAGATTTTTTAACAATTCACAATATAAAATAAAGATAAACGTATGGAAATAAAAAAAAACACATTAACAGAGTCGTATACCCAATTTTTATACTACAATAAAAGTAAAGTAGACTTTTGAAGTAGCATTAAAACGCCTAACGGGTTTAAGACCGTATTCGACGCGGCGTTATTCCGTGAGAAAACCAGCAGGTGGATATTAAAATGTTTCATGTAAATTTCAGGCAATATTTCAGAAGTGAAACTGTCTGTCTGTCCAATTTGGTATTCATGGAGGACTTTTAGTTTGTAGCTCCTTTTTTTTAAGCGAACGCAATTTTGCGAAGGAAATTTGTGATTTGGTGCCTGTTAGTATAGTAGTTATCTCTATCGTGTTATAAGGGGGATTGGCTTCGATTTCGCATGCGAACTAGTTTTTGTATTTATTTTATTTCCATTTGTTACACACTTTGATTGTATTTATTATTGGTTAAAACTGTGTTTCGTTCTAAAGCTACTCCTCCTAGACCGTTAAACCTAATCCTAAGTCAAAATGCGTCCTATAAAGTTAAGATGTGGAATGTGGCGAGTCCCATTTATATATAGTTATAATACTTCAATATTAGACTTCCCTTCACTATTGTCCTTTGGAATGCATCTCCGTATCGTGTCGTTAGCGGTTTTATATGAACCCAACCGGAAATGACACAGCGTCTACTATAATCATTAACTGGAAACAAAATCAAATGACGTCCTCTTAAATACAGTGACATCTATGAATGTAAAGTGGAGATGTAGAAATAATGTCATATATAATATAAATATAAGCTAATTATGATAAGAATAAATAATAAAATTTATTAGGAACAAGAATATATAGCAAAAACAATACTAATAATACTATATTGTTGCTTTAAACATACAACGTGTAAGTGCATAGCTTTAAAATATTATTATTTTTAAAATGTTGAGTAAGTAACCGTTTTATTCGTCTAACGTGTATTTTTTACTTAGATAGGACATGGGATGTTGAGTAGCGGATACTAGTCGCGTTTCGCCTTACCAGGGCAGGATAATAAAAATAATCCTGTCCTACTTAATGCTACTATCATTATAAATGTGATAATTAGTGAGGATGGATGTTCGTTCTACTTTTACGCAAAAACTATTGAACTACAGTGTGAAAAATTACAGTAATATAGCTTATATATACATCCGAATAACACAATGGCAAATTATGTCAAAAATTTGTATAATTATAGCAAAATAACAAGTTTTAGCGGGCGAAGCCGCGTTCGGGTCGCTAGTTTAAATATATTATCACTACCAGATCGCAAGTACAACCACCATATTTTAAAAAACCTGCAAAAATAAATGCATCGCGTGTACAGCTATAATAATTCATAATCTGCAACGATGGCTTCTAATAAAGAAAATAATTAGTTCATGAAAAAAACTACTTATGTAAACAATATTAATTTACGATATATAAGGAAAGAATAATTTGCAATCTATAATTCCACGTGTACAAACAAGTTTCATAGGTCAGCTTTTTTACGTTTTTAAGAATTTAATTTATTACAATGGTTTTAATGATAAAATGTTTTTTTTTTAACTTCTCACTGCACCTTGCATACAGTACAGTAGACAGAGGGAAACTAGTGTTGAGACTTTCCGCCCTCCACTTTCTGTCATGTTTTCGAGATAATGTGTATTAAATGTCGCAACTCAACGCTGTGTGAAGAGTGAAGTAGTGAAAATAATTAATTCTCCGAGTGAGAAACAAATGTACAATTGTCGCTTTTACAATAAGATGCTGTGTCGCTGCGCCACGATGACCAATGATGAAGATGTATGACTTTTTAAAATTTATTAGAAGTCATCGTGGCTCACTGAAATACTCCGATGATACACGTTAGTTGTGGGTTCGATTTTCATTCGTGGGAGTATTTCAAAGTTGTTTTTAATTTGGCAGTAAGTGCAGAACCGAGTGCTAGTACCAGGTTGCGTCGAAACTCGATATTTGTCAATTCAAACATCGTTGAAATATTTATTTGAATGGATGTAGGCATTAGTTTATCTGCATACATAAATATTCAATAGTGAGCGCAAACAGCGGAGCGGAAATAGTATTAGTTTATTATTATATCATTGTATATGATACCTGCGGAGGTGGAATGTTGAGAGGTTAGTGTTGGTCACTATTCTTCATTTTTTACATGTCTTTTCATGTTCATCCATTAAAGTTCTTATAATAGAGGTAGTAGGTTGGCAGGCATTCGGCAGAAGATTGGATAAAGAATGTCTTAACACTAGGTTCTCTCTGTCTACCCTGTTATATGCGGAATACAGAGCAAGACTAAAAAAAACTAGTGACAACTACTTATTTTACTTTAATTATAACAATACGAACGAATGCTTTTTTACTTTTTTTATTCTTCTCGTAGGAATTTCAAGAAATCCTATATTAATCATTCCCCACACACCCCAAAGAGTCTACTTGCCATATTACCCGTTAGTCACTGAGTAACAAAAAAAAAATTATAGATAATTTTTGTATCAAATATATACATAGAGAAAATAGGTCTAATAATAAAAATTCTTGGTAAAAACTCACATATGTATATTTAATAAAAGAAAAGTAAAACGTCCACCAGATACAACCACTTGACGGACAAAGGCATCGCTCCCATTTCATTTCGACATTTCGACATTATCAAAACAAAATGGAAGGCTACTTGAGAATATCACTCAATGGCCCGGATATTTTTCAAAGCTTTCTCGTCCTGTTTTTATCCTACTTGAGTGGTAATGTGCTGAATTCATACATAAGGAATAAGAAATGGTTGTGTGGAGTGCTGGCAGGGTGTAGGGGGGTTGTTTCTTTTGCTTGCTATTAGGGGGTGGTCCGTACTGTAGCCATCTTTAAGGGTTGGTTGTGTCTAGAGAATAATATTTTTTGTTCTTAATAAACGATTTTTAAGCTAAAGCATCGGCCGCTTATGACTGGTGCGTGAGCTGATATAAGTTGAAAGAACGTAGTATTGAGGCCAGTCGTGGCGCAGGGACACAAAGTGTGACTGTAAAACCGACAAGTTGCGGGTTCCATGCCCATTCGAAGAATATATGAAATATTTACTTTAATTTATATTTCCATTTCGTCGCTCTAGTGTCGAGGCAAAGCGCGGCGTTGAGTTCTGTCACTCAACACACAATGCTTCCAGAATTCGGCAGAAAGTGGGGAACTGAGTGTCTTAATACTAGGTTCCCTCTGCCTATCCTGCTGTGTGCGGGATACAGCGTGAAGCTGAAGCGCTTTAGGGTTATGGCATTCCTATCTTTACTGTGTATATAAGTATAACTAATATTTGTGTTATATTAAAGTTAATAGTTTGTAAGGAAAGTAAATTATAAGCAAAAACATTTTGCACAGAAAGAAATTTAAATATGTAGATACAATAAATATATCACCAAATAAAATTATATCCAGCTTCCCAGTTTGTCAGTCTGGGGGTGCATGGGGTTAATATTTTTGGGGTAGTAGATTTGTGTTGGTTAATATTTTTTACAAGATGTTTAAATTAAATCTAATGTTTGAATTGATATTAAATTAAACTAATTAGCTTGAATGTACCTCTATAGATATAATTAAAAATTATATATAACATGACGCGTGTCTGAGATAACTCTGACTACAGTTACCACTTACATACTCACTCCTGCACACAGAAATTTTTCGCCGAAATTTTTCAAGGCATTGCGTGTTGAGTGGCGGAGCTCAAAGCCGGGCTTTTGACTTGGTGCCAGAACGAAAATTAAAATATTATTAAATAATAATTCATTTCCCCGAATGAGAATCGAACCTAAAACTGTCGCGATACAGTTACACTCTTGTGTCCCTGCGCCACGATGGACTCGATTACAATCTAAATACATGAATATTTTTAAAGCTCTATCATATTAATCTAATTTATCAGCTTCACGCTACATCCCGCATAAAGCAGGGTAGGCAGAGAGAACCTAATGTAAAGACACTCCGTCCCGAACTTTCCACCATACTTTTTCAAAGTATTGCGTATTGGATGGCAGAATTCAACGCTGTGCTTTTGCGTTTACAGAGCGAAGAAATGAAAATATTAAGAAATAATAATTCATTTCCTCAAGTGGGGATCAAACCCACAACCGTCGCGTTACAGTCACATCCTTGTGCCCCGACGGCCTCTATCATAATAATTTTTCATATAAGAATTTAATTCAATGAGAGGCGACCCTACCTTTATCTTTTATAACGTTGGCTTGGCTTGCGCCGCCCACGTAGCTATGTATATATAACAAATAATGTCTTCTTATATAAAGCTTTAGTTTTAAGCTTTGCTTAAAAAGCTTATATACAAGTATATAAGCTTTTTAAGCTTTTTTTTAACCATTGCTATATAGACTTGTGAATATGGCGTCGTGAAGTAGTTGGGTTGTACCGAATTAGTTTGTTTTTACTCGTTTTTTTCAAACTTCACACTGTATCCCGCAAATAGCAGGGTAGGCAAAGAGAACCTAGTGTTAAGACACTTCCATTCCTAACGCACCCCCGAATTCTCGAGGCATTGCGTGTTGAATTGTGGAACACAACGTTGCGCTTTGTCTTTTTACCAGAACGATGAAATAAAAATATTAAATATATTCTTTCCCCCGAGTGAGAATCGAACTCACAACCGTCGCATATACAGTCTCAATTATTAAATTGTAATATTTAATAAGATTGTTGCCGTTGTAGTTCAATCAAGCTACTTTTATTTGAAAAAATCCCCAAATGCGATAGATATTATGTCAAAATTAAAAAATTATTTAAAAAATTTAATATTTTGTTTTAAAAATAAAATATTAAATTCTCAAGTAACTATCAAATTTGATTAAATTTTTTTTTTATTTTTTTAATGAATGTACATTTTTATTTATATTTCTAAATTGTTTCAGTAAAAAAACTTGGTAACTATTTGAATTACGAAAACGATATACTGTCATATAATAATTTTTTTGCTATACCAAACGTCCTAATCGCACCGAATTCTACCATAAAAACCAGCCATACAAAAAGATCCAAAACCACTTTTGTATGAATCACACACAACAAAGTAAATATATAGTAAGAAAACAATCACATAGTGTCCTCTTGTAACGACCTGACAAATGTTCTGTTTAAGCAACAATGGCGACCACTTTGCTAACCGCTAGGCAATAAAATAAAAATCTTCCACTCGACTTGTCCGATAAAACTAATTAATACTCGACGACTGGCGTACGAATGCTATTACATTAATGGAGGGGGACGGCAGGGGAACTGAAGGGGGATGAGGTCACAGCATCTCAATGAGATGAGCTATCTTCTCCACTTTCGGTGTATAATCGGGTATGTGGCATTTTTCGGTAAATATATAACTAAGGCCGTCGTGGTGAAGTGTGCAGAGTGACTCTAAACACGTTCAATTTGGGTTTATTCTTTCTTATTTCACGCCGCTCTTTGCCACGACCAGAGCGAAGAAATTAATTCTATTTTTTAGGACGTCACAGAAATTGGGTGGATTGCGGGAAAAGGAATGTCTTAACACTAAATTTCCTTTGCCTCTACCTAAAGCGTGATAGAAATCTCATTTGAGATATTCCAGACATTATCATGGGGCAATTAGAACTTGTGATGGAATATGATAATTAATCCCATTTTTATTCAGCTTCACGCTGTATCCCGCACACAGTAGGGTAGCCAGAGGTAACTTAGTGTTAAGACACTCCGTTCCCCACTTTCTGCCGAATTCTGGAGGCATAGCGTGTTGAGTGGCAGAACTCAACGCCGCGCTTAACCTCGACACCAGAGCGAAGAAATGGAAATATAAATTTAAATAAATATTTCATTTCCTCGAGTGGGGATCGAACCCGTCGGTTTTACAGTCACACCTCGTGCCGCTGCGCCACGACTGGCAACTTTATTCAGACAAAGCTTTATATAAATTATATTTTTGTTATTTCTTTAATTAATTATTGAAAAATTATGAAAATAATAACCTCTAACCCTAAACACGTTGGAAATATTTAAATATAAAATTTTATATAAAAACTATTTTTAAGTATTATCTTTTATCTTTTACTCAGCTACCAGGTTATATATTCGCGTTATACATTTTCAGTAAAACCAAGGTATACTTGGAGTTGGTCGGTTTAAGGTATCAGAGGCGAGGCATGAATAGTCATGGAAAAACCACTGACTTTCATTAAGGGGGACCGGCTATTTGTGATTTTACTGCTCACGCCGAGATTTAATCACGGCCTTATGTTTGCGACCTATATTTTACGTCGATATTCTGTTATTTTATATAAGCTGGAGAGTAAGATCCTTATTTACTTTTTAAGCAAAGGACTAAGGAGGTAGGTAGGCTAAAGATATTAAATTATGTTTTTACTTAATTAACAAATTCATTCTTAATTTTACATATGAGCTAGCTAATTTTATGGAAATAACTTTATGGTCAATAAAAATTTTCCAATTATTACATATAACAATTTGGATTTATCTTTTTAGGAGAAACTCATATATTATTTGCCTGTATTCATATTACTGGTTTTTTTTGCTTTTACCGTTTTTTTTACTTTTAACAAGTTATACAGTAGTTCATAAAAGTTTAAGAAAAAGTACTACATACCTAATGTTAAAAACAAAACAAATTATACAATTTCATTTAATACTCTATACACGTTATAACTCCAATCCCATTAATTACAACTTAAGTGAGTCACATGACAAATGACTTGAGAATTTCAAACAACATGTTTCAGTTTCAGCTGTCAGTTTTTGTATTCTTGAATAAGTAATTTAGTGCCGACGGTAGTTTTTATTGCTTTAATTGAAATAGTGAATAGTTAAAACTTACGTACCTTACTTCGGATAAGAATACACAACCATCACGTAAAGTACGGGAAAAAGTACGGTTATATATGCGGGAATAGTTTTTTTATGTTTAATTTTTAGCTTCACACACGCTGTATCCCTGGCGGGATAGCACAGACAACAAAACGCCAAACGCTACGGTTTTAGCATACCTCTTTCGCCTCGTCCACTGTAACCGGTAAAAGATAGATAGATAGAAAACTTAAACTTAAAGACAATCTTAAAATATATCCAGAGCGTGCAAAGGCGGTTTTATTGCTGATAGCAATCTCTTATAGACAACACAGGAATAGGAACAGGAATAGTTAAAAGTACAACGCAATTTTTGCTGAAGGATTTGATATATAATACATGATCAACAAATAAATTTGATCTTATATGATCTTCTTCTTCTTCCTGGCATTAATCCCGGCTATTGCCAGGGTCTGCTTTTCTGCTCAACTTTGCACGGTCTTTAGCGAGATCTTATATGATATAAATACAGAATAAATAAAGTTTCGCGTTAGATTCTGTCTCACACTCTGTATTGTCAGTAAATTAGTCAAAAGTGAAAAAAATTAAGTGAAAAATAGAATGGTCATTCTGATCATTAGTTTTTTACCACACTTAATAAGGCATATAAAATAATTGGAAAAGATACAAAATACCAAAAGCCATAAGAGTATAGTAAATTATATTAGAATTTGTGACTGTAGTCTATTTTCTGCAAGAAATAGTAATTATATACGTAAATATTTTTGTTATTTCTATTCGTGTTATTCGTCTTACCGTCGCTCTCAGGTTTCGTATATTATTATAGCTAAGGACTGCTAAAGTGGTCAGTGTTATTATAGAGGAACTGCAGCATATTTGGAATACTGCAGGTAACTTGGAATACTTCGTTATCTAAATGAATATAAATGCCATCTCTATTTTTTAACCATAAACACAACGTCATAAGACACACAGAGTCATTGAGGATTAAAAACAAGACATCATCTTGACATTCCGGCTACCAGCGCGAAGGGAATGAGACGCCTGCTTTGAAAACTTTTTCGGGAAGAATGCAATCAGTGTTAATCATTTACTGTTATAAGTAAAATCTTCATTGTAATTATTTAAACAATTAAGTGACCTTGTTGGTTTCTTATACAATTTAGATTTTTTGAATATTTTTAAAATAAAAAATATCACATGGAGTTTTCGGTTAGAATGGTATGTTGTTAATGTGGAATACTGACAGTGAGCATAATTTGGAATATTCCAAATTATGTTGCACACTAAGAATATAGAGTTGATAGATCTAGCAAAACAGCATTACGTGACTATCCTATCACTACCACCTCATTGTACGCATAAAGTTCACTTTCATGGACTAAAATACTACTACAGTGAAGAAGTTCGAGTGTTTCTCAGAGAAGCTAATTACTTAATAATTAGATACAATTTTTAGATATTTTGATTTAAAAAAATTATTACCTAGACACATAAAGACTATAAAACTGTTATAAAAAGAAATCTATTATTAGTTTCTAAGAAAAAATATTTGGAATACTATATTCCAAATTACCTGCACCCTAAGTCAAATTTAGCTTTTGTATTTTTTTTAATTTTATAAGCATTTGGTAATGTTTCTGCTTTTTGTTCTGTTTGATGGTTATTATTATTAAAGTTTAATACTTTTGCAATAATTTAAAGTATTTTTTATTGAGCCATCCCATTTCTCTTTAAATTTATTCTCAAAAAACAAACTAGTATTCCAAATATGCTGCAGTTCCTCTACACAAAGGGAATCTAGAATTGAGTAGTGTAGACCTCAAAATAGACAAACACAAGTTCCTGTTAAACTTGATGCATGGCGATATATAAATGTAAATAATGATAAACAAACAGACAAAACAACGGGCATACTACCAGTTCAAGAAGCAATCTTTAACGCTAGTAACAACTTACGAAAATTATGCACCATCCAAACTGTAGGTAGTAAAAAGCATCTTCGTCTGGCGAGGATAGGCCACTTGTCACTGAGATAAATCGACTTTACCATCGCCTGCTACTTATAGACCCTTGAAGTAAAGTTGATCTGCTATTCTGTTACATAATTATAACTCCTATTCCAAAAGCACTAAGGGTCACTTCTCTATTGAATAATGTTAGATATATCTTTGTACGGCGGAGGGAGACATTGTAACAAGGAATAATGGTCGCGGTTATGTTCTCGTTATGATAAATTTGTGATTTAATTACGTTTCTTGGGGATACGTTCACGTTAGTACTGTCTTGATATCATATTTGCTATTTACTTTGTCGTGATTTATTGTGTTTTTGGGTGAAATTTTATAGATAAATGATTTTGGTGTTACTTTTTGTTTGGATTCATTAGTGATATGGTTTTCTTTGTTAGCAGCAGCTTCACGCTGTATCCCGCACACAGCAGGGTAGGCAGAGGGAACCTAGTGTTAAGACACTGTGTTCCCCGTTTGCCATAAGGTATATATTACAGTCACTATTATTAAAAAAATGTGGATGAATCTGATTATATTTAAATCATTTTTAACTCTCAGTTTCATCAAAATTCTATCATTCTATCATTATATATCTAATAAAGGTGGAAAATAAAAAACAAAGTGTCTTTACACTAAGTTCTTTTTACCAACTACCAATCTTGAAAACCGAAAGAAAATTTCAAACATTACTACAGAATTATTAAAGAATTAACCGTCTAACCAAATTTTTACACGATATATAAGAAAAATATCAATTTACGATTAAATAAGAGAAGGCCATCATTCACTGGCGTGGTGATCAATCTTAGCTCCAGTACGGCTACGAGCCGGTAGATGGCATTCATTATGCATACTGATGACCCCCGTTAATGAGCTACGAAACATTTGGCTACGAATTCTATATAAATATAATGTAAGGAAGATTAAAATGTTAATCAATTTGTTATTTTGGTTCTTATTTAATAAGATTTTTTTGTGTTTATTAGTTTTTTTTGTTACTTTTGAATAGTTATGTAGAATTTAAATGCTGCACTTTTTTTTAATAAAACTGAGAATATCATTGATATTCTTAATGCCGAAAATTGCATTTTCTTTTTAGCTTCAAATAGTTCAAATCTCACGTATAGTTTGGTATAGGGAACATATTGTTCAGACACTTCATTCCCCATATTCTGCCAAATTTGCGAAATATTCAATGTTAACTGGCGAAACTCAACGCCGTCTTGTTATTAGAGCTAGGAAATGATAATAATTAATTCTCAAAGTGGGAATCGAACCCACACGACGGCCACGGTATTCGGGCGAATAACAGTATATTAATAATAGGTTTTCCCTAACCCTTCTATGTGCAGGATAATGCTTGAAAAATATATATTTATTTTAAAAGTCAATTTACAGCAAGTAAACGGTTTGTCAGTTCGCAATATAAAATAATACTTCAAATGTGACAGCCAAGTGGACCCTAAAGTTTACACATCACTAGCTTAGGGACCTCGCGTCGACGATCAAAGATTGAGTTGTTATTTCATAGTATTGGGATAATAAATACGTTTATTTTATATATTGTTGCCCGACTGCATCAGAAAGAGGGTAATGTTTTTCATATGTCTGTCCAATGAACTTGACAGGCCCTAGAACCCATTTGGCTATATTAATAATTTTATTATAAGATCATATTATATATAAGATGCTCCCAATGTTGTGATGAATTGGAATGATAGAAAGATTGTTGTGAAATTGTATTAGAGGAATGTTCTTTGATGTAATGTAATTTACGAGTTATATATTTCTATCCTCTAGTTTTATTTGACAAAAAACTACTTGTTATTTGGCATTAGATTCTATAAACCAATTTCTTAAAATGAGCAGGTTTATAGCGATACATTTAAATATATATTTTTAATAAGATAGGCAGAATTGGCTTGCAGTCAAGGTTCTTCGTTCCCCATTACCTGCTCTTTTTCGAGAGATTATTTATTGCGGGGTGGAACACAACGCCCGCTTTATTTACCAGACTGGGAAAATTAAAATAATTTAAATGTAATCATTATCGTAAGTAAGCATCGACCTACGACCGTTCTCTACAAACAGACCCAGTAAGGCCTCTCAAAAGATTAAATAATTCTGTACCAGAAATAACTTAAGCTACATTATTGATCCAAATCTTTTACTTATCATGAGATGACCACTATAGGAGCATGACCAAGGAAACGCAATATGTTATACGATTTCACTTTACTTAAAGGAATAAACAATAAGGCATCGAACAAAGAGGCAAGTAAGTGATAAATTACAAGCTAACCGCAGTCCAATCCATCTTCCTCACGTATGTTGGGAACACACTGTTGATAATACACTATTGTACTATTATTTTTTTACGTATCTCTCTGAAATCGACTGATATCTAGTAAGAAATCTAGATGATATAGCGCGGCGTTGAGATCTGCTATTCAACACGCAACGTCTTCTAAATGAGTAGGAGTATCTCACCCGTACCTTTTGGATCGCATAGAATTTGGTGATATGCAATTGGCAAATATTAGCTTTTTATTTTTCCTTATTTATTCATTTTTCATTTGAGGCACGAAGTGTGACTGTAAAGCCGACTGGTTGTGGGTTCGATCCCCACTCGAGGAAATGAAATGTTTACTTAAATTTATATTTCTATTTCTTCGCTCTGGTGTCGAGGTTAAGCGCGGCGTTGAGTTCTGCCACTTAACACCCAATGCCTCCAGAATTCGGCAGAAAGTGGGGAACGGAGTGTCTTAACACTAGGTTCCCTCTGCCTACCCTGCTGTATGCGGGATACAGCGTGAAGCTGTATATGTATATGTTTATATATTTATTCATTATATACAGTGCAGTACAGTGTATGTTTGATTAATACTAAGGAATAATTACAATCAAAACAACAATAAAATTGATGATGACGATGATGCTGATGATTTAACCCAAAATTAAAATTAATAAAAATTAGAACCATCTATACGCATTGGCAGTTATTAAGATTCAAATGCTTTTTCCGCAAAGACAAGAAATATATTTAGGCCTAAGATAAAAAAGAAGAAAAAAGAAAATTTGACTCTTTTCCTTAGAAAAGTCCTTCCCTTTCTTTCGTTTCCTTGAAACCATCCAATATCCTACAAGAAGCAGCAACAGAGTGATATAACACTAGGTTCCCACTTACCTAAGAATATACTATGTGAAGATAAGAAAAAAGTAACAAAAATTCGTCCGTGTGTCCTCAGTCCGAGCGGGTCCACTTATTATGCACCCTGAACTGGCCAACGCAAGAAAAATAAAGAAAATTTATCGAATCCGCTACCGTTATGTTTTATTGTTATTGCTGGCCTTTTATTATATCAATGCTTCGTTTTTCTGGTCTTATTGATAAAAATAGATATACTTGAGGGAGATGTTACCATGATATGTGGTTTTCTATAGTGGTTAGTTGCCAGTTACTTTAAATTGATCTAATTTGATGAAATTTTGGATGATATTTTCCTTTTAAAACTTATATTAAATTGTTTATTTTATAGATTGGTGTATGTTTTATTGATCCATCGATTGATAGTCGATCTGAAGGTTTTGATTACAGAATCGGGAGCTGTGGCGCACTGTAGTCCTGAGGCAGCACTTTATTGAAGCAAATAAGAACGAACGATCAAAATATTGTCATTAAATAAATTAAAATATTATCATTTTTAAATTACTCTTTTGTTTTACAGATCTTAGAACGTCACATTATATGCAAAATAGGCGAAAAATTAAAAATAGACTTTTCTTCCCGATAATCCTGCCAAATACTCAGAATAGGTTGAGATAAGAAAAGTGCTATAAATTCATAGAATATACTAATTATACTAACGAGTTAGACAACGCCTCCGCAATAAGTCGCTTAATCCCATTTCTTATCTAACACGCTAATGTCTTTGGATTTGCATCGTCTACAAAAACTCTAATTCGGGAAGCTTTTAACCGTTTATAATTGTGCCTAAAAAAGTATCTGTATTTCTTTGCAATTGTAAATGTGACGGTTGTGAGTTCGAACTCACAGTATGGGGGGTTTCCCACTACTAAACAAGCTAAGCCTCTAATATTGGGCGGAACAGAGTGACACCTAGGGCTAACTCTAATTGCGTAAAATAGCATGAAACTAACAAAAAATCTTATCACTACAGACACGTGATCCATAGACTTTTTTGTATAATTTGCTTTTTCTATATTATTAGTAACATATCGTGTCTTTTTATTTATAGATTATTAATATTTTTTGTGCTACATTTATTTTAGTTTTATTTTGATTAGGATTTCGTTTATATGGATTAGGTTTAGAATTATATGTATAATTACATGTCCCGTTGCTCGCACATATGAAACGTCCTGTCCATTTGAGATATAATCAAGTTTTAGTTTTTTCATTTGCAACATTTTCTGTTTTGCTTAGATAAAATGGAAATTGTGGCTGAACGTAAAGATAGAATTAAGTTAGTATTAAGCAATCAAGCAAAAAAAAAAGTTATAAGTGAAATTGGGGAACGGCGTGTCGTAACACTAGGTTCCCTCTGCCTACTCTCTGTGTGCGGGATACAGTGTGAAGCTAATTTGAGAAATAAAACAGTAGTAACACTTATAATTAAAAAAAAATACAAAATTATTACCGAATCTTCATATTTCCTTATATTTCGGACCAAATTATAACTTAAACAAAAATAATACGACAGTTTAAAAATAACGTGCAAAGTAAACTCCTTTGACTCGCAAAACCAATGTATATATTCATGAACCTACCAAGACCGGAGCTTTGAAATTAAGAAGATTTAGAAAAAGCTCAGTTGGAGCTTTGCCGGAATCAAAGGATATGGTAATTGAGTAATTAGTAGCGCCCTCTTGTGCGGAGAGGATGAACTTACGTTGTGTTGTGTTTGAAAGCTTATTTAATTTGTTTATATACTTACCTCTATATTTGTTTTTAAATCTATAGTTGCTTTTTATAGTTTTTTTGAGATTTTTAGTGATGGAACTCTCTTGTATTGTGTTTCCAATAGTGATTGTATTTCATTTTGTCGTTAAAATGTATATTATATTTTTTCATATTACTTCTATTACTTGATTAATTTTGTTCTTTACTGTTTCTTTTAATTTGTTACTGCAATGTCTGGAACAATTACCAAAAATTTGCAAGACAGAATTTTCGTAATTATTTTTTATGCAAGCTCATCACAAATTGAGATTTTTATATTTTTCACGTTGTAAGAAGAATACATATATAGCAGGCCAAGTCGAGTAAGCTTGGGAACCTAGTGCTAAGACACTTCGTTCCCATTAAGACATTTCCGCTCCCCACCGTTCCGCTGATTTTGGAGGCATTGCATGTTGAGTGGCGAAACTCAATGTCGCGCTTTACTTCGTTACCAGAATGAGGAAATGAAGATATTAAATATATCATTTCCTTGAGTGAGAATCGAACCCACAACCTTTCGTGTTTACAGTCACGCGCTTGTACCCCTGCGCCATAACTGACCTGCTTCGAGTTTTTTTATATAGTTACAATAATTAAGAAAATATGAAATCATATACAACAAAAGAGCATTACAGTACTCTAAGGGCTTTTTAAAACAATTAAATATTTTAAAATTAAAGCATTTTTAAAGTTCTTTTTTTTTTACCTTATATCGTTGTGTTTGCGGGAAAACAATTTAAGAGCTCGTAAAAATGGAAAACCTTATCCGAAGTACTTTGAAGTGAATATCATATCCGATATTTAAATGAGGGTAGAAATTAAAACGCGAACACTCAAAAAGTTTTTAATTTAACAGACAGAGAATATATTATGGGCGTCAAAAATGAAAATTAATAATTGGAAGCTTTAAACAAACAAACAGAGGGACTTAAACCACCGCAATATATTCAAATTTTGGTAAAAAAGCTTTGAAATGTCAATTAAAACTTTTAAAAGTCTTTTGAGTAAGCGTTATTTTTATATAAAATATGTACATTACTGCAGTAATGACATTACTGACACTTATGTAACTTGACAATTCAAAAGTGCTTAGTGGCTTAAATGAATGAAGATTCTTTTTCTTTTCTAGCTTCACGCTGTATCCCGCACATAGCAGGGTAGGTAGAGGGAGCTGGGAACTTAGTGTTAAGACAATCCGTTCCCATTAACACACTTCCGTTTCTCACTTTCCGCCGAATTCTGGAGACAAGTGGCGGAAATCAACGCCGCGCTTTCCCTACCAGAGCGAGAAAACTAAAATATTGATTATTTCATTTCCCGAGTTGGAATCAAACCGACGATTTTAACGTTTCCAGTCGCTCGCTTGTGCCTCTGCGCCACGATGGGTTCATAACTAAACATATTTTTATTTTAATTTTGTGTATGTATTATCTATAAATATGCTGATATTTCTTAGCTGTCATTAAAAAACATTTTTTGTTATTTTGTTTATATATTGACCTGACAAAAGCTTTTAAGCTGCCAGTGCCAGTTCGTCAAAGCTAAAGTATTCTTAAGTTAGATAATGTTAGACTTAAATAAAAGATGACGATGGTTTCCCATAATTAAAGTCTTTTCTACGCATCAATTTATAAACGTAGTAATTTTTCTATCTTTTTCACTTGCCGCCGTGCAAATGATGATGGGACGATGATTGTGGGTTCGATCCCCACGCGAGAAAACGGTGACATATAAATTATTTCAGTTTTTCCGCTATGGTAGACAATGCGTGGCTTTGAGTTCTTCCAGTAACCATGAAATGTCTTAAGAATGGATGGTGTATGGGGAACGGAGTTTCTTAACACTAGGTTCCTTCTACCTACCCTGCTATGTTGTACGTAATGTTTTGAAAATTGTGTAGAACGGCTTGTCTAAACACTAGTTTCTCTCTGTTTATTTCTTCATACATTTTAATTTAATATTTTATAGGCGAGTTGTTTACAAAAACAGAGCACTCAGAGTCCACTCCACTTATAAAAATTTGAAATTGTAATCAGTTTTATTTACTAATGGATTACCTTTTTAGATATTTAGATAGAAATATATTTATTTTCATTTTGTTCTATTGAATATAGCATAGATGATGAATGTCTTAACACTATGTTCCCAGGTTCCCTAAAAAAAGCCTGTAATTCCTTGAAGTGCACTCGTACTATTGATGATTAACAAAGAAGTAATTTAGCTGTGTGTTTACTGATATTCTTAGAAGTCGTAGTAGAATAGCATTCGAATGTAAACGCGACAGTTGTGGGTTCGCTTCCAAAGGGGAATTAAATGTTTGAAGCTTGACGTTTTGTTCTGCCCTAAAACACACAAGTGGAGATCGGAGTGTCTTAGCACTAGGTTGAGTTCCCGCGGTACACTACATAATATATATCTTCTGTCTCTACATAATATATAGCTTAAAAAATAAACAATAAGCACAATTTTCTAAAGTAAGTAACTAGTCGTGGCGCAGGGGCACAAAGTGTGACTGTAAAATCAGCTGGTTTGGGTTTGATCCCCACTCGAGGAAATGAAATATTTATTTAAATTTATATTTTCATTTCTTCGCTCTGGTGTCAACGCAAAGCGCGGCGTTGAGTTCCGCCGCTCAATACGTAATGCCTCCATGATTCGGCAGAAAGTGGGGGACGGAGTGTCTTAACACTAGGTTCCTTCTGTCTATCCTGCTGTGTGCGAAATACAGCGTGAAAATTATTTAATTAAGTGCTATCTTGAAAACGCCCAATGCTATGATAATAGCTAGTATAATTGTCACGTTTCATTACGATACAATTATTACAGGTGGTTCAAATTCGTTTTTTTTTAATATTTGCAAGTCGATATAATAAAATTAATTAACACGCTAATAGGCGGTAAAACGATAGAACGGGTGAACGAAATGTTATATGAGTTATTCATTCATCTTGAGAAGAAGTGGTATAGAAATAAAATTATATTCTATATATAGAAAGCTCGCGAAGTAATTACGGATAATAGCAGTATTATAGCTCTAATAAATATTTTCTGAAAAAAAAGACTCACGTCGCATATCGATGGCATCCGATAAATTTGTGTACTTATACCTACACTTATATTATAAAGCAGAAGAGTTAGTTTGGTTGAACGCGTTAATCTCAAGAACTAATGGCTCTGATTGAACAATCTTTTTGTATATAATAGTCCATTTATCGAGGAAGGCTATACATAGGCTATTATATCATGTTAATTGTTTAGATTTAACCCAATATACCTGCGGCCATTAGCGTATCTAGAAATATTTTCTTTCCTGGATTTAAGCTTTGAAAAGATAAATTTGTATAAATGTTGTTTCTTCATTTTTTGTTGTAAGGAAAATTTTTAGGAGATCACCAGACTATCCTGGGGTGGGTACGACTCACCCGGCTCCCCCCCTTCTTACACCCATGCAAGCAGCCAAGACTACCTTAGGCACTAAGAATGTTTCATATATCATAGATAATTCTTAGTTATTTCCATAGGTCCATAGGGACGAAGTCGCAGGTACAAGCGAGTATTCTAAAAATAGAAAGCTCATATCCTTGCAAAGTAATTACAGGTAATATAATAGCGGTATGATAGCTCTAATTATTTTTTTACTATCAACTTTTTTCTAAAAAAAAAGAGACTTGTACGTCCCACATCGATGGCACCCGATAAAGTTGCGTATCGCCGAATAAATTTGCATACATTTCATATTCACTGAATAGGGGAATAAAATTAGACGCACATGGGTCGTTTTTTTTTAACTGTTATTTTTTTTTGTTTTTGGTTTTTTGTCTATATTTTTTGGTTTCCAATGATCATTCTGTTGGTGTAGGCTTGGGGTTCGAATCTCAGAAAGTAGTAGGCAAATATTATATTATCCGTCGGGAGACTCTTTTACTTCGTATTTTCTTCTAAGTATTACAGTATATTCGTAAATTCGGAGTAACGTATATTTAAATCCTATTATATTTCTGATTGAACTAAGCATGTTAAAACCTACTATTTTTAGCCTCACGTAGTATCCTTCATAAGTACCCTACTTTCTCAGGCAGAGAAACTGAGTGTACACGACACTAAAGGCTGCGCTTTGTCTTTTTACCAGAGCGAAGAAATGAATAAATCATTTTTCCAGTAAGAAACGAAACCACAATCGTCGAGTTTGCAATCACACAGCTTCTAAAACCTACCGTGTACATAAAATTATATTTTCTATATGTATATATAGATAGATATACACAAAAAAGACAAAAAAACAAGAATATTGTATAGCTATATTATATAGTCTATATATAGATAGCATTAAAGACGACAGGTGTCCTGCCTCCAGGCTAAAGATTTTTTCGAGCTAAAACTCCGCATCCGCCACGGTGTATTATGTGTAATATTACTTAAATAACCTTTGAATTTTTGCTGCGATGCGGGTAAACTGCCGATTATGGGAAATAAATTATTATTTTATTACTTTTTCTAGGTCGGAAATTATAGGAGAGTGCTAAACATTGTCTCTTAATACCTAAAAAATAATAATTTATCTGGAAAACTAAATATTTAGAATACGGTTTTTTTAATAAATCAGCTTCACGCTGTTCCCCGTACACAGCAAGGTAGGCAGGCAGAGGGAACCTAGTGTTAAGATACTTCGTTCGTTCCCCACTTTCCGCCGGGTTCTGGAGGCCTTGTGTGTTCAGCGGCGGGACTCAAAGCCGCGCTTTACCTCGACACCAGAGCGAAGAAATGAAAATATAAATGTAAATAAATATTTCACTTCGTCGAATGGGGATTGAACCCACAACCAGTCGATTTTATAGTCACACTATGTACCCCTGCGCCACGACTGGCCTCAACGGTTTTTTAGATGTATTAAATTCTGTGATGCTTAGCTTTGAAGGATAAAATAAAAAAAAATCACGTCTAGTTATTTTAGTTTAAGATAATGCAATCTATCATTTAAAAATCAAATATTCCTATTCAAAAGATGAATTTGAATTTGAATATATTGTCGAATGAACATAAAGTTACCACCAGGTCCGAGGGCAGGTGCATTTGCTGGTTTGAATATCAATGTCACAGTTTTATTTTTAAGTAGGTATATTTGGTATTCCCGTATGTGATTCAATTAATATTAATTTCATACATTTTTATTTATTGAATATTCCTGAACAGTAATAGATTTAATTAGTAAGTATTGTTTTTACTTTTAAGTACATTAAATTGCTGCAGTGCCAAACTTAGGATAGAATGCAGAATTCTATTATAAGAAAGGAACTGAATTTTATTATAAAATTATTTTATTTATTAAGTAATAATTATATATTTATAATATTCTTCATATAGAATTAAATACTTTTGCTATTCTCTCATAGATGGCGCTGCGAGTAATGTATAATGTAAGTTACCCTGTTATAACACATTTACTTTTTTCTGTTTTGTTCCTTTATAGTTATGCTTATATTAATATATGCGCGAAACAGCATTAACCTTTAAATGAAAAAAAAGTAAATATATTTGTTCTTGTATTTTATTTTCAATGTTTTTGTCATTTGGTTAAATATGGATGACTGATTACATACATTAAATATATGCTTTGAATAAAGGTATAATATTATAAGAAAATAAAAGACTTCTTAGTATTGAAAACTTAAGCTAGTTAAACGTGACAAAGCCACTCAACACGCAATATCTCGAAAATTCAGCGGAAAATAAGGTTATAGTATCTTGATACTTCCTCTTGTCGTTTACTTTTGTACACGTTATATGCGGAATGCAGTGTGAAGCTAAAAAAAGAAAGTAAAAAATATGTACGTCACTATACAGTAAAAAAATTAGGGAGTCTGAAATAAAAAAAAAGTTTGAGTATTTAAAAAAAAAGAAATACTAACATTTTCTGTGTACATAGAACCTATATACACTGTAACATAGATGACATAACATAGTTAAATATTTTTGTTCCCCTGAGAAAAAAATATTCATTAAATTCTTAATGAACTTTAAATCAATATTTGATTACTAATACATGGTAGTATGATAGTATTTATCTGAGTTTGTAGAGAAAAGGGGTATAAGTCAATAATTTCAATATATAACATATTGAAATATACCTAGTACATGTCTTAGAAAAATATTTTAAATAACTGAAGAAGGTATTTTTAAAATTTAACGTGGCGGGATACGAACACAACACAACCAATTTAAAATTGTATCAAACATCTTTTTGCTTTACTTTTATTACCATATTTGTTTAAATAAATGAAGTCAAGTAAACGAACTTTATTATGAGATGCATTCATATTCACGTTCGTATACTTTTTCTAACTTACAAGTCTAAAAACACGACGTTGAGTTCCGCTACTCAAGACACAATGTCACAAAAATTTAGCAGTACCTGGGAAACGGAGTGTCTATACCCTGGGTTCCCTTCGACTATCCTGATGTTTGGAGGAGGACGAAAATAAATTATTTGCCGTTATCAAAATAACAAATTCTAAGGTATACCTCTTTATTTTATTACATCATTACACATGTTGTGTATAAACGCTACATAATCTTAATTTATTCCTTATGCATATATAATGGGGCTTGAGAAATTCTTTAGTAGATGTTTTAAGATATATGCAGTTGTTTTGTGTTAATTTCAATGTTTTTGATGGCTCCTTGTTTCGATTTGATGGTCATGGGTTCGATTAAAAACAGATATAGAATTTTTCTTGTAATGTAGAGCTTGAAGCTGCATTAGAACAAAATGTATTATTTAAGTTCACGCTTTATCCCACATACACCAGGATAGATATCCTGTTTCCCGCACCGCCCAATTTTTAAGACATTGCATGTTGTATGGCGAAACTCAACGCCGCGCTTTTTGTCTTGTTACCAGGGAATCAGAACGGCCAGTATATTAGTTATTATTAAATTAGAAAATGTTCGTCTTCTTTTTATTTAAGTTAAATATGTTGTACATTCTTTTGTTCCCACTTTATAACACAATTATATCTAGCATATACTTTTCACGCTGTATCTCGTTCATAAGAGGATAGGTAGAGGGAACATAGAGCTAGAATACTCCGTTCTCCACTTTTCGCCCAATTTTCGAGACGTTACTTGTCAAGTTGTAAAGCTCAACGCGACGCTATGACAACCTAATTGTTATATTTATACTATTTTTTTTTAGTATACGTATTTAAACAGAGTGGCTTCCTACTACCTTTTCTACTCCCTTACATTAAATAGCAATAAAAAAAATAACCGTCGCTAAAAGATTACTAAACATTCTTACTCAATTTCCCATGAAGAAAAATTCTAACCAACATATGGCGGTTTCGTTTGCTTATGAATATTTATAAGAGCGACCCTTGTAACGTATAAACGAAACTAACGTACTATTGCGATTGATATCGGCCCTGCGGCTGATTTGCGGATATCCTGCCTTGGATTAAGGAGGTATTGGGAGAAATATTACTCTTTAGTGATTTAATTCTCTGCTCTCTATGTAGCTGTAGTTTTATTAGCTTCACGCTGTATTCCGCAAATAGCAAGGTAGACAGATGAAATCTTCGTTCTCTACCTTGTGTCCAATTTTATAGATATTGAGAAGTGGAATTCAACGCCGCTCTCCGTCCGTTGTGCTTACAGCCAGACGTGCCACGACACATGTTTTTATTTATGGATAGCATGTTATATACAAATTTCAATTTAAAGTTAAATTTATTAGGTAGGTGACTAAGTACTATGTCCTCCTTCATTTCTTATTTGGATAGTATTGTGCTTATTTCATTTCACACGGTATCCCGCATGCATGTAGTTGGTCAAGTGTCCAGACACTCTTTTCCCTATTTTCGAGTCCATTTTCGAGATAATGACGCCCATTATTGAGTGGCGGAAAACAACGCCACACATATTTTAATTAATGTTTTTAAATTTTAAACCTTTTTTGCCCATCTCTGAAAGGATTTAACTGTCGCGTCTTGTCCAAAAGACACTCTGCTCTCCTTTTATTCAAAAATCATAAAAAAAAAACTTTATCGTATATATAGTATTGTTTGTGTCTATTGATTTACCACTCAACTAGTAAATACTATAGAACATAAAACTAGAACAAAGAGTAATTATGTTTAAAAGGAAAACGTGTAGGCGCGTTAACGATATGTGGAATCGGTTATTACGGCCTATTACCGGTAATACTTTTGTAACCGCCTTACAAATGGTTTTTTTTATATAAGTATATATTTAAGTAGGCATATGTCTATGTGTTGTGTCTATAAAGCAAGTATATAAAACACTTTCATGTCTGAGTGACTGACAGGCAAGGCATAAATGAAAATATATAAATAAATAAATCAGCTTCACGCTGTATCTCGCACACAGCAGGCAGAGGGAACCTAGTGTTAAGACACTCCGTTCCCCATTTTCTGCTGAATTCTGGAGGCATTGCGTGTTGAGTGGCAGAACTCAACGCCGCGCTTTGCCTCGACACCAGAGCAAAGAAATGAAAATAATAAAAATGAAAATAATAAAAATGAAAAGAATATAAATTTAAGTAAATATTTCGTCTCCTCGAGTGGGTATCGAACCCACAACCAGTCGGTTTTACAGTCACACTTTGTGCCCCTGCGCCACGACTGGCCAACGAAAATATATAAAAATAATAAAATTATTACTGATCGACGTCTGAACATGGAAGATATATGGGAAAAACGATTTTTGGGAGCATTTGTTTGTCTGTTTGTTGGAAACGGCTCCACCGATTACAATGCAGTTTTCACTATTGTATTATGTCAAAATTCTCTTAACATAAAGTATTTGTCTTATTTCAATCGGATATAGATTTTTTTATTTTATTCGCTTAGATAAGTACATAATTCACACGTTATTAATCTAAAATTGTTACAATTTATTTATAATAATTGCTTTCGGCTAGGATATTAAAATAGGCTATGTTTGTTAATTATTACTATACGAATATTATATCGTTGACGTTTTAATAGCAGGATCAGCAGGACAGCGTTTGACCATAAACATGATGCGATCTAAATCAATCTCATTAGATTGAGTGATAGAATGTTGATATTTAAAACGTTTTAAATATCAACATTCCATAGAACTTATCAACGTCCCACTAAAAAAATTTAAAGTCAAAAGAAAGTTAAAGAAATAAGAAGTGATAAGTGAGTGATATCGATTTGGTCAGCTAAATTGACTCCGCATATCCTACAAAGGGATCGCATCTCCAAAGCAATCTTTCTTTCAATCTTCTTCTGTAATACCCACGTTTCACTTCACTTCAGCTTTTTAGTTGTATCCCACACGCAGCAGGATAGGCAGAGGGAACTTAGTGATAAGGCACTCCGCCTTTCATATTCCACCGAATTCTGGAGGCATTGCGTATTTAGTGACATCGAATTTGACATCCATTTGTTTCCATTGTCCTATTAGAAAATCGTCGCCACATTTTATCTACCACACTTGGGTATTAGGAATAATGTTAATATAATTATTTCCCCGAGCGAGATTACAACCCACAACATTCGTCGTGGTGCAGTGGTAAACGTTCCAAGACCCGAAGGCCAGTTATATTAAATAGGTACTATTTAGTACTTCACACTTTAATTACAAGCAGATTTTTTTACACGCTGTTATATACTTATTTTCCGTGACATGTTCTCTGTTATCGCTTGAAACACGCTATGTTAGTTGTTTAAGCAATTTTAAACTTTATTCACTAATAATTATAAAGTTAAATTTAGGTTTCTTTCTAATATTATGCGTGAGTATTTTGCTTAGTAATATTATTTTTTTGGTTAAGTGACGAAATTTGTAATTTCGACAAGAAAACATTAAGTATTTGTTTTCGGAAAATAAAGTAAATAATGTTGTTTTAAGGGATTTATGAAATATGTGGGTTATAGGTATAGGTATTAAAGTGTTTATAAATTCGATTTTTTTCGACTAATGAACTAGTAACTTTCAGTGCAGAAGTTGTTTCTGTAGTTTTCTAAGCGGAACCTAGAATTGACAGTTGAAGACAATCTTAGACTTCCGTTTCCCACTTTGCGTCTTTACGAATTCTGGACACATTTCGTGTTGAGTGGCGGTCATCCAGTCGTATTGAATCGTTGTTTGTGTTTAAGTTAGCGTATAATTTTAATGAAAAACAATAATAGGTTTCTTCTGCCTACCCTGTGTGTGTCTGTGTAGTTTAAAACTAAATAAAAAATAGAAACTCTCCAATACTGTCCAAAGTGGAAATCAATCCCTGGCCTATGCTTTTAATCAGACGTGTTGAATCTGCAACACAATAACCTCATTAAACAAAATAAATTATTACAAAAAACGACACTTAAATAACATTTCAAAGAATTTACCAATTTTAGAGGTCAAACAAGCCCCACAGTCAACAGTAAAATGAAAAGGGGCATATTTACGTACGCATGACAACGGAAGGAAGTGAATCGATCGAAAGATACATACATTATCATATATTTACATAATGCAATGCTGCAACGATTGTTAACCGGCTAATATTTTGAGCAATTATATTTTAATTATTGCTTTTTTTATTGTGCAGCGCGGTGTTATGTTACGTCATTTGACACGCAACGTCTCGAAAATTGGGGGTTGCGTTTAGAATGGACAGTCTTAAACATAAGATTTTCTCTGTGTTACTATGTAAGAATAAGCGTTTTTTCGTCAATATTGTAAATATAAGAATCGTTGAAGTTCGTGACGCAAAGGCAGTAGTTAAGAGTCACACTTGATGGTTGTGGATTCCATTCCAATTCGGAGGAAAGATTATATTTGTTATTTTTTCATTTTTCCTCTCTGCTAAGACAAACTAGGCTTCGGATTCCACTAAAAAACAAGCAATGTCTCTAAAGCTGTATGAGGCCATCGTGGCGCAGAGGTACAAGCCTGCGATTGTATACGCGACGGTTCTGGGTTCGATTCTCACTCGGAAAATTGAATATTTAATATGTACATTTTGTCGCTCAGGCTCATCTTAACACTATGTTTCCCGTATATATGTGGGAAATTAAGCTGAAAAAAGTCTCTAAAATTGAGCGTAAAGTAAAGAACGGATCGCCTTAACACTAGGTTCTCTCTTACGACTACGACTAAAAATCAAATAACACACAAAGATATTTCATATATATGCGTTTTTATATATCTTAAGTAAATAAAAGCTAGTTACAATTTAAATGTAATTCTTCATCCAGATCAATATTTAAAATTGTCATATCAGGGTAAACGAGAAGCAACTTAGAAAACAACTTTTACATAAGCTGCCCTTGTGATTACATTACATATAACTATGCATTAGGATATTTTAGCGAATATGTTTAGTTCTAGAGATTGTATAATCTAAAAATAAATAAAAAACATACTATATTAAACTTGAACACTGTAGTAGCAACCTCTGAAAAGTTCTGCTATTCAAGTCCTGGCTAATCCATCAGACCAGCTCAATGATTCCATATTATTGTAATGTCACCTACATATAACTGTCAAGTTTCATGATGATACTACAAGTTGGACAAATTCAATTTCCTGAATTTTATTGCACATAATAAATAAAACTAAATATAAAATATATGTAGGATTTGTTTATTAGAAGCTAGGCATTTCATGATTGGTTACTACTATTATATTTGTTCTATTTTTATGTTATAATATTACTGTTGATGTGTACGCTGTGAGTGTCTTAACACTTGTTCCATCTGCCTACCTTGCTGTGTGCGGGATACAGCGTGAAGCTGATTTTTGATGTGTACGATATATATTTTATTATAGCTTCAGCCTGTATCACTCATGTAGCAGTGCAGGCTTTCCCTACTTTCTATCCAATTTTCAGGACATTGTGCGCGTTTATCACCCGATTAGAGAAATAAAAATAAATTAAATACACACAACTATCGCGTTACAGTCATTCCTCTATTATACTCGTACTTTGCTAGAAATAAACTCAATTTTAATAAATTTCAAACAGATCTCCATACATTTAAAGCATACATACATAACAATAATTACATATCCAGCTTCCTCTATGAGTTGACTGATTTATAGTCCATAAAGACCTCTCCATCCATCTTTGTTACACCTTCACAAGATTCTTATTGCTGTATTACGGGCAATTGGACTTGCTAATAACTTGTATGGGCGTGTGGTTATTAAGTGGTAAATATTCTGTGCTACGTGTAGAACTTTAAAGCGTCATTGATTGACTTTAAAGATTTATGATTGATTGATTAGAAGCTTGAGCATATTGTGACTGTTAACGAGGTCGTGGTGGTTGTGGGTTCGGTTTCCAGTCGGGGTAATTTTCTTCATTTACCACACCCACCTACATTAGGATTTCTCTGCTTTTCTTTGTGCAAGATAAACTGTGAAACTAAATAAAAAAGGTTTTAATAAATTAAGAAACTGTTAGCAATGTTAGCAATAGATCATCTGGAAATTTTATTTATATCTAATGTAGAGTATGGAATTAGGTATTTGTTATTTATCATATTTAAGCCTTTTTTAGAATAGAAAAAGGGAACCAAGCATTAAAAATACTCTGTTCCCCGCCCTACTTTCTGCCCATTTTTTAAGACATTGCATGTTGAGTAGAGGAACTCAACGCTGCACTTCGTCTTGTTACCAAAGCGAGGTAAGAAAAATACGTAATTTACGAATCGAACCAGACAACCGTCATGCTTACACTCAAAACTATAGTTTTTATGCTTATTTATTTTACAATGAGTATTTCGTTATTTATGAACGACCGACATTTTCGTAACATTTTCTTCAATATTGCAAAAAATAAATATAATAGCTTTT
Source organism: Heliconius hermathena (assembly GCA_013403705.1). Classification (NCBI taxonomy): domain Eukaryota; kingdom Metazoa; phylum Arthropoda; class Insecta; order Lepidoptera; family Nymphalidae; genus Heliconius; species Heliconius hermathena. The sequence continues at coordinate 49,288 of JAAIXJ010000145.1, forward strand.
CTCACATTTTTGGCATAAAATTAGTGTATAATAATATTCAGTTTTTGAAATTAAATATCGCAAAAAAGTATTAATAATCCAAATTTTTATTTTCTCCGATAATGTAGAGAATAGAATTATTATTTCTTTTCTCAATCTTTTATTAAAAAAAAACTACATCTATAAAGCGATAAGTGTTTCTCTTTGAAGAAATATTTTCTCTATATATTTAAAATTGTTGACGCGTGAAAACGTGACGTTGCGTCGACTTCTATTCTATAGTACATACAATATTGCTTAAAATTTCTACTAAATATTTAATTGTGTACCAATCTAACCCTTAAACTTTAGAATTTAAGGTATATAATTGTGTAAATGTTTTTTTATTATTTAAGCATTGGTAGAATTCTCGCTCATAAATTTCTATCGTAAATACATCACTAATGCTTAAACGCAATGAAAGGAAATATTAAAGTTTAGCATGTTATTACTACGAGTATGTCCTATTAAGTTTTTTCGATAAACCAATGATTTTTTAATAATCGACAAATTTATCGATATATCGATAATCGAACGATATTCTAGATTTTTTTAATAACTTATCATTATCATTATGCATTATATGTGCGTAGATCTGTAGGTATGTGTAATTATTGTATTCAGCTTTCTTTTTTTCTATCAAAGTTCCTTTTCTTCTTTCTACTTATTTATCGGAGACTCACTTTTACTAGATGTAAAATAAAAAAATCTGTTTTATCCCGTTCCTGTAGAATTTTGAGAAAAATTTTAAGTGTAATGGGGGTATTAAAAATGTAATGGGAGTTTCAGTCTAATTTTCTAGACATTGCGACTTGATTAGCGGAATCTAATAACAAACAAATAAATGTAAAATTTAATATAATAAATAAAAATAAATAAATCAGCTTCACGCTGTATCCCGCACACAGCAGGATAGGCAGAGGGAATCTAGTGTTAAGACACTCCGTTCCCCACTTTCTGCCGAATTCTGGAGGCCTTGCGTGTTGAGTGGCAGAACTCAACGCCGCGCTTAACCTCGACACCAGAGCGAAGAAATGGAAATATACATTTAAATAAATATTTCATCTCCTCGAGTGGGGATCGAACCCACAACCAGTCGGTTTATGCAGTCACACCTCGTGCCGCTGCGACACGACTGGCCTTTTTTTTAATATAATTATGTACTATATTTTATTTAATTTAGGGAAATAATTAAAGGTCAGTCATGGTACAGGGGCATAATCGGGGTATTCAATCACCATTCGAAGAAATTAAACATTTAATATTTTTATTTTCTTTGTACTGAAAACGAGGCGCGGCGTTGAGTTCCGACACTCAACAAGCAATGTCTTAGAGGTCGGCAGAAAATTGGGAATGTGATTTAGTGGGAACGGAGTGTCTTAACAGTAGGTTCCCAAGTTCCCCGGCATACGCCTACCCAGCTATGTACGGGATACAGCGTGAAGCTTAAAATAATAATAATAATAATTACAGTAATCACTTCTCTACTACTTCAACTGCGTAATACGCCTACGCATACAAAAAAATAATAGTCGAACGTTCGATTGCACATCATTTTTCTACCAATGATAATTTACAGCCAATTAACACTTTATAATTAGAGTGTTGTAGTTGTTTTGTGTTAACATGAGTCTCTACAAATTACTTTAAAACCAGATATTAATTATACTTAATTAGTACCCCGCTACTGGTTACCCTACTAGGGATAAAGTGGGAAGTTAGAAAGATTTTTTTTAGTTTCACCATCCTCTACGCGGCTAGACAGGAAGAGTGGTAAGATGCTATATTTTTTTATTTACACATATTTAATGTGTTAGATACCGTAACTTAACGCCATGCTTTGTGTCGGTATTCCGGTGAAATTTGAACGTATTCCATAGTATTTAACAATTCAACGATGCTTGTAGATTTCATCTTTTCAGAATGAAACTCGGCAAAAGAATAATATTTTTTTGGCTTCAAACTGTACCCAGCACATAGAAAGGAAGGCATTAAGACACTTCCATATGCCACTAACCATCGAATTCATTGGAGGCATCGCGTGTTGATTGGCGGAACACAACGTCGCGCTTTATCTCGTTATAAGAGCGAGAAAATGAAAATATTAAATATTTAAATTCTTTGAGTGAAATCGAACTCACAACTTTGCGAATTTACGTTAGCACGCTTATGCCCCTGCACTACGACTGACCTCTATAATAATACTATACATAATATTATTTACAAATAATAATGATTTTTCTAATATTATTTAATATCTTTTAACAGATTGATTCAATCTGATCGTAGACGTGACAGTTGTGACTTAATACTAGAACATTACTGCCGTGAAACAAAAATATATATGTGTACATAACATTTTGAATACATATTATAATACCTTTAAAATTAAAAAAAAGTAACTTACCAAAAAATAATAGCACAGAAATAAGAAAAAACAAAACAACAAAAACAGTAAAATTCAATATTTTAATATGATACATTTCATTTTATAATATACACAGTCCAAACTAAAAACAATAGCTTTGGATAGCGAGTTATCCGTCAGATGTTATTTCACGTGGCTCTGCGCAAATACTCGCCAATTATGTACCTACGTAGTTCGTGCCTAGTGACTGTTGAGCTTGTACGCAGATAGGCCAGATTGGTAGAGTTTCAATGTATTTTTGATTTTGGAAATTACAAAAATAGTTTCACGCTGTATCCCAGGCAGAGAAAATATGGTGGAATGTGTCAAGAGCGACGAAATAAAAAAAATATTACATTCTCAACTCAAGTGGGAATCGAACCCACAACCATAGCGTTTTCAGTCCGACGCTGTGCTGCTGCACCATGACTTTTTTAGGAACTGTGTTAGTTGCTGATTCAAAACGGATTTTATCTGTGAAATTGATGAGTACATTTCTTATTTTTCCTTTGGAACTTAACTTAGCCTATCTGTGTAGTGCAAACTTACCGTAGTGCTCACGATGCCCACGATGTCTCTATAATTATTCGGAAAGTGGAGAACAAAGGTTTATAAAGTAGGTTCCGGTTCTCTCTGCTTACAATGCTATGTATACCGGATACAAGCAGAAGCTGTTAATTTTTTACTTATCTTTTTAAGCAAGCTTACCCTAGGCGTTCTATCAAAATGTAGAGCATGACATTTTCCATATTATTTTCCAGAAACATCTCTCTCTTATTCTATGGCGGGTATGATTCGAGCTCATGCGATTACGACACCTGTCGCCTTTCCCATGGAATTTATAATTTACCGGATTGCGGGGATCGCTTAATTGTATTCACCGTACACAGTACATCGTATACCGGCGTTTTGTCTATGGATATTATATTTGATATTTTGGGTAGCTTTCTGGGTATTTATGATTTATTGTATGGAGAATTAATAAGAGTGCCTTTTTGTTTATTTTTGCTTAGGTGGGTAGAGGCGTGCTGTCTTTGATTTAAATTCACTGTGTCTTATCTTATTCAATTTTAATACAAATCCTTACTATATAAAGTAAGAATTTGTATTAAAACTGACTCTAAATGAGACATTTTGAATATGTATATGAATTATATATTCAAAATGTCTCATTTTAAAATTAATAATATTATAACTAATAATCAGACCAAACTAGAAAAACACAAATACCTTAAGGATAACCATATCTTAATATAATATACCGAAAAACCCACAAATACTGCTTTCAAAACAAATTTCGATAAAAATAGAGTAAAACTCTACGGTCAAATGGCCATATAAAATGTTTTTAGTATAATTATTGTAACCTATATATACATATATTAGACTCAATCACAAGAAAAATCTTAATTATAAAGCCACTGTAAAATAAAGCCATTGAATATTATTAGAAATTTAAAACACATTAGTAGTTAACGACTCTATTATTCACTCTATCATGTTTCAATTTATAGCAATCAAAACATTTTTCGTTTATTTAAGTAATTTCTAAAATTACATTTGTAAGAGTCGTATATACAAGTCAATATCTATATGTATAATGGAAAAGCTCATTATTTTTTTCACTTTCATGATTTTACACGCATGATAGGGTAGGCAGACAGAATCGAGTGTTAGGACAATACTGTTCTACACTTTCCACTCAATTTTAAAGATATTTGTATTTGGTAGCGGAACCCAACACCAAAATCGTCCCTGTGCTTACCTTGCTATGGAGGGAAAAGCGCGATTTTGTTTTTTTGTATAATTTTATTTCCTTTTCCGTTTCACTTAAATTTATCTAAACATAAAATGTCAATATGAATGTTAAGAAAATTCTCAGTCTATTTATAATCTAAGATACCTTCTGGATATTTAACTTAATAGTATGTTATTACTATATATACATACATATAAAGACCACAGTGTCTGTCTGCGTTATTCATTTCACGCATCGTGCTACCAGCAAATCGCTATACGCCCATCGTATGCCATTCTGTTGATACAAATTACACTGTTTCATACAAAACAACTTTTGTATAATGCATTTCATGTGACTTCTCTTGCTTTAGATACGACTAGTAAAAAATATTTTAACACGGTGATTGATTTAGTCATTTGTCTCTATATTTTCGGAGGTAAATTTGGTAAAAAGCAGTATCGTTAAAGCAGTAGTAAAGAATTGAAGCCGTCGTGTGAATGCAAACGCGACGGTTGTGGGTTTGATTTCTATTCGGGAAATAAAATATTAAATATTTCTATTTCCTCGTTTTGGTAATGAGGCGAAGCGCGGCTTTGAATTCCATCACTAAACACACAATTTCTCAAGAATTTGGTGGAAAGTTCTAAACGGCATTGCCTTATATGTGAACGGAGTGTCTTAACACTAGGTTCCCAGTGAAGCTCATAAAAAGGAACATAGAGAAAGAGATAGGTGGAGAGAAATTAATATTAACATTTTCTGCCCAAATTTGCAAAACAATTGAATGGTGGATCTCATCGCCTCACTTATTCTTAAAAGGAGGTGGATAACAAAGGAATAATGATATAATCAAAATTGGGGTATTTATGGATTTTATTAAATATTATTCCATTTTTAATTTATTTAACGTAATTGTCTCTAAGAAAGAGTACATTTAAAATTTGGTCCTTATTAGTTATCACTCCTCTCCAATTACATTACTTATTCAATTTTAAAAAAAACGATTCAATTGAATTTACATTTACCGGTAACTTTTATATTTCGTTTCTGAAGTATAAAACTCGTTATATCATTACTGTAATTTTATATTGTGATTTTCATGAAAATAACAAAATCTTGTTATGTCAAATTTTCACATTACAAGTCTATTTAATTTATTTATTTAATTAAAAATAAAATTACAAACACAAGAAATAAAAAGGCTAACATTTCCAGTAAAAATATTGTTCAGATTTACCTGTAATAAAAATAAAAAATAAAAGATATATTGTATCTTATTTTATCTTTTTTGTCAATTTAAAAATATGTATACTACATCCGCACGTAGCAGGGTAGCCAGAGGGAACCTGGGAACCCAGTGTTCCGTTCCCCAATTTCGGCTGAGGCATTCCGTGTGGAACTCAACACCGCGCTTTGTCTCGTTATCAGACCGAGGAAATGAAAATATTTAATATTTTATTTTCTCTAGAGGGCATCGAACACACAACTTATCATGTTTACAATCACACGCTTGTGCCTCTGCGCCACGAATAGCCTCAACATACATACAGATGTATATATTTTACTTAAATATACTACAAACTAAAAATCGAACTCACTAGCTTTACGGTCAAAAATTAAACTGTCTCATAACAAACACTCTTATAAGCATATGAGTATTACATTTCGCACCAATTAGACAAAACCAGGATGCAAGTATATACCTACATTATTTACCCTCTGTTTTCGAGTTATGTAGCCAGCTGTAGTTTCATTTCACGGTTGGGTACCGTCGGGGCAATCATGGGAACGATGTGAGTTTAACAGTACTTTATTTACTAGGTATGTGTAAATGTACCTACATACATACATACATACTTACATATACATATGAGCAAAGATAATATATCTAGACATAATATATTTAGTGCTTTTTCGTTGGACAGAAACAGTGTTCTAACTCTGGGTTCGGCCTGCTTATCCCGCTATACGGGAAAATGCGTGAAGCTGTTGCTTTCCTCATTTTTCCCGCGGGTCCCACGGGGGCATCTTTTTAATAAATACTCTTTTTACAAGCTTTTATTACAAGCTTTTATTTAATAATTTTTTTATGGTATAATTAATTAATTAAACAATATATAATTAAACAATAATTTTTCTCTCGCTATCAAAATGTAACACACTTTTATTATTTATTAAGTGTTATATTTCTCATAACAGTTAATTTATTTTTAACTTTTTAGTTCGTTTTATTGTCAAATAATAAAAGCTTGTTCTTAAAAAAGGTTTTTTTTCTTTAATTTTATTGCGTATACGCATTGCGCATTAGGTGGAAGCCATTATGATTATATTTATCTTATTGTGGAAAAAGAAAAAAAAATAGTTCACGTATTTTAAAGTTGCAGAAAGTTACAAAAATTTGAAATACATAATTGTAATAACAATGTTAATAAGGAAAATTATTGTATCCAAAAATATTTAAAGAATTAAAATATGTAGATCCTTAAAGTTACATGCACTCACTCAATAACTCATTGTTTAATACACTAATACCATTACTTAAAATTATATTGTCAAATACAATACAATAATACCATTGTATTATTGTATTAAACAATAAAATTGTAATTATATAAAAAAGAAAGAGGCATAGCGCGGCGTTGAGTTCCGCCACTCAACACGAAATGCCACCAGAACTCGGCGGAAAGTGGGGAACGGTGTATTTTAACACTAGGTTCCCTCTGCCTACCCTGCCGTGTGCGGGATGCAGCGTGAAGCTGATATTAAAAAGAATAACTATTTAGTTTCTTGTCGAATTTTCCAAGCAGAACTGTCTCCCGATAGCCGGTGGGACAAGCCTCTTCTTTTGAGAATTCAAAAGTGCTTGCAGCACTTGTACTTTTAATAAATAATATTATGAATTTTAAGATATTTGTGTAGTCTTGAGATTTTATTTCACTTATATTTTAATAAAATAAGCAGTGTAATAAGTATGTAGTAGTACATTAGTTATCCACGGTTAAATAGAAATCAACGTGTCTTTCCTTATCCTTTAATTCAATAAATAAGTAATTCTTTCAAACATTAATACAACTTGATCAAAGCATGTAGATTTTAAAGTATTTTTAAAATCAGCTTCACGCTGTGTCCCGCACGCTGCAGGGCAGAGGGAACCTAGTGTTAAAACACGCCTTTCCCCATTTTCTGCCGAATTCTGGAGGCATTGCGTGTTGATTGGCAGAACTCAACGCCGCGCTTGTCCTTGACATCAGAGCGAAGAAATGGAAATATAAAAATAAGTAAATAATTCATCTCCTCGAGTGGGGATCGAACCCACAACCAGTCGGTTTTACAGTCACACTTTGTGCCCCTGCGCCACGACTGCCCTCTGGTAAACTAAAGCATTTTTATTTTTTACATAAGTTTTTGTTATAACTCTTCTATTTTAATCATAGGGAAATACATTTATGTAAATAACCAGCATACAGTGTTTACCTATCTTATTTGAGTTGTATTTGTATAGATAAATAATTTGCAATTTTCCATAGCAGGAAAATTAAGTTTCATAGTAAGTTAATGTAATAATTTTGATTTTTAATCTTCCGTTTATATATTTAAAATTTCACGCTGTATCCCGCGTGTTGTACGGTAAACAGAGAGAATTTAGTGTTAAGATATTCCATTCTCCGCTTTCGGCCTAAATGACAGTGTGTATTGAGCGGCAAAAATCAGTGCCGATTGTCAATATTATAAGTGCCGGCGGCAAAAATACGATGACTTGCAGGTCGATAGACAAAGATCATGTTAAATTTCAAGATAATTTTCTTTTATATATTTCTATATTTTTTATTCTCTAATACATACTGTGTGTAAAATAAAGTGTCCTTACTACACACTAACACAGTAATTTATTTTACATTTCTACATTTACAGTCGTGGCGCAGCGGCACGAAGTGTGACTGTAAAACCGACTGGTTGTGGGTTCGATCCTCACTCGAGGAGATGAAATATTTACTTAAATTTATATTTCCATTTATTCGCTCTGGTTTTGAGGCAAACCGCGGCGTTGAGTTCTGCCACTCAAACACGCAATGCCTCCAGAATTCGTCAGAAAGTGGGGAACAGTCTCTTAACACTAGGTTCTCCATGTGTGTGATGTGAAGCTGATTTTTTATTCACAGATTTAGTTTCCCTACATTGCTGTATGGGAAAAATAGAAGTTTTAGAAAATAAACTGTTGTTATTATCTAAAACTTTCTCATTTTTTAAAACTTAATAGGTACTTGGGTATTGTGATGAATTGAATTCAATTTAATGAAAGTCACTAATACTTAAGATTGTTTATTAAATTATATTTATATTTAATGATATTTAATAATTCTACAGGTTACTTTATCATTTCGATCCTTTCCCATTTTCAGTCTTAAATATTTAATAATATATTATTTAATTGTATTTAAAATAAACTTTTTTAGTTACATATACAATTTGTAGGTGTTTCAAGTTACGTCAAAAGTTTTCTTCGTATAGTATCACAAGAAATATTTTTTATTTTCACTTGTAAAGAATTTATTAAGCAATAAATATCAATAATTTGCTTCTATAATCGTAATCATATATATGACATTATTTTGTATGGAATCCAGGAATATCTAAGCAAATATATAAAAGAAGCTTAAAATAAGCTCCTATCGTAAATGCGTATCTCGATAAAGCCGAATCAAAATGTTAATAATATAACTTTAATTTCATTTTCATATATTAGGTAATATCACAAGAAAAAATGTTATATGAAAATTGTAATCATTTAAAAAGTAAACGACAGGTGTTAAGTTAAGTTCCCATTATGCGATGTAAAAAGCAAAAACCACAAACAATGATAATAACCTCATGTATAATTTATATGTATAATGAATTAATGAAGCCTTGAAATGACCTTAATTTAAATATCATACTGTTTTACGTTATTATACAGATCTTTTGGACACTTTAACACAATTTTAAAATATAAGCACTATTATATTTATTATATTACATAGTTTTTCATATTTATATGTAAAAACTTAGGCAAGAACCGTGTAAATAATAGTTCTGCTATTCGATAGTAGATGGCGGTGTCGGTTTCGAAATTAAACTAAACAGGTCTTAGCGCTACGCTGTATAAATCAGAATTTATGTTAATATTAATCATTTAGATGTTTACATTGTTTTTTAAGTGTATTCGATGTATAAAAAGTTATGAATGAATAAGTTTCAGCTTAAGGTAAATAGTTTTTATGTATGAATAGAAATTTATATTTTAATATTGAATTAAATATTTATAGTTGGATTTATTAATTTATTCTATTCATATAATAAATTGTTCTTAACATATTTCTTTCTTTTAGCGTATTTTGAAGTTTAGCATAAGCTATACTCATGTCAAAAGAAATGGGAGAAATACAGGAATATTTAGCGTTAAATTTGATGTAAAAAAACGATTCAAAAGGAATAATTAATGTATAACTTCGGTACGAATTTTTGGAATAGTCCAAATATAAATGAAAAATATATATAAAAATATATCAATTTATTATCTTTAGATCACATATAAAATACTAATTTAATCTTTATAATTACTTATTTGTTTCAAAAATTATTTAAACTAAGCTTAAATCTAAAATAACAACATTTCTTGTATCCTAATAATAAACATTATGTTTAAATGCATAGAAATAAAACTAGGATAAAATCTTCTTAAAAATACTGAATATTACTAAATTGTTCTTTGCTACTTTGGTTACTTGCTAAAACCATTGACTTTGCTGATAGAAAAGCGTAACATAACATCGCACTTTATCTTATTACATCTATATATTAGATACACCAAGCAAGATGAACCCACAATCATCACCAAACATATAACAAACCCGAATGATATTCAAAATGAATAATTTCAATTAGGAAGTAAATGTAAAATCACTCAACCTTAACAGAGGATGGATTGCAGTTATGAACTAGCGTAGAGTACCTACGAATATAACACACGTACAAATCCTTGTGTGAGTGATATCCTAAGTGGTAGAGCCTGTCTCATTCCCTCCTGTACGCGGGGTTGTCAATTATTATGTATTTAGAATGGTGCTTTCGTTTCAAATGTTCGTATTTACTGAGCTTGGATAAGAAATCTAGTGTTGAGTCACTCTGTTTCTGCTATTTTTACTTTATTTTAAGGCATTAAGTTTTAGTAATCTTCCAAATGTTTTCGTGTGAATAGATTGTAATATTCTGTTTTTTTTTTAAACATATATTAACTGAATCAAAATCAATATTAATCTGAATTCAATCAAAATGAGTGCAGCGGAAGAACTTATAAATTTCTTTGCATTACTACAAAAATGTAGAGCAACTCGAAACAATTAGTTCGCAAATACTCACCACCAATAGATTGAAACTCTATCATTTTTATCATTTCCACGTTATCAATCACATCATAATCATTTAATGATGGCTGACGATTAAATTGTTAGGAAAAAACCTGCGATGTCCTGCCTTTCAATGACCAATCATATAGAATAGATTTGTAATCCACGGGGGGGAGGTGGGCGGTCCCACGCATGCGTCTCGTTGCCAAGACGACGGCACGTAGAGACGGCAATGGTTTGTGAGTGTGGGTAAGTGTTGTGGATCCGATGCGTTTTGATGCTTGGTTTAGTAGGGGCTGTACGTTTGTGTGTTTTTGTTCTTTGATGAAGTGATTGTGTTATTTTCTGTTCAAGGTTAACCATGGCATAGGGATATAAGCGCGACAGGTTGTGGGTTCAATACCGACTCGAGGAAATGAAATTTTTAATAGTTTCATTTCTTCGCACTCAACACGCAATGCCTTCCAGAATTTGGTGGGAAATGGATTACGCAAGTGTCTAAATGAGAACGGAGTGTCTTAACACTAGGCTCCCTCTGACTACCTTGCTATGTGCGGGATACAGCGTGTAGCTAAAATAAAAGTACTGTGGTACTGTGTTTGTATGTAGTACCAATGTACGCTAGAGGTTTGTTAATAATTTTTAACAAAAAAAAAACCGACTTCCACCAGATCCTATAATCAGAATCTAACCAAACTCATCAAATTATCTTTAAAATGTATCCAATAAAAAATAATCATCGACATCGGTTGGTGTAGTATTGAGTCATTCGTCCATTTGTCGCTCACATACTTAATCCAAATTTAAGACTTATGTGAATTTCTCATGGATAACATTGTAAGAAATCAGCCAAATTAAAATAAGACTACACGAGAAGCACCAGCTTTCAAATAAAAAAGAATCATCAAAATCGGTTCACCCAGTCGTAATTCGTCATTAGTCGAATTGATAATCTTCTCCTTACGGAAGCCGGTGAAAAATTACCTTTACTTTGAAATATTTTACTTAATTTTACTTTGAAAATAATTTAAAACATTTACGTTAAAAGTAAAGTACACACTTAGTGTACTTTATGTGTTATGTAGATAAATTGCGTTTGTTATATGGTAACGTGTGGGTATGGTAATGTGGTTCAATATGTGAATAAATTGGGCAGGTAGGGTAATTAAAAAATAAAATTCGATATATATTTTTGGATTTTGATTGTGAGGCTCATTTTTCTTGTCAATATTTTATGGTTGTTTGTTTGCAAATATTTCATTATGGAAGACATGGAAGCTTATAATTAGTACACAAAAGTAATAATACAAAACGAAATAAACTACAATCAATATTTAATTTTCAACGTAGTCAATATTAAACAATTTCCATTAATTCAATAAATAGTGACGTCACGTTTTCTCAAAGACTCTCGCCACTCTATATATCCGTGCATCGCATACAACGCACACTAGCGCTGTGTCTCGTAGTACTTGCGTCACGTCGCACTCACACAGCGACGCGTCTACGCCCCGACCACTATCTATTTTTATGTGTATATTCTTCTACGTGTTCTTCGATACCTCTGAGACCTGAAATGGAATTTTACAAGGAAATTTTACTTTTGAGTAAACCTTTGCTTTGGTAACAGGAGGGCATTGATATGGCTTTGTAGTTCAGTTATAATCGTTGTTCGAAGTATTTTAGAATAGACTTTGTGGTATGTTTCCTGTGAGTATAAGAATGTAGGCTTCAAGCACTTTTATAAGTAATTTTGATAAGATCTGATAATTTGTAGATATGAAAAGTAAATACTTTTAATTGGAAATTCAGATTTTAATGGTACCTCAAATAAATGAAAAGGTTAGATGTATGATATTATTTCAGTTAAATCTATATAAATCTAAGGGATCACTAGCAATATGTAGATAGTAGTAGAAGATACAGGATTTTTAAAGCAATTATTATGCTTTGATGAACTTTATATTACAAAAACACATGATATTGAATTGGATTATCATACGACTAAATATTGTTTCTAAAAATTACACATAAACCACACAAATTCTTATATTATGACACATTTGGCTTCTCGTTTGACGAAATTGGGCGCCCCGTCGACTCTACTACCCAATGCAGCTCAGATCAGGATCTAAGCATCCAGAGATCCATCCCAGGAAATTGTCCAAAAAAATCCTAGCATAAAGCAAATAAGAGGCATTGTGAAGGTCACGGCCTCATCGATCCGCGTAGAAAGTGAGATTGGGTGCCACTACTAACACCGTCCCGCTGGCTATGCAGCCTGAATTAATCGCGCATATATTTGAATACATTTCAACGCGGTTCGGCGGTGTCGTCGCCCCCTTAAGTTTTAGCAATTTTGTTTCTCTACTTTGCTCTGAAAAATACAGGAACTGGTTAGAGCTTTTGTTTTGAGCTTTTGGTTGTTTACATGCTGGCTCTTGATTTCGACGATGATAGATTTCCATCATTAATTGTTCTTCGCCGTATGTATCGCTTTTATAATATTCTTTTGCACATTGAATAATGAAAGTTAAAGTATTTTTTTCAGTTTTAACCTTTTTAATTTGTGTTACCTTTTTGGTATTTTGGTTTTTAAAGCGCCATCTGAAATATAGATAAAATTATTTCTATAAATAACATATAATCTCGTAATTTACAGAATTTATACTTTTTAAATAACTATTTATAGCATTTTAGTTCCTGTTTGATAAAAAGTAGAGTGCACGATTAAATTATCCATTACTCGTTATTACGTATTTAAATATTACATTGATATTACTATCATTAGCATACGACGCTATCGTGGTATAATTAGGAACTGCTTCACGATAGTTGACACACAATGTTCTAGGTTCAATTCCACATTTGTTTTAAATATATGTTTTTTGTTAAGCTATCTAAATTTTAAGGTAAAGATAGCATAGTTACGTATAAATATTTATTTTAATAATTTCGCACTACATTCTATGCATAGCAGGTTAGGCAGAGGGTACCTGGGAATGGAGTGTTCAATCAAAACAATCTGTTTTCAATTAAAAATCGGGTCCACCTCGGCATTGCGTGTTGAGTGACGAAACTCAATGCCGCGCTTAGCCGCTTTACCACAGCAAGGAAATGAAAATATTAATAATATAATAATATTTTCTTTTATTCCAGTGGAAGTGAACTCACAACCTGTTGCGTTTACAGCTGCACGCTTGTGCCCCTGCGCCAAGAAATTACTTATATTATGAAATACTTAATATTAACGTAAAACAACCAAAATGAAAACTCTCCTTAAATCTTTTATAGAGCCATTAGCCTAAATAAATGTTTGGCTGCGTTACAAGTTCTACATCTTGAGGTTACCAAGACGAATGTAACCTATGTATGTAATGAGCGTGACCTTATTCTAGACGACAAAAGTATAGCACGTGGTGTGCATCGAAATGGCAAGGTCGACGCCCCAACCACCCTCCATCTCCCTACTCTACATAAACGTATGTGGTACTTTTCAAAGTTATTTTTCTATTATTTTTAGGTATTTTTCTTTATATTTCATAAAGTACACTGTAAAAGATAAGTGTTAAAACACTGTATTTATCACTTTTGCTCCATTCGTGAAGATTGTGTATAGGACAAGGAGAATTAAATTTTTTCTTGAAGTCCTAATAAATATAAGAGTGGTACTAGAAGCTCAGAAGTTATTTTTACAAACGGGAATCGAATTCACAATCTTCGCACAATTGATGTCAAAAGTGTCACAATTCTATCAGTGCTAGTTTTAAAAGAATGTTTAAAAGATTTTTTATATGTAATTTAAGTACAAGTTTGTGTTGATATTGTATTTACTGAAAAGAGATTTAAATTTTTTTATCAGTATTCATATCTTTAATTTAAAAAATAAAAATATGTTGCGTCGTGACGCAGTGGCATAGCATCTGACAGTAAGCGGTTGTAGGTTCGATTCCCACTTGTATGATTGAATTATTTCAATTTACTTGCCCCAGTAACCAATACGAAGCGCAGCGTTCTGTTCCGCCACTCATCCGGCAATTGTTTGTAAATTGGGTGGTGCGTGGGATACTCTGTGTTTAAGTACACTCTATCTGAATATCTTTAGAATATTATCAGTTTCTTTCCAACTGTAGTAGTGTATAATACTACACTAATAAATGAATACACTACTTTTTTATATGCAATTTTTATGTAAACATTTCAATATTCTTACGTGAACTTTTGTTAATAAGTATTATTAGGTATACATAAACAGCATTTCCGTTTTCAACTTATTATCATAGATTAGTATTAATGCATTGTAAATTAAAAAAATAAGAGGTAACTTGGTAATATATCAAAATATAATTTACATATTTTAAAATGTTTATTAGGTACGATGCTTATTATGTTTATAGTATTTAGTAGTATTTTTTAGCTTTTTGTAGGTTTTTTTAATTTTTAGTTTTATCATGAATAGTCGAAAAATAAAAAAAAACAGTTACATTTTTACCGAATAGACCAAAATAACTCTCCGCCCAATTTTCGATACATACGAAATGTAGAGTAGAGTGGCGGAACTCAATGACTCACTTTGTCTTCTCCTCAGAGCGAAGTAATTAAAATAATTATTTCCCCGCAATGGGAATCGATCCCACAACCGTCGCATTATAGTCTGACGCAGAACTGATGCCATTTCGGCTTAATTTTTTTTATATTTTCTATAAAATTCAAGTTATATAACATCATTGATATTTTTTAAAAAGAGTGGGCCTGTTAACCTATTTTTACGCTAGCTCTGATTCATGCTTAAATAGTTTTCGAGATCGATACCAAGCTCGGCCTCTTTCAGTAAATAACTTGATTAAATACCATATTATAAGACCGTCGTGGCGCAGAGGTACAGTCTTAGACTGTGGGCGGTCGTGGGTTCGATTGTCACTCGGAGCATTGAATTATTTTCATTTCCTTACTCTCGTAAAAAGACAAAGCACGGCATTAATCTTGGCACCAAAATACAGCGTCACAAAAATTGGGCGATGTGTGGAGAACGGAGTGTCTTATCAATAGGTCTTTTCTGCCTATTCTGCAATATATGGAAGGCATAAAATAATAAAAAATATGTTATGTTATTAATGTTGTGTTAAGAAGTAATTAATGAAAATCAAACCCACTGACTGAAGCAAGATGAATAATAAAAGGTACGAGTAAGATGACTTCTTAAAGTTAAATTATAACAGCAAAGACTATTTAAAATAAATAAACGCGTATAATTTCAGAAAATTTCACTTGCAACTAAGTATATGGTGAACGAATGCTTGGAAAGTAACTAGATATTACGTATTCAGTGCAGTACAACCGGTGTTGGGAGGCACTGGAATGGATGAAATCAATTTTTTTAGCATCCACTTTATTCTACTGTAGTGTTAAGACATTCCGTTACCCACTTTCCACCTAATTTTTGAAATTAATATCGCACTTTGTCTACCAGAGCAGGTAAATAAAAATGATTTAAATATAATCATTACTGACTAATACATAACTCACAGACGAATTTCCAGAACTTACAAATTTGAAATTTGGCAAATTTGGTAGTTAGGTCAGGGAGTACTGGAGAGTATAGGGTAGGATTTCGAAGTCCACATATACAAAGTTGTGGGCCACGACTAGTCCTATAATAATGGGAAATAACTACAAAATCTAACTAGAATATTAAAAAAAAACATTTTACCTCAACCAAGCATCGAATCCACGACCTATTACCGTTATCCTAACAAATGCATTGATCCACCGGGTATAGTTTATTAAAATTTCAGCGTGAACTTTTCACGGCCACAAAAATTTGCTTTCACCGAAACATCTGTGCGTATCAAGACAGCGTACGAAAGTACTTTATGCATTTTACATGAGCTGCTCCCACAGTCTATTGTCGATGGTCTGTTACAGTGTATTGAATTTAGTATGAGAGGTGTAGGTTCTATGATTTCTTTGTAATATAATAAATTGTGAAAATAACTTTTAGTTTTTAAATAAAAAATGTGTTCCTTTGTTTGTGGGTGTGAATGGAGATCGTCTTTTATGAACTATCAAGGATTTCATAGGACTAAAAAATAGAATCAATACACCATAATAATAATAATACACCATATTTCAAACTTATTTTTAAATTAAATCAGATCTTAAATTTATCAAACAATCAAATTTGCCATTAAAAATGTTAATCACAAATTATTGAACTAACAACTACTCTCATTTCAAACACCTTATTATCCATCAGCTATATAGCACAAAAATTTACATAAGAATATTATCGTAATTAGACATGTTTACGATGCAATATTGTGGCAGTCTAATAGATAGCACCAAGTCTATATGCAGACTTAATAAATTAATGATTATAGTATCAAATAAAATTTGCATTACCAAAAAATATCTCTTTAAACAATGTCATGTGAACGATAACTCCAAAATTACTTTAAAACGTCTAGTATTCTTTTAAAACACGTTATTATCTATTGCAAAATTGTCTCTAAGTTTTATTTATATGCAAATATTTATACGGTATTTTTCCTTTTGAGTGCAAGGAAAATTATTAGTATTTATTATTATTTAAAATCCTAGAAATTGTAATAATAAATTCAACCTTGCAAGTAAGATCAGTTTAAATGGATAGATATCTGTTAGAGCAAATGAATAAAATGTGTAAGTGGTATTATATATCTGGGAAGTTTATTTGATATAAATAGGCGTATTGCTGCCGGTAACAGAATTGACGGTGATCTTTTCGTAGGATATGCGGATTCAGTTTAGTTGATAGAATTTGAAAACAGGTACTAAGGGAGTGTCACAGTGATAATGAAGAGGAACCTTTTCAAGTAGTTTGGTCACGCTGAGAGAATGGGTGACAAAATAATGACAAAAAAGAATTAGGGAGACCTCAGTTTACCTTCGAGAATATACTATCGATGGCACTGGAGGAAGATCTGGTAAAAAGTATGAGGACTCCGGAGAGCATGTACAAGGAAGTTAATGAAAGAGTACGAGACGAAAGAAGTATATTCTCCGTTCTCTCTGGCTAGTACGATGAGGAGAAAGCTTGGCGTTAAATAAATCAATACTATTTTACGATACGAATGAAAAATGTTATATGCGAAAGACACTGCTGTAAAGTAAACAATGAATTGATATTAATTTTGTTTCCTGAGACTGATAAATAAATAAAAATCTGCATTTCCAACATAATCCAAATAAAAAAAACTGATTCTTTTTAAGTAGGCAAGGTAAATAAATAAATAAATTCATTCCCTCGAGTGGGAATGGAACCCACAACCGTTGTGTTTGCAGTCAGACGTTAGGCCACTGCGACACGAGGTTCTTATTTATAAAATAAGTACAAATAAAAAAGAACAAAAAACAAATATAATAAACGAACAAAAAACAAATAAAATATTTTTTTACTTTTACATAACTAATGGGTATGATAGTATTTATTTATATAACGTATATATTTCTTACTCTACTGCCTAATTAGACATTTCCAAAATAATGAAGTGTAATGTTTATAAGAGGCTGTCGTGGCGCAGTGGCACATACTTAAGCGCGACGGTTGTGGTTTCGATTTCCACTCGGAGAAATCAATTATTATTCATTAATATTTTCATTTTTACACTCTAGCATTATTGAGCTCCAGCATTCAACACGCAATGTCTCGAACATTCGGCGAAAAGTGGCAAACGGAGAGTCTTACACTAGGTTTCCCTCTGCTCACTCTGTTATATGCGAGATATAGCGTGAAACTAATATTTATAAAATGATCTAGCTGTAATATTTACTCTACGTACGTTCCACACAAGCTAATTACTTGTTTGTAAACACGTGTTACGGTTGTGTGCGTGTCAACTTTTAACGAGCATTGTTCGGAATAATGAAGTCTTGAAGTAGGCCTTGTATTGTAGTAGGTGTCAAGGGCTTGTAGATACTTTGCATATTTCGACCCTGTAAATAGAATAAATATGTTTAATTTTAACATTTTTAAAGTTTTATTAACAATAAGGATATGGGGGAATTCCAAGAGACGTGAGTTTCCATGCAAACTTTTATAAATTTTATGAAAAAAAAAAAAAAATTCTACATAATGAATTATTATTATTATTTATTTAGGATAAGACTTTCCAATTTATTTATGGGTAGGTAGAGAGAAGATAATGTTGAATTCCATTTCTTTTTTACGTCTAATTTAAAAAAAATACTTGTTGCGGGCAACTACACGCTTTTTCTTATATTGTTCCAAATGGGGTATTGAGGCTGATTTTAAATATGAATTAAATGACTCCCAAATTAGGAATCGAACTCATATAAAGTGCTGAATTTAGACACTGTCTCACTGTCACTGTCTCATCGTAGCGCACGATGGAATCTCATACAAGATTATACAGTTATACCCATAGAGTAGAATTAAATCAACACTTGACATGTTACATAATGTCTCTTAAACAGAAATTGAATTTCAAATGATATTTTTACTTAATAAAGGAAATGAAAATATTTCTTTGATGCCTGTCGTGGCGCAGGGGTACAAAGTGGTGAATTTGATTCCCACAAGAATAAATTAAATATTAAATATTTTCATTTCTTCGCTCTGGTAACGAAATAAAGCGCGGCGTTGAGGTTCCCTCTGCCTACCCTACCATAAGCGGGATATAGCGTGAAGTTAATAAATTCAGATTAGTAGTCTGCATGTATTCAGATACATTTTTTGACATTAAACTAACATTATAACCGTACAAGCGTTTATTCTAATGTCAGTTAAACTTTAAACTACATCTCTGAGTGTGACATTAAGACGATATTAATACGGCACAGTGTATTTAATAACTATAGGTATTTATGATGGGAGGCGGTGGGAGGGGTTGATGAACCTGCGCGTAGCTCTGCTTAGACCACGAGTATTTGCTTGGAATTTGGTTATACTATGTCTGTATAGTGTGTTGTGTATATTAGATACAGTAACGCCCTGGTTGTGTATCTGATATCTAGAGGTAGTATTATGCATTTGTGTTATATAGATTTATGATATTAGTTAAAGTTTTATAAATATACGTAGTTATCGTTTCAAGTAGTGGCGTCAAATATTTTTTTAATTAAATAGATTAAAGAAGAATCTATATGATTAAAGTATTTGCGCACAGTGTCTGTCTGATACGATTGCACACAGGTTCGATTCCCAATCGGAACAGTGAATTATATTCATTTCATCGTTCTATTAACAATGTAAAATTGGGCATTGTGTTCCACTGCTCAACACGTTACGTCTTGAAAATTCAATGAAAAAGGTGGAACTTAGTATCTTAACACTAGTTTCCATCTGCTAATCCTGCTATATACGGTTTTAACCCTTAACTATAGTACAAACACGTCCCTGTTATGCAACGAAGCAAGCACTTTTTGTAGTCTTTTTGTGTCAGCTATTCAATTAATTAAATTGTACTCTTTTGATTGCAACAATCTTTTCAATTTATTCAACGTTTTATTTTTTTTATAGATTCACGCTTTTTCCCACACATAGTATGAGGCAGAGGGAACCTAGTGTGAATACTCTCCATATCCCACGCACGAAATCGAGATGACGATTTTTCTACGTTGGACCACGTTGCCCTCAATCACTGTAAACGGGCTAAAAATTACAAACAGAGTGTCTTAACACTAGGTTCTCTACGCCTAAATCACCAAAATAGGAAAAACTAAATGGAATAAGAAGAATAGCCCTTCTGATAATAGAAATTACGGTAAAACCAGGTCATGAGGTCTCTTAAATTCTACTATCGGCTATAACTGTCAATGGAACGGTTATAGCTAAGTACGTGATTATTTGGCCTACTTTGCTTTCATATAATAATAGTGAAATATAATGTACCGTTACTTACGAAGCTTTAACAAATTTCCTTAAATAAAAATATGTGCAAATAGGAGCCAAGTTCAAAGATATGACTATTGATTTTATCGATTGCTACTGGCGAAAATAAAATACTGAAATTTATTAATTTACTGTCTTTCCAAAAATATAAATCAATTAATTTTAAAAGTAGAATTATTTTACTAACGAAAGCAAATAACAGCTCTATTCCAAATATTATTTCCAAATTTGACTTGGCAATTTTTAATTCAGAGAAGATTACGAAACATAAATATACTATTTTTAACCTTTTTAAAGTGTTATTCCACACTTAAGAAAGAAAAATACTTATTTAGAAAACGTATAAAAATTTTAACCATACGTTCAGATCACGTTCGAACGTATGGCTTAGTGGTCAGAGCGCCTGGTCAGTTTACAGGAGGCGCGGGTTCGAGTCCCGCTACGTTCATATTTTTATACGTTTCCTTAATAAGTATAGATATACTAATCTATAAAACTAAAAATATTTACAGCATGTAATTAATAATATAATATATCTCTTTAAAGATGGTAGACAGAGGGAGCCTAGCGTTAATACAATCCGTTCTATATCCAATTTATGAGACGTGGCGTCTTGTTACCAGGAGCTAAGAAATGAAAACAATTTATTCCCCTGAGTGAGAATCGAATTCACAACCGTTTACTTTATAGTCAGACGCTGTGTCGCTGCGTCAGTAGTATTAATAAAGAATCAAATCTTTGTAAACACGAATAGCGCTAAGCCAGATTTCTTTAGTGTCATCGCTGCGTACTGTTATTTGATAAAACGTTATTCTGAGTGGTACATCATGTCACGTACAAACATAACTGATATTGTATTTTATATGAAATCATTTTCTTTATTTAAAAGCTAATAAAAGTGAGGTTTATTTAATTTAGATAAGAGCAATAAAAGAACAGATCTAGTGACAAGACACTCTGTCTCTCCATTTGCTTTCCACTTAGATTTCTTGCTTAATTAAATTGAGTAAACGAAAGTATTTTAACTATTAAAACCTTTCACAAGTCCGAGGCCGCGAAAGCGTTTCAGGCTATGACTGTTAACGCGAAGGTCGTGACTTCGATTCCTACTCAGTAGGACGAACTTGTAACAAGATAAAACACATTGTTGAGGTTACTTAATATCTTGAAAATTTAGCGGTACGTGAGAAACGGAGTGTCTTAACAGTACGTCTAACTCACTACTACCGACTACAGTCACGCAATCAACAACTGTACCACAATAGTCTGTATATATAATATGTAATAGAAAACACAAAACCACTTCGCTGTGACCGATGAATGAAATATCTTAAGATATAACATCTGATTAATCGCGATTAGCATTCCGGTCGCGGGCCCGCCGGCGCCGCGCGACTGCCCGCGCCCGGTACACAGATTGTGGCGTGGAGCTTTAGAAAAGCTTCTAAAGTATTAAATTTAAATTATTTTCAATTTTACTATGCCTTTTTTATGTACAGTAGGGTATAGTAGGGCACAGAGTATACAGTGTCGAGACATTTCATTCTACACTATAGGTTTGAATTCGTGGTAATTTCTATATAATTTAAAAAAACAAAACAATTTCACGCAGGAACCCAAAGTCACGTTTTGTTTACCCATAGCACGGAAATGAAAATACTTTAACTATATTTCCGAGAGGAAATCGAACTCAGGACCATAAAGCTTACAATTAGATCCTGTCCTACTGCGTCACGAAGTCCTTAATATTTAATTTAAAGATACATACACACATGTATTTAGATGCCTTAAATCTTGGATACTATTTTCTGGTTAAAAAATCCCGTTATACTAGTTAGATACTTATTAAATTTATTTAAATTGTTATACTCTAAAACGTGATTAATTTTTAAAATTAAAAATAGTTTCATATAAATATAAGTCATTTATAATTTCCACAGTATTGATCAAGAACAACAGACCGTCGTGACTCGGATTATGAATATATTTATTATTTTCTCTTTTTCGCTTTGGTAGATAAAGTGTGGCAATGAGTTTCGCCATTCAATGCACAATGTCTCAAAAATTGGACGGAATATAGGAAACGGGGTGCCTTAGCACTAGATTCCATCTGTCCACTTTGTTATGCAAGAAGAACGTATATAGCTGTTTTATTATAATAAGGAAAAAACAGATAAAGAATAAATAATATTTTTTATCTTCATCCAAACTTCGAGAATCTAGACTTACTAACAAATCTATCCGATATTCTTCTTAATTGAACACTTTTCTTAAGCACATCTAAATGAAAATACTATATAAAATATTGATTTCAGCCTTCACTTACATTACCGGACGCACAATGCAAATCTTTTGACGTTTCAATGGGACTTAATACTTGAAATTTGTTGTGCCATCTTGAGTACAAGAGAATCGGCGCGCGCGCAGCCGTTTTGTCAATCCGTCTATATAGCGTTTACCATTCAACTGTACCGCCGTTGACGAGTAATTGCTACTCGATTGAAATGTTCCAAACATTTTTTTTTGTATTTAAGAATATTTTATGTTGCGTTTAATGTTAATAAGCGTTTTTAGAGTGGACACGGTGGTTGTGGCTTCGATCTCCATTCGGAGGAAGGAGTTTCACCTGTTTAGAAAAGTGATTTTAAGCAATTAAGTTTTTATTTGGACTATCCCAACACAAAAATAAAGTATCAATTTGAATTAGTACTTCCGGAGATTAACATGTTCAACAAAACAAACACTCCAGCTACATAATGCTAGTATAGGTACATATAGATATTCTAAAATATATGTGTTTATATGAAATTATTAATAAGAATAGTAATTAAAACCAACGGCCTTTCAATGAATACTTCACAATAAATAATACCAGAGCGAAGAGAAATAAACAAAACACTTCGACGATCACAGTCAAAATAATGTCTAATATAAGCAAATCTCTAGCATCCTCGAACATCGAGCAATTAGTGACGATATCTATAGCTGGTAACAAACCTAGACCTACCATTAAAATGGGAGACGAATAATAAATGAAATGAAATGAAAGAAAAAAGATATCTGTCGCGACGAATGCATAGAAATATGGCTGGGACCAATCAAAATTCTTTTCCAATTAAATAAACGAGGATAGCAAAAAGGAAAATTGTAAGGAAAACTGAGGGTGGCTTTCTCTAGTGGTGTGGATTGTGATTTGGTATTATTTTTGCGTTTTATTTTGTATTTGGAGGTTATTTGATACTGCCGTTATGTAATGTTATTATTATTTTTTTTTGCTTTACACTATATCTCGCATATTTCAAGGTAGGTAGAGGGAACCTAGGAACCTGTGGTATACTCCGTTGTTCCTACGCGTTTACCGTCGCACGCTTGTGTCCCTGCGCGACGACGACCACTACTTACGGAATGTTATTTTTACAAATATAATTTATTTATATAATATAAAATTCTACGTACAGAAAATAACACTGGATTGAGAAAGATGAAATTTGTCATGTAGGTAGGTTAGAGAGTGTAGGAGAGCACTAGTATTTCCCAAAATTCGCAAAGAAGACGAATTGTTAAGCTATCAATCGTTCAACATGTTTTGTCTCCTAATGTTTACATTCAATTTATTTGCTAAAGATTCCCTCTCCTAAAAATTTATTATATATTTATAAACATTTTTAATTAAAATGAAGCACTTCACAAATAATAATTTTATCCGGGAACTGAATACAGTACCTCACAGTTAACATCACAAGGCCTTCTAAAAACATCGATATATTTATTTAAGCTTCTACCCATCTCTACCGTCTTTAGTCTCAATATGAAAGATATGGAAATAAAGTTTGTTCGTACTGCATTCTAGCACACTAAATAGATCTATCACTATATAAATATTTATACGTAAAGGTTATCTTTATGTTTGGTCGTTTTACGTCTTTATAAAATATTTGTTTGTGTTTTGAGATGAATTTGAGCAAACATTTTTTTTTATTTTCACGCTATATCCCGCACATAGCAGGGTAGGTAGATTGAACCTAGTGTTAAGATACTCCGTTCCCGTTAAGACACTTTCATTCCCCATTTTCTGCCGAATTCTGAGACATTGCGTGTTGAGTGTCGGGACTCAACGCGGCGCTTTGCCTCGTTACCAGAGCAAAAAATGAAGATATAAACATGCTTGTACTTAAAAGTTACGTAACGTAACGTCACGTAACCTTCTTAGTACCCGTAGTTACTCTGATCACATGTACAGAGGGTGACATCGAAATTATTGACGTGATTTTATCGACAAATTAAATATCCGACACAAAAAACATTTTCATTTTAAATTACGTATTATTACTTCCTGAGATTAGTGCGTTCAACCACACAAATTCTTCAGCTTTATAGCATTACAGACGGACAATAATATAGTTTAAATATAAGTTTAGCTAAACTACAATATAGTTGCATCGTGTTAAGGAACTTTATCCCTGAAAGTGCGTCCTTAGCACGTCTGGAAAGGGTCACGACAAATTATGCGTGAACGCTCCACACCTCATTTGACTTGACGGCTCTCTGATTTTCAATATATTTATCATTTCTTGTATGGATTTATGATAGTTCTATTTATATATATTTTTATAATAAAGTCGTCGTGGCGCAGTGAGACAGCATCTGATTGTAAGTGCGACGGTTGTCGGTTCGTTCCCTATTTAGGGTAATGATTATATTTAAATTATTTTAGTTTCTTTGCTTTGGTAGACAAAGCGCGGCTTTGAGTCCCACCACTTTATCCCGAACATAAAATATCCCGAAAATCTGGTTGAAAGTGAGGAAAGGAGTGTCTTAACATTAGGATACAGAGTCGAGCAAGTAAAAAAATCAACACCTATCGCAACTACAATAAATTTTCAAATTTCAATTATACTTGAAATATAAATTTCACATCTTGTAACATTTATATTTCTGTTAAAAAATCCTAAAACAAATGAAGCCGCGTGTTAAGATTCAGAGTGCGTCCACTTTAAAAATAGATGAGTACAATTCAAACTGAGTTGAAACTAAAAATTTGGGACCTCTTCGAGGGAATCGACTGTATTTATAATTTACACAGGCAAGAAACGTGGCCTATTTGCTTTTGATACAACTTCCATGGCAGTACATTATTCAAGAGGAGAGCTGTAAAGATGCATCGTTTAGTTTAGACCAAATGAGCGGATAGTTGGATAAACAAAGAAAAATAAATTCATTTTATTTCTACGTAAATGTTTTATAAATAGATGTTTAATTTATTTTTTCCATTAGCCATACGCCGTAGTGGCGTAGTGGCATGTCATCTAAATGAATGAAGCTAAAAAACATACCACAAAAAACAACATGTTATATCATTTTAAAGGTCGTAAGTATATCATGTAAAAAAGCGCGACATTACATTGAAAAAACCTAACTGATTGCGGCCGACACACAGTATGTACAGAACCCACGGGACTAGACCCCTAACGATACGCGATAAGCAAAATATATATATATATATATAATGAAACGAAATGAAATGAAACCTGAAAAAAAAACCTACTCACGCGATACAACCATTAGAAAATAAACATTCTCTGTTTTGATTCGATTTATCCAACGTAGAAGACGCGACTGACATAAAATCAATTGACTGACACGCAACGCTAAATGTCAGTAAAACGTAAGTTATGTGCCGTAAATGTGTCATTCCCTACGTAACGTGACGTCAGAGTTTTAGTAAACGTATGATAAACAAACGAATTATTGTAGCGTGACTTAAAACACAATGAAATTTTATTGTTTACATTAATTTTGCATATTATGGGTTAAAGTTAATGTCTGTGGTTGTGAGTTCAAATACTTATATAGGTCTAAGCATACTTTCATTTACTTGTTTTATTTAAATAAATGGCGGCGTTAAGTTTCGGTCTGTAGCAGGTTCATTTTCTTGAATAAACAGAAAGTAGAAAACGACACGTTTTAACACTATTTTCTATTACTTCAACCACGAAAACGGAAAGAAAACGTCTCCAAGTTATTTATACGTTTGCATTTCTATGGGAAACCATCAAAATCATGTTTAAAATAGGACAATAGCTGTCATAGTAGTGAACCTCAAACGTCGAATACGAATGTGTGAGTGTATATTTACAAGGGTGGCACTCACACACTAGCGTTGAGACGATCATTTACATACAGGGTGCGGATCGAGTGCAAGAGGGATAGCTGCTTATAGCTCCTAGCCCGCTATAGGAGTAAACGAGACAACTATATCATTGTCCTGATGGTAGAAAAAAAAGTGGGCGGAGGATTACATTATAGTAGCGAAAGTAATCGATATTCTGTTTTAGTACGTTGCTGCAAGTGCACCTAAATACTCAGGTTAGGTCACGGTTTTTGTTCAAGGAGGAAGGGAAAGAGATTTTCATATATATATCTAAAGAAAAAAGTTCCTTATAAGTTATTCTTTTAATAATAATTTAATATTTCTTAAAATAATTACTGTGATTAAATAATATTTTATAATATTAGTCGTAAATGTCGTCGTAAAGATTTCATATAATATGTATGTAGCATTTGCACTTCCTAGACTATATTCAGATTTTTTGAGCATTTAATTTCATTTTTTGTGAAAAGTAACACTTTTAAGAAAAAAAATATAATTTACCAGTTTCTTAAAAATAAAAAACGGATATAGGAGAACGGAATAACTTGTCACTTTTTGTGTGAAACGAAAATTAAAAATTGGAATGAATTATTTAATTTCTTGGCTCTAAGAACAAAACAAAGCGCGGCGTTAAATTCCGTCTCCAAACAAGCATTTTAGAAGTAACTTCTTTCCCCCATATTTACACTTATAACCTATCATAAACCATTTTATTGCTTATAAATCTTTTAAAGCACAAGGGCATTGTTTTATGCTTGTAACGTCATTTTGTATGCAAAACGTATGCGAGTCTATTGATACTTGAACTCACTGTTTATTGTGGAGGAGAGAAACGGAGAATAAAAATAGAAATTTTACACTTGCATTCTTATTTTAGTAGGATCATATTTTTTAATTATCGTAGTTGCTGGTTTTAATAAATAAAATTTATATGAAGAGTGCCTTGCCATTGCCATGTTTTCGATGAGTTCCTATTAGACTAATAAAAGTAGGTTAACTTTTAAGATTTTTTTTATTTTTTTAACAACCACTTTGCCTCCAGTTTTCGAGACACCATCATGTCTCGTGTTGAGAGAACGAATTCAACGCCGTGCTTTGTTTCTTTACCAGAGCGATGAAATTAAAGTAATTTGTGTTAAGTTTATTCCGCTCATCGGGAATCGAACTCGCAATCGTCGCGCTTACAGTTTGATGCTTGTCCTCTCATATTAGATAACTTCTTTTAATAATCTTATTTTACATCTTCTGTGGGTATCTATGTTTTTAATTTTATAGCCTACAAATAAATAATTTTAATCTTCTATTTACCTATACCATACCAAACATTTTACTTTAATATTTCTTAAAAACACATACAAAATTCTTGGTAAACAACGATACAGAGTTAGTTCAGATAAGGGCGTCGACACGCGCACCCAATTAAGATCTTCATTAGGCGCCTTCCGCGAAGTGCTACGAGTGCAGGTAATAAAACGACAGCACATTGAACTGTAGGTTTGAATCTTGTGCGTGGTAAATATCTGTATTTGTTAATATTATTGAAGCCAGTCACAGCGCAGAGGCACAAGCGTGCGACTGTAAACGTGGCAGGTTGTGTATTCGATGCCCACTCGAGGAAATCACTTAACATTGGGTTCCTTTTATGGGGGAAGAAGTATGAACCTGTTTTTTTTTATTTTTATTATATTCAAAATATGTAAATTATTGTTGTTCAAGTTACCAGAGAATAAGGCTATTCTTAAACTTTTTAAATACATTATTTCTTATGAGAGCTTTTTAGGCCTATGTAAGATAAGTAGGCTTAGTTTCCACCTGCTACTAAAATATTGTGTATTAGAAACGTAACTAAACGCGGTTTTTCACTAACATTCTAACTTTCTTCCGAGTCAAATTCACAACCATCCTAATCATTTTTATAAACATTACATTTAAGAGCTTTTCCATTTCAGAAGCTTTATAATTTAAAAGCTTTGAAACTTTTTACTTACCTATAACTACACACAAGGCAAAACCATACAGTCGAGCTCACGACAAACATACTGTACAGTACGCAAGATAGTAAAATATTATTTTAGTCCTTAAGCGTACTGTAAAATATACTTGTGTTGCATACTGTACGTCTGGTTTAGTAGATTCTCTATATAAGTAGAGCGGCACCGACGTCTCTATGTATATTCATGAGAAAACTCCTTTGGAGTTATTTTAAATTATTTTTGTATAGCATTTTGTTAGAAGAATTAGAACAATTTTGTTATTATTATATAATATTATATTGACCTTGAGTGTTATTTAACACGTCGAAGACTATCTATTATTTTAGTATTTTAGTAACGTTTTCTGTTTTTGTTTCTAACATATACGTATGTTTGTATATCTGTACATAGATGTGATGAAATGTGAGCAGCACATTCTTGACTTCAGCCACTCTACACACAATGTCTCAAAAATTGTAATGTACTGAATGAAAAGTCTTAACATTAAATTCCCAGGTTACAGGTGAAGCTAAAATATAGAAATCGGCTTGTGGTTATTAAATTGAACGTCAACGTTGTAATTGAACTGAAAATTACTACTAACTGTACACTAAATTTATTATAACCAAAATAATCTATAAAATAAGAAAATATACCTAAAACGTTTTCCATTCTGAGTAGACTGATTCATCATATTCGAGCGCAGGTTGGAGCGACAATTGTAATGTAAAACCAGTGGATTTGAGCCAAATACCTCACGTGACGTACCGTTCGTATAACGATGTATATACTGGCGTACATATAAAGCGCTAACGAGGTTGGTTGCTTTTCGAAGAATATCTTATATATCAAAACATTTTTGTGATTTAAAATGTTGACTTAAAATAAATATGCTTTAAGATAAAACATTTTTACAGCTAACATCCTCACAGGTACACTCTACCACGAAAACATACTACAGTTCATCTATCAATACGCAATATCTTGAATTTGGACGGGAAGTGGAGAATGGAGGAAGATTCTCTCTGCCTATACTATGGAATTTATTTTGTATATACTACAGGTGTAATTAACACGTGTAACTAATAGCTCCATGGCCTTTAATTTCTAAAATAGTTTTATAAAATCGTCAATTTAAAAGATGTACCTACTTTATAAAAGACAGACTCAATCGTGGGATAGTTGAAGCATACAAGATCCCCCTCAAATTAATTTTAAAATATATTCTTGAAATATTTTCATTTTCAAAGTAAACAAGGTGTAGTACCTCACACATAAATAGCCGTTTTAGTGGAAAGTTGAGAAAACAATAACTTTTCTCTATATGGTTATATTTACTTTTTTGTATACGATAGCGAACGTGTAAAAATAAACAAACAAAATATTCTTATTAATAAATAAATAAAAATAAATCAATCAGCTTCACGCTGTATACAGCAGGATAGGCAGAGGGAACCTAGTGTTAAGACACTCCGTTCCCCACTTTCTGCCGAATTCTGGAGGCATTACGTGTTGAGTGGCAGAACTCAACGCCGCGCTTGTCCTCTACACCAGAGCGAAGAAATGGAAATATAAATTTAAGTAAATATTTCATCTCCTCGAGTGGGGATCGAACCCACAACCAGTCGGTTTTACAGTCACACCTTGTGCCCCTGCGCCACGACTGGTTATTAATAAATAGCTTAAAAATTTAAAAACATTACAAAATCACATCACATGGTTCCTATACACACCAGACAGAAGCCAAAAAGCTGTCTCTACATTATAACATACACACTCGGGATTTTAAAACAGAATTGAATTTTCAAATCGATTTAAAAAATTAATACAAACAATACAAAAGGTTGCAGGATGGCAAAAGTTTTTGTAGTTGTCAGTTTATCAATGGTAGAGTCTTCCCATATGATTCCTTAGCATTAATTAGTATTGTTTAAAGGAATTTGAACCTTATTTTCTAGATAACAAGGGCAAAGTGCTGAAGAAACTTGGTTCGAATGGTAGCACGTATCGGAAGCTACAATGATGTACACGGCCAGTTTCATTGCGAATGATTTTTTTTATCAGTATTCTTGGTGTGGATGTGATAAGAATGGATGTGTTATTTGATTTTATTTATTTTTTGTTCTCGAAATATGTATAATGTCACGAGTTTATGCTTTACTTTTTATGTGTAAAGTTATCTGCTCAAATAAAAAAAAAATGGAATTTTAATTTTTTTTACATATTTTTTTTATGAAAATTACTTTTATAAGCAGTAAATATATAAAATAATTTGTATTAAGTTTATATAGTTATTAAATAATATCATAACAAAATAATTGTTTAATTTTTTAAAACTGGTGAGTCATTTTAAATTATTTCAATATTTTTTCTAAACCAAAAAATGTACTAGTAATATAGTATAGCGGAAGTATTAGGACCTTGAATAAGTTGCTGCTGTTTTTTGAAAGATGGCGTTGTGGCTATCTGTGCATGGAATTTCGTACGGTAACGAATCACCAAAGTAGTACTACATGTAACCTCAAATTATAGTAGAATAGTGTTTACTACAGTGTCAACTACATATTTATTTTCCCTTGGTGAAAATGGGTACTTTTGTGCCAAATAAAGTGTTTTTGCGGGGAATTTTATTGTACTGCTTTATTCAGAAAAAATCTGCAGGAGAAGCACACAGAATTCTCGTTGAGATAATGCTTTGTAGAATACAACGTGCAGAGACTGGTTTAGGCGCTTCAAAAGTAATGATTTTGACCTTGAAGACAAAGAGCGTTCTGGAGCACCGACAAAATTTGAAGACAGAATTGGAGGCATTGCTTGAAGAAGATCCATGTCAGACGTTAGTAGAGCTCGGGAAAACGTTACAAGTAGATGCGTCAACAGTTTCAAAACGTTTAAAAGCGTTAGGAATGATCCAAAAGCAAGGGCATTGGGTGCCGTATGAGTTGAAGCCGAGAGACGTAGAACGACGTTTTCTCATGTGTGAATTGTTGCTTCAACGGCAAAAGAGAAAAGGTTTTCTGCACCGTATCGTCACTGGGGATGAAAAGTGGATTCACTACGACAATCCAAAGCGAAAAAAATCGTGGGGCATGCCGGGTCACGCATCAACATCGTCGCCAAAACCAAATATCCATGGTTCTAAGCTTCTTCTCTGCATTTGGTGGGATCAGCAGGGCGTAATTTATTATGAGCTGCTTAAACCTAATGAAACTATCACGGGAGCTCGCTATCGACTTCAGTTGATGCGTTTGAGTCGCGCTCTGAAAGAAAAGCGGCCACTATACGAGCAGAGACACGACAAAGTGATTTTATTACATGATAATGCTCGGCCACATGTGGCAAAACCAGTCAAAACTTACCTGGAAACACTTCAATGGGAAGTTCTACCCCACCCGCCGTATTCACCGGACATAGCCCCCTCCGATTACCACTTGTTTCGGTCGATGGCGCACGGTTTAAGCGAGCAGCGCTTCCATTCTTTTGAAGAAGCCGAAAAATGGCTTGATTCCTGGATTGCCTCGAAAGATGAGTCGTTTTTCCGACGGGGGATTCAATTGCTACCAGAGAGATGGGAGAAAGTGGTCTCTAATGATGGACAATACTTTGAGTAGTGTCATTGTAAGCATTATATTTTAAATTAATTTTTTTTAAACAAATAACGAATACACACACACAATAACGAATACACACAATAAACGATAACTTATTCAAGGACCTAATAAAATTTAAAAGCAACATCCTTACGTGCTTTGCATGTCATTGTTTAAATTACCTAAATAAATACTAATATAATGGCATAGCATTTAACGTTTATAAATAATCGACTTCATACAATAACAATTACTCAATAACACTAACGAAACTAACAAATGTGATTCATACGTATTAAATTTGCATAGCAGTGATATATCATTCTACAACTTGATCATTCATCATTACAACATGAATTCAATTCTATACAAGACAGCATCAAAGGTGTCGACTTCATTGAGATGCGCTACCGTTATTCTCTAAACGACGGTACCTTAAAGGGCTTCTTAAGTATCAATCACTGCCGCCGCTACTTGTTGTCATCGGTACTGACATTAAGCTTAGATACGTTTAATGTTATAAGTCAAAAAGTCAGTTCACGTTGTATCCCGCACACAGCAAGGTAGGCAGAGGGAACCTATTGCTAAGACACTCCGTTCACCACTATCCGCCCAATTTTGAGTGGCGAAACTGAACGCCGCACTTTGCCTGGACACCAGGAATGGAAATATAAATTTAAATAAATCTTTCACTTCCTAGGGATCGAACCCACAACCAGTCGCGTTTATAGTCACACTTTTTTAATGTTATGTTTTATTTGAATTTGTGTAGTATTCTTTATTATAATATTATTAACTATATTCATTGCTAAAACACAAATTAAAAAATCCTCGTTACACTCTGAAAGAATGGTTGTGGTCATTTATTTAGGGCCAGTGGTGTGCCCTATAATCCATCTTTATTCTTACTCATGACTTCAAATTCCCAAAAAATACTATATTAGTCCATATTATATAAATACAAACTCTACATTCACCCACATCTGCCATATCATTATTATGTATGTAACGTAACATCGTCTCCATTGTTCCTCGATCCTGGTCTCTCGAACAATGTGTAGCCCACACCGCGTCACTCCTTAAGCCTTTTCGTCTTATTTCAGACTACGTTTTGTTTCAAGTTCATTTCTTTATCTTATTATGCTACCGTTGACCGCAATGCAACGATTGTCCTTTTTGCGCACTCGACGCTACCAACCTCGGAATGAAGTAATACTGCTCTTGAATTGTATTTACTAAGATTTTTTGCTTATTTTGTATTTTTTTTTGTGGTTTCGATTTATATAAACATAAAATGTGTGTTATGTAATGATTATATCAAATGAAATATATTATTTGTATAGTAAATATTTTTTTTAAGCTTCTCAAATTTTTGGAAGGCAGTATGCCTTAAAAAAATATAGAGTTTAATTTGACTCCGTTCTCTACTTTTATTTCTTTAAAAACATTTCGTGTTGGGTTTGTGAGTTCAACGTCACGTTACATCTAACCAGACTGGAGACGTACACACCAACGACCAACTATACAAGTCAAACACGAATCCACTCACCTGCAATAGCAATTAACGATATAGCAAATTATAATCACATATTTTTGAAAATTTAATTAAAATCCCCCTTATCTTATTTAGCACTTTAAAGAAAAACGAAAGCTTATATAATACAACGAATAGTAGGGACAATCCAAAATAGGACAATCTATATTGAATCAGAACAAAACTTGTACACAGGCACTTAGGGCGAGAGATCTCCTTTTTAGGCCCTTTGGAGTGTGAACGCGGCGTGTCTTTGGACTAATTAAGTAAAACATGCGCTTGGGCATTTAATCACAGTGGAGCAGGCGCCCCCCAGAGAGACGCTAAGATGCTTTCAGTGTTAGTTTAGATCAGGAATTCCAATTATATTTGTGTTACGTTAATTACATCGTTGGGATGATGATTTTATGGACGAGTAATGACTTGGAGTACTTCTTGAAAAATATTTTGGGTAAAACCTAGTGGGCGTAAGTTTTGGTAAGATTATGTATAGTAGTTTAACTTTAGAAACATTTACATTATCATTTTTATCAGAATATTATTTTTATGTATATAAGTTATCACTTTCAATACTATTCCTAATGACAGTCCTAGTTGTGAGATATTTTATTGACATGATAGACTTCAATGGTAATTATTATTAATTTCAGAAAAAGAGGCCAATTGTGGCACAGGGGCTAAGCATATGACAAAAGACGCGACAGGTTGTGGTTCGATTCCGACTCGAGGGAATAAATATTTAACATTAACATTTCCTCGTTCGGGTAACGAGACTAAGCGCAGCGTGGAATTCAGTCACTCGGAATGGCTGAAAGTGGGCAACGGATTGTCTTAATACTAGGTTCTCTCTGCTTACCTAGGTGAAGCTGAACAATTGATTTAAACCTATTGAAACGTGTAAATTTCTTATTTCAAAAGCATCAGTAGCTCTTTAATTGAAATCTTTAAGCTTTAAATTCTACAATTCAAACCATTCTAAAGCTTTTTGTTCCGAACACAAAATTCACTTAAGGTAACATCGCCACAAAATGAACAAAGAATCCATCGTTATAATACATTTTACGTCGTATGACAGTCTATAAAACAAAAAATAGCGCGACCAAGAGACAATGTCTGCAGATTTTTTAATGCAACCAACATTCGCTCCCAAGTTAGGAATTTATTGAGTCGTACTCAAAATAAACGATATCCTTCCTAAAGTATTGGTCAGTTAAATTTTAACTTTAAGTTCTAAACGTTAAGGTTAAATTTTGTGAATTGTTCAACAGATATTCCATAGTGGTGCGCTGTGACAGAAACTCGTCGCGCCAGTAGTTCTCCAGATTGATCTTATACATCGGTTCGTCCGTCCATCACGTATGGTACAGGTTGTGTCGATATTTTAATATTATGTATCTTTAGTTATTTTTAGCTTTCTTTAATTAATGTCTTATCATGTTTGTTTTGATAAGGGATAGTTGGGTTCATTATGTTTGCTAACAGTATTTTATAAGTAATATTATTTATGTTTATCGCGTAGGCGTCTTTTCGCTTTGTTTAAACGGGATTGGGCTTGTTAAGAATGGGTTCATTTAATTTATCCATAATGTTGCTATACTATAGAAATTCTGCTTGATAACTAAATGATATTCATAATTTCAATAGAATTAAATTGCCCTGTCACAGCTGGACAGCGTCTGACTTTCAGCGCGACGGTTATAGGTTCTATTCTCATTCGGAAAAATGAATTATTTTGAATTCCTCAAACTGGTAAAAAGAAAGTTCCTACTTTCTTGTTACGGAGTGTCTTAATACTACGTTCTCTTTGACTACCCTGCTAAGCGGAAAAAGCGTGAAGCCCTGCTATGTGCGGAATAGAGCTTGAAACTAAAACGAAATTGCTTCCATATAAATATATTCTTACTTTATAAAAATATAAATAATGAAAATTATAAGTTTTTTAAATGTTTATTTGATTATTAATTGACTAATAAAAAAAATCGATTTCGATTAGGTGGGATCACTATTTGTATTATCAATTTGACAAGTCTGACGAGATAAGGTGTGGTATTGGATATCCCCATTTAATCATGTATGTCTATTAAACGAGTGGCTGACGGAAAACAAGTATCCAACATTGAACTATTTTTGCCTTATTTTTTTTAACCCATAAGAAAAAAAAATACGAAATACTGAATATTTATTAGGTACAATAATATCTAAAAGGACATGGTATTTTTATAACAGAGTAGTCTCCAATATGCATAATTTCAGTCTACCTGCTCTCAGTGGTTGCAACTTCGACTTATAGAGTTTTCAAGAGGCTTCATCGCTTCAAAGACAAATAAAACATTTAGGTAATTGATTATTTTTAATACATAATTAAAGTAAGGCGTCGGTGGAGACGAAATTAGTTATTAAAATATTAGTTCTCGAGAGTGCCAACTAGCGCATCCTGTCGTTCATGTATGTTGTGCTTAGAAGGGATATCACAAACTCATATACTTATATACCCATAGATACAATTTTGGCCGCAGCGTCTGACTGTACGTGCGACATGGATTTGATTCCTATTCGGAGGATTCAATTATTTTACATTTTTATTTTAGCTCTGGTAACAAGACAAAGCGCGGCGTTGAGGTCCGTCACTTCACACTTAATATCACAAAAAATACATATAATTAAAGTGGTGAACGGAGTATTTTACCATAAGATTCCCTGTTTCTACTTTGCTAAATGAGGAACAAAGCGTGAAGAAGAAAAAAAAAGAAGAAGAAATATCAGAAATTAAAAAAATATTATATATATTTCCTGTATTTAAAGAAAAGACAATGATAATTAACGACTTTTTGTCGCCTTATCCTTAAAAATATATAAAAATACAATAAAATATCACAAAAAACCAAACAATATTTGTTATCTATAATAAACAAACATACGTCTAAAAAAACATCTTTACAGCTCTCTATGGAGTTCAAAAGGCCTTCCTAAAATATTCCATTTGACACCCGCTCTTTGATCTCCGCCAGCCAATCACTGAACGGTCCAAGTTTGATTGCTTCAGGGACTCTTAATTACATGATGACCTCTTCGGAAGACCCATTTGGTTTTGTATATAGGGCATGCTGGATTGGGCGGATTTTATTATGATATATAATATATGTGTATCGTATATTATATATACAATGTTATATATTAGAATAGAATATGATAAAATTTTTAATTCTAAGTGTATAATTTTAGTTAAAAAATAATTTAAATATATGATAACTTAATATTAGAAAGAAAACAGCACGGACCTTATGTGAAAAGTAGAGCTACAAAATAGTACATATCTATGCGCAATATAATGTGTAAATTATATTAGACTAGCGGATTTAGGTGGCTTCGCCCGCTTGAACTATACGTACTATATTTATTAACTATATTTACGATTATTTTTTCAGTTTACTGGGTAAAACCTATTAAACCGTGAAACCGTTTAATAAAATATTTTAGAGAGTCTGAATTTCAAATTTTATAAAAATCTGTGCCAATATTAAGATTTTTCCATACAAATTTTCAACGCTTATTTTATCCCTTCAAGGTTAAAATTTTGAAAAACCCTTCTCAATGGGTGTTCAAATTTATGAAAACAAACATCTGTCCAAATTTCACGTTTTTACCATCAGCGGTTACGGCTGTGTGTGCGTCCATACCCCAGTCATTGGGAACTTCTCCTTTTATGTACATAGATAGACAGAAATAAATAAAAAAAAGTTAAATTTTGTGTTTAAAACATTTTTTTTAAATTTTATTCTTTCTTTATCACCTAGTGGCGTCTAACGCTGTACATTATCTTAATAGACTAGTAAAACTAAAAAACCACGAGTTCCGTACAAAAATTGGAGGTCATGAGCTAGTGGCTTTAATACCAAAGTTTGCCCCCCTTTTAAGGCTATTATTTTTTAGGATTTTCCTGAACTAGTACTACCTGTAGATCACTGGTTCCCAACCAGTGGTTCGCGGACTACCAGTGGTCCGCAGAAGCCTAAATATGGTCCGCGAACGATTTAAATTTTTTGACTAGGGATGGTGAGGCGAAGTTTCTGTTTGATTATCGAAGTTAATTTTTATTATACTTACGTGCATAGTGGTCCCTGCTACCAAGAATGATATAAAAGTGGTCCTTGATAAGGAAAAGGATAGGAACCCCTGCTGTAAATGCTAACTGCCAAATTTTATAATTATAGGTCAACCGAGAGTACCTTATAAATTTCATTTTTTTTCGTGTTTTTTTGCGACATAAATGGCCAAATCTTTTTTTAAGTAAATGTAAAAACACCATTTCTTTTCGTGAGTAAAATTGAACCTAGAACTATCGCATGTCAGGTAATTCTCAACTACGTTTTAAAGGGTGTTTTTTTAGCTTCACGCTGTATAGCCTAGTGGTAAGCCTCTTTGTTTCCCACTTTCTGTTGAATTTTCAACAGGTTGCGTGATGAGTGGCGGAACTCACTGCCTTTGTCCTGTTACTACAGAGAGAAAATTAAAATAATTTCAAAAATCTCCAATCGAGAATCGAACTGAGACCATTAAACATATTAAATAAATACATTTTTAAAAAAGAATCGGAGTTACACTATCGTTTGACAGGTACTTTTTAGAATATACCTAAAGTATCTACTATATGAATAAATATAAAAAAATATATTATATAGGCGAATAAATGAATAAGCGTATAGGGAGAGTTCGACGCCGGTTGATAAGTAAATGAGAGGATGGTCTCTCGAGACCCTTCCATTGCACAAACGTAGGACTGTATTCAAAGGATTTTCTTTAAAACTTGATTCGACATGGATTTATACCATTTTTTAAATAATAATGGATTTTAACTTTATTTAGTAGGCAGAGAAAAATTTGTGTGGTTTTTGAGTGGTGGAACCTAACGCCGTGTAAAATATTATCTTCTCTCATATAACATAATCTCACATAGTGGAATCCTACATATAGTAGAAGTGATAAAAGAAACCCAACGCCGCATATTGTATAATTAATTGTAAATTAACTACAATTTAATCTTCACTGTACATCAAAATATCTTCTGAAATGAGCTGTTTCAATAATTTAAACGGGGCATCAAAACTATTACAGTTAAACGTGGCTATTGGACTAAGACGTTTATCTTTAGACATCTCTAAATTGAGGGTAGTCGTTGCGCATGGGTATAATCGTGCGGCTGTTAACGCGACAGGCCGTGGCGGTTTTGGTTAAGGCAAAGCGCGACGTTGAGTTCCGCCACTTCGCCACATACACAATGCCTTCACAATTCAACGGAAAGTGGGGAACGAAATCATCTTAATACGAACGGAGCGTCTTAACACTGGTTTTCCAGGTTCCTTCTGCCTATCTTGTTGTGTGCGGGATACAGCGTGCTAAAAAAAAATAAAAAAATATCTCAAAATAAGATAATTTGCAGACACTAAGCGATATTTAGTCCACCCTCCCTAATGATAGTATTTTAAAGGGTTATTTTCACCGCCCTTCACGCAAGCCGTTTAATCCTATAGCCGAGACATTTTCTAAGATGTTCGCCTGTTTACTCGTTATTAACAGCTTTTCGCGTTCATTTGCATATATTTTATGTATATACTGGTATCACTTTGTGTGATTAGTTTAAGGTGGTTGTATGTATCAATTTATATGTGAATATATTATGTTTATATATGTTTATAAGAAATTAATTATATATTATAGCCATAATTTTATTATTTTTAATTAAAAAATAAATGACAAATAAATTATATATTTATATTATATATTTATATTATATTTTGAAAAATATTCTTTGTATTTATAAAACAGCCTAATTGTATAGTAGTATAGCTTTACGCTGTATCCTCATATAGGAGGGTAGACAGAGGAAACCTACTGATAAAACTAGTTTTATCTACTTATCGCCCATGGTCAAGTATTTGCGCCTTCTTATCAGAGCCACGAAATAAAAATAAATCATGCCTTCGAGTGGGAACCGATCCCACAGCACTGTCATATACAGACAGACGCCTTATCGCTGCGCTACGACGTTACAAATTAAAAACTTTATTTTATGTATTAATATAATTTTAAATATTTTTTATTAGTCTCGTTTTAAGGTACAAACGGAAAACTAAGAGATTTATTTGAGTCACTCTGTACTCAATTATCGTGTAACAAAATCTAGAAAACGAAAATATTCTAAATATGGACATTTCCTTGAATATAAATCGCCAATATAACCACAAGGTATTGTTGTAATTAGGTATCTATTCAATACTAATACTATAAAGCTGAAGAGTTTGTTTGACTGTACGTGCTATCAGCAACTTCTGGTTTAAGTTGAAAAATGCTTGTATAATTGATAGCTCACTGATCAAATGAGGCTATATTTCATCACGTTGATCGTTTTGTAACCAAATGTATCTAAGGTCAGAGTCACTTCGGGCACTTGGTATGTGTCATATATCATACATAACTTCTAGGTAGTTCCAATAGACCACGAAGCCGAACATGTAAAATTTGAAATTTACAAGCAAAAACTAATTTCCAAGTAATTCCTGGTGTGTTGAACCGTCATAAATCCTCAGCACCAATAAAAACCGATTCGGCGACATCTCAAAATCATCCCCCACAATCACAATGGGACGAAATTAAAGCAAAATTTAGTGTAATTAATTTGAAGCACCTCAACGCTTTGTAATAAATTTTCACTAGAATTTTGGCGGAGAAGCCTGATTTTCCTTATGTCTCGCTTTGACTCGTATAAATATATATTGTTTGTCCCTTTCAAACAGGAAATGATTTTCCATTTCGGTTTGGTCATACATCTTCTAACTGCAAAATAAGCTTTATGTTACATATTTTAAGGATGTTTAAAGTTTCCGTAGATATTATGGGGTATACTCGTCGAGTTGTCAACTAAAGCTAAGATAAGCCATAATAATTCTTAATCTCGAGTTAGAGGGTACAGAACGGGAATGTTTCATTTTATCCTTGTATTTGAAATACAAATTTTCTCTTTTGTTGAAT
Organism: Heliconius hermathena; assembly: GCA_013403705.1. Lineage (NCBI taxonomy): Eukaryota > Metazoa > Arthropoda > Insecta > Lepidoptera > Nymphalidae > Heliconius > Heliconius hermathena. The sequence continues at coordinate 90,003 of JAAIXJ010000145.1, forward strand.
TTATCTTTGACTTATTATATAATGAAATGCTTACGGCTGTATCCCGATATATAGTAGGACAGGCAGAGGGAAGTTAGTATTAAGCCACTCCATTGGCCATGCACCCCCGGATTTTTAGAACATTACCTGTTGAGTGCTGGAACTGAACGCCGCGCTTTATCTAGCACCAGTGCAAAAAATAAAATATAATTCATTTCCCTGAGTGGGAACTGAACCCACAATCGTTGAGCTTACAGTAATACCCTGTGCCGCTGTGCGCAACGATGTTTTTTTGTATAAGTATCTATACTGAAAAGATAGTGATATTATTCATGTAGTAATTTAAATGTTTTTCAGTAGTGTTTATTTAACGAAATGGTTATAATCTTTTCAGATATAAAAATTTTAAGGTTCACAAAAATGTTAACGTATTGGGATTTGAGCCCGTGACTCTTGGAAACCGTCTAACCGCTCTGACAAACAAGCCATAGGTTTTCATCAAGCTAGGGAGAAATTCTAATATATTAATTACATCTTATTTATATTGTTAGTATCTCTGTCGGGAGATTTTTCTAATTTCCACTACTTAAAAATAATTGCTTAGAATTAAAGCTTGGCAAGAGAGAATGTTATTTATTAAATATTAAAAAAAAAATGAAATAACACTTCAAAATAAGTCTAAACCTTTTCGTCTCCATTATGTTGAGCAGAGCCTGATCAGATTCTCTACTTTAAATAACATTAATAATATTAAACATAATCGTATAATCATCATCATCATCAATCATATATCATCATCATCATTAATAATCATATAATAAGAAATAATAGTAATTATTTCTTTACTTATTAATAAAAGGAACTCTACACAAACTTAGAAACTAAATATATAGATATTAGCAGCATAGGTCATTTACCTCGGGTAAGATGGCGCTATGGCTTCCGGTTCCGGGCCGGCCACTTCCGGCGGTGACGTCACCGCATGACGCACTTCCGCCGCAACCAGCTGTAATTAGGGTATGTTTGAGGATGATTTTAGTTGTGTATTGTTGATATTATGTAAATTATATGTAATTTTAAATTTTTTGTATGTAAAAATATGAAAATTTACTTTTTTTTTTAAATTCAGGTAGATTCAGTAAGATATTCAGGTAAGAAGATGGGCGTTGCGTTGAGAAAAGAGCTCTGCCTATCCAGCTATGCGGGATAGAGCTAAAGAATGGGGATGAAGCTAGTTCATTCGAAATGCCGAAAGACAGAACTAAATGTCTCTAAAAATAGACCTATACCAAGTGTCACAACACTAAATTCTCCGATCATTCTGTGTAAAAAAAAGACCGCTAAAATTTCAATTTTTAACCATCCCAACCGTAATTTTGTATATCTCCGCATCCGCATTTCATTTTGTTATCACACATGTACCTACCTACGGCTCTGACACAAAACGTGGAAAAACACGGATCCAGCTCATGTTAATATTTGAGGCGTTTTTATTTGAAATTTCCATTTACACGCCACCCCTTGTTACCCCCACTATGAGGGGGTACCTCATACATATTCAATGGATGCACCCTACACTTTCTCTCCGAGAGTTCATATTGCACACGATGTGATCCAACAGACTCGATAACTGTGCTGATTTATGATTAATACTAGCATTTTGATCTGGCTTTTACTATGATCTCGTTATTTTTGTAATAGTTTTGGGATACGTGCTGAGTTTTGGTATTCAACGCCGCGTTTTGCTTTTATTTTATTGGGAAACACAAATAACGCTTATGTTACCACAAACCGGATTTGAACTTATAACATTAAATGAGTATCTTGCTTTATGCTTTTTCCTTATATAACAAGGTGCCTTCTAGAGGTAAGGAAAATCTAGTGTCGAGACACTTCGTTCTTCATGTTGGGTATTAAAAAATGAAATAAATAATATTTTGTTATCACTTTTATTTATATCATATGTTTTAAATATTTAAGCCCAATAATATGAAATTGAATTTTTATATAATACTAACATTATGGTGCAACGGCACAGCGTCTGACTATGACATGGCGATCTTTGCTTCGATTTCCACTCGGTCCAATTATATTTTTCTTTTTCAAGAATTGAAACAAGACAAAGCATGGCGTTGAGTTCTGTCACTCAGCGCGAAGAGTGTCGATACTGGGTGGTAACAAGAGAACAGAGTGTTTTAATTCAAAGTTCCTTTTTTCTATCTCACTATATAAAAATACAAAGGGTATTTTTAAAGAAAACAAAAAGGTTCGTACAAAAAAATTACTGAAAATATTTTCGTGCGATTTATAAGTAAGTAGGTACTATACAACAAAATTGTTAAATTACTGTTGTTTTTTCAGCTAGTACTATAAAATTGTAATTTTTTTGTAGAAAATTGTACGTTTATAAAAATTTCATACGCTATAAATTAAATAATAAGTAGCTTTTAGATTGTATCAAAGGCGGTCTATTAGGCCAAGGCTTTCTAAACCAAGAAATGGTATTTTGACGAAAGTATATGAATTTATATAACTATATGAATGTTTCTATATGTTTAGTTAATTATTCAAAGAATCTGATACAATCTATGGTACACGTTCACGCGTTATTAAAAATATCACTAATTTCGTTCCGCTTATTATTTCCCTTGACAATTTTGTTTTTAACGTTGTGACGTTATTTTTGTAGATGTGTGTGTGGCTTTACAAGGGATAATTTCGGTTTCATTTGAGGAAATTAATTGTCATTTTTCCGTTTTGAAAAACTTGAGATGAGTTGAGTTCTGCCACTCATCCCGCAACTACTCGAGCTCGATCGGACAGTGGGTCTTGTTTTGTTATATGAGGGATACAGCGTGAAGTCTAAGAAGCGGTAAACGTCAAATTCGTTTTTTTTTCTGTTAAAGACAAAACGTTTTATTCACGCTTATCCCGCACACTGCAGGGTAGTCAGAGGGAACCTAGTGTTAAGACACTCCGTTCCCTACTTTTCGTCGAGTTCTGGAGGCACTGCGTGTTGAGAGGTGAAACTCAATCCTATGCTTTGCCTCGACAACAGAGCGAAGAAATTAAAACATAAATGAAAATATTTCATTTCCTCGAGTAGGGATCGAACCCACAACCAATCAGTTTTATAGTCACACTTTCCACCCCCAGCGCCACGACTGGCCTCGAATAAGAATAATATTTTCATATCATTTCATTCGGAGGTAGATATTATTATATTCGTTTTGCATCTTCCATACACATAAGAAATATATCTGACTAAACCTACAAATCGCTTTTACCCGTGATAAGAATAAGACCCTCCGAACGGGATTCGAATTGACGACCACTGTGGTTTTTCATTATAATTTTATCAAAACCAAATTGAATATAAATCATCAGAATTACTATAGCAAAGTAAACATGTGCTAATACTAAATAGTCCATTTACTCGGACGGCAATTACACAGCGTGTATATTATAGCGCGATGTTATCGCCGGCGTACATTATAATAACGTCATTAGCCCTAAACCTTAGTAAGGTAAATTTTTATTGTAAGTATATATTATTTGCGTATAAACTATATGGAAAGAAAGGGTTAATTAAAGTTGGTTATGGTATGTACAGGTCGTCGCCCGCAGCTTTGTTTGAGTGAAGTTTGAGATGTAAAATGGAAAGCCCTGTTTTTTATCTTTTCTTGAGAAATTTGGAGAAATTCTCTTTTATTGTTGTCCTACACTTACTTAGCTACTTGTCACAATTCAACGTCCTAAGTCGTAAGTATTATTATTGATCTTTTTATAAAGTCCCATTGCATATATCACTACCACAATTCTGAGTTAAGTACAACGTTATATTATATGTCAAAATCGTTTGGGTTGTACGGTCTGCCAAAGAAGTGGACATACATACAATTACATGCTTCAAAAACATTACCTTCCTTCTGACACAGTCGGGTAACCAGCGCATATCTAAAAAATCTGTCATATATCTTCTATATTTTATTTATAAAATAGCATAAGGAAAACAGAAAAAAAACTGTTCATCATATTTCCTATACAAAAATTTCAAAGTCTATAAATGTTCATTTGTCTAAGATCTAATTACTCAGTACCATATGAGTCAGATATCTTACGAGCAGTGCAGTTTATCTATATATAGTTACACACAGATAACACTGTGTACAATCTGACGTGCGCTGTGAGTTATAAACGTAATTTATGCTGTATAATTATTGAGGTAAACATACATATACAGACTATTGCCTTCATTTGTCATATCAAAAGGAGTGGAGTTCAAATCTCGTATGAAATAAAATTTTACAAGTACGTAAACTGAAAATGATTTTAGCTTCAAAAATGATTTTTACTCCTCGTTTATTCTAGGGCAGGAGGAGAGAAGTGTTAACAATTCTCTATATTCTAGCAAACAAAAAAAACTATCTCCGAGTAGGAATTGAACCTTATTTTATATAAATATTATGCCCCTACTTCACCATCACACTTCCCATAGTTCACGAAATAATTTACAAAGAAGTACTTAATTTTCGTCATTTTTTGTCATTTGGAGGTTTGTTATAATATGTTTAACGAGTTATTCTCAGGAACTAATGGTTCGTACAGATTTTTGAATTTTTGATTTTTTATGCGGTCTAAGTTTTCTCGGGCACTTAGAGTGTACCATGTATCATACACAATTCTTAGTTATTTCCATTTTACTATGGGGACGGAGTCGTAAGTAAGCTATCATATTATATATCATAACAAGTAGGTCGAGGTAGCGCAATGGCACAAGCGTGTGACTGTAAACGTGACGGTTGTAGGTTCGATTTTCATTCGGGAGAATGAATATCTAATATTTTCATTCCTTGGCGCTGGTAACAAAATAAAGTGCGATATTGAGTTCGGCAACGGCCACTTTACACGCAATACCTCGAGAATTTGGCGGAAAGTGGGGAACGGAGTGTCTTAACACTAGGTTCCCTCTGTCTACCTCGCTAAATGCGGGTACAGCGTGAAGCTGTATTTATATAACAAGTACGCATATCAAAATAACTAAACCAGATCACCATAGATAATATAATTAGTTACGCTCAAATAATATGCTGCTTGAAGTTTTTTACTCTGCGCTTTATGGCTGTGACCAATCAATGGCTCTAGTCCTGACACTGACGTAACACATCTATCTTATTGTCGCTTGGAAACGTTTTATTTTGTGTTTTATTTACTTGAATATTGCTATTTCGATTCTTGATTGATGTAATTTAATATATTTTATAGTAGTTATTCTGAAATATGGCAAGATAATTGGATTTTTTGTAAAACTTGAGTTAATTGGTAGACGAAAATTAAGTATAAACAATGTAATAAAAAAGTTGCAATACGCTTCTTCCCTCAAGGTAGGCAGAGGGAACGTAGTGATAAGGCAATTAGTACCCTAGTCCACCGACGTTTGAGACATTGCGTGTTAAGAGACGGAACTCAACGCCGAACTTCGTAATGAAACGAAACCGAAGTACATTCTTGTTACTTTTGTAAGAATATGTACTAATTTTATTCAAATAAAAGATCTTTGTAAAGCTGATAATAATATAAGGTTTTGGTTACTACAATAAGAAAATATGACACTATTAGATTGCAGAGTATTGTACAATAAGTAATAAAATTTAAACGAAACATTTGTAAGCATACGATGAAAGTGTCCTAAATTAAATCTCTAAGAACGTTGTTGTGCTACCATTTTTAGTTATTGTTTATAACAACTAAATGTAATATAAAACAAATGAGTTGAATATTCGGTTTCGTTTTATTAACATCGTCGCTATGCTGTAACCCACAAGATAAATATCCGTAGTAGGAGAACCTATACTTACTAATCAGGGTTAAAAATATTTTGCTTTGTAAATTTTCAGGATATTGTGACTTAAATAGCGTAAATCATCGCAGCGAAAATTTAAAAATAAAGAAAAAAGTTATTGAGGCTGTTGTGGTGCGTAGGGCATAAGGGTGCGTCTGTAACACGACGGTTGTGGGTTCGAACCCCCTCGGGGAAAAGAATTATTATTTAGTAATATTTTCATTTCTTCGCTCTGGCACCAAGGCAAAAGCCCGGCTTTGAATTCCGCCACTCAACACGCAATGCCTCGAAAAACTAGGCAGTAATAGGGGAAAGGAGTGTCTTAACACTAGGTTCCACTTGCCTACTCTGCTGTATGCGGGATACAGCGTAAAGCTGACAAAAAAAGTAATATAAAATAAAATAAAAAACCTATACCATCCTATTATATCTGTATAAAGCTGTAAAGGGTGACCGCATTGACACGTCCCCATATTAAAATCTTCAATGCCCACTGATTTTAAATCGCCCTGGGAGTTTTAATTTTGCAATTTGTTCGCACCCCGTGATGGACAGATGATGTGATAATACGATTAGATCACGTTTTTTAGATAGCAAAGTCATAATTGTGATGTAACTAAAGTATTGACTTACTTTTACTTTTCAGCTTTACGCGGTATCCCGCACATAGCAAGGTAGGCAGAGGGAATCTAGTGTTAAGACACAGCGTTCCCCAATTTTTGGTGAGCTTTGAAGCATTGCGTGTTAAGTGGCGGAACTCAACGCCGTTCTTTGCCTCGACACCAGAGCGAAGATTCCTCGAGTGGGGATTGAACCCACAACCGTCGCGTTACAGTCACATCCTTGTGTCTCTGAGCCACGACGGCTTCAAGTATTGACTTGGAATGTATATTTTGATTTTCATATTGAAAAAGTTATATCTTTTAATATTTTAACTAGCATTAACTTTCGGTTTCGGCATTTCAAATGTTGTTAATACTTGAGGTATATGTGACTATAGCTTTCCCGGTTAAAAGAACTATCCAGCCAGAAAATTTTTCGAATTCGAATTAGTAGTTCTTGAGATTAGCGCGTTCAACCAAACATATTCTACAATTTTAAAACATACTTCAGAGTATAGATAGTATAGAAATAGATAATGTTGCATTGAAACATCTTTCACTTGAAGATATTTAATAATACAGTCGCTATATAGGTATCTCTACATACTTATTGTTTAGTAATTCTATATCCATTTGAAAAATTATATATTTTTTCTTAAATATACGACATCGACATTCGACATACAAAATTAGCTTTAATTTGATCAGAAAATGCAGAGATATCTGTAAGAGTATATATAGCTATACCTACTATAAAACACTGTAATATTATTATAGCTATATAAAAAACATTATATGTTTATTTACATATTTCCCCTACAAGTATGTAATATTTTCGCCTTGTTTTCCGCCTCCGCGACTACATAAATCCAATCAATTCTCTATCCCTAATATCAGAGCTATCTTTTTATCTACAATTAGGATTTCGACACCTCGTGGGGAAGCATCAAAGGCGGTCGTTATGCGACGTTATTGAGTTATCAGAGGAGGGAGATTAGTTCATACTTCATACAAATCCTATCATACAAGCTGACGCGTTTTACTAAAAACATTCCGCATTTTGCTTCACCGCAATCTCAACTATTTGGATTTTGTTGTATTTACTTTTGATTTTAAATCCAAAAATATACTTTATTTGTATTGTTTTTAAGCTTAAATTAGTTTGGCGTATCAAAGGGGGTTAGGACGTTTTTTAAACAGAAATCACGGCCTCGTACACAGTTTGCTAACAAGGAAGTTGTTATCCACCAATGTAGAGGGCCGATTCCGTCCCTTAATTTAAAACGGGCGATAATGAGATGCATAATTTGATTATCATTCTATTTTTGTTGTTCGTTCGGTTTGTTGGTTGTTTGTCATCTAAAATAATTGTGGAGTTTCACTTGTATTGTTTTGGGTGTCGGTTTTTATTATGAAGTTGAGGTGTAAAATGGAAAATCTCGTTCTTGTCTGCTCCCGTAGATATTTCGAGAAATCCATTTTTAGTGCTCCCATACACTCTTTAATAAATCTACAAGCCAAATTCCAACTTTCTTATATAGGTATATATAGATTAAATGAAAGACTTTGTTATATGGGAATAAAAGCAAGACTATGTTTAGCCATTCCGTGATGTAACCTAGCAATATCTCTCTTCGTCTACCAAGGAAATTAAAATAATTTAAATATAATCATTTCCCCGAGTAGGTGTCAAATCCACATGCGTCGCGGCGTCGTAACGAAATAAATTCTTATTTATGATAATATTATTATATAATTAATTTAATAGTTATATATTTAGAAGTCAGATGAAAGCCGAGGACCTCAGGAGTAAGATCCCTTTTAGTTGCACCAGGGACGCAAAAATCAAAGTCCGAACGATCGCCTCTATTCTGGTAAATAGTGTTACAGAAAATCCCGCAAGACTTTTCGTGGATGAGGCCCTAATGAACCATTTTGGGGCAATCGTAATGGCGGCCATATTAACAAAGGCCAAGACACTAATACTTATCGGGGACATAAATCAACTACCCTTTATCGACAGATTAAACCTCTTCCAAATGCACTATATCGGCCCAAACCTCGTGACGACCATCAGTCAAGAGCTAGCGAGATCATATAGATGTCCAATGGATGTGACATACGCGCTCAACGAAGTTTATAACGGAATCTACTCAGCCCGACAGATAACTCGCTCCTTGAGAAAATCGCGATATACGGGTGCTTCCATCCCTATAGATTCCCCCAATACTCTGTACCTGGTCCATACACAAGCAGAAAAAGCGGACCTAACCAGGAAAGGATACGGAAAGGGGGGAAACTCACGCACCCTGACCATCAACGAATCTCAGGGACTTACATACGAGTTAGTAGTAATCATCCAAACTAAGGCCATTAAAAACGCCCTACACGACAGCATATCACATGCAATCGTCGCCTTAACAAGGCATACAAAAGGATGCATCTACTACACTGACGCCGAAGAAGACGCTATCGGCAGGTTCATTCGCCGGGCAAATGAAGGTTCCGTGACTGATATAGTGGAACACAACATTAAAATGGCTATTTCCTATAGAGATGAGGAGGCAATAGATATATTACGGAAACAACTAACTGTGCCGCAATCAATATAATCAACGGCCAAAAACTCGGACTTGACAAAAGGAACTCGGATTTGACAAAAGCAGACCATTCAAGATATTAACGTCCACTTCACATTTTTAAAAGGAAAAAAATAACATTTTTAAAAATAAATTAAGAACAAAAAAGGCACGGACAACAAAAGTCTGTGGCGCAAAAAAAAAAAAAAAAAAAAAAAAAAAAAAAAGTCAGATGATAAACTTACTTATCGTTTTATAAAAAAATAATAATAAGTAGGAAAATAATATATTGTTATTATTTCCGAAAAATACTTTTTCAATGACGCTGGAAAAGGTATAGCTGTGACAGGTACTACCTAACTGTGGTTAACCAAAAATAAATATATTTTTATTAATATTATAAAGCTCCAGAGCTTGTTCCGTTGAACATGCTAATTTAAAGATATTTGTAGTCAATTTATCGACATCACATCAAACATTTACTTACATTACATTACTACAGTGGTGAAGCCACGTGAAAGCGAGTAATTGAGGCATGACAGTGAAGTGTCAGTTGAGACATGTCAAGGTCGTGAATTGTCTTTTAAAATGGCTGACTGACTATCATTTTATTTTTCGACTCTATAAAGATATACAAATATACAAAAAGTAAATAAAAACCTTATGCTTTTCATACTCTAAACCCGTGACTGAGCTTTTAACCGTGCGGTCTCTGGGGCCCCATTCTAACACGTCGCTACACGTGGGACTTATAAATGCGAAATATTTTAAATAAGAGGACGAAGCTTTTGATTATTGTAACGCTCGTGAGTTATGGATTGTGATTGTTACTGTGATATGTTGTTTAGGATGTCATTTTTGTTTAATTTTTTGGCTATTTCTAGGTAGTATCATTTAATGATATTGTTGTACATTTTTTTAAAATGTTTTTATCTAGTATACTTTACACTCCACAAAACACACAAAATAACAAATGATTAAACATGTTTGGTAAAAAAGAATGATTTTATTATAAATAATTTTAAAAAATATAAATAAAATATAGAAAACTAAATATTTATCAAAAAAAATATTAATTACTTTCGTAAGAAATAACCAAAAATCTGCCATAGATAGAGATAGGTATGACAAGTGATAAAAACATTAATTAATATTTCAACTAAATCCATAAACAAATCAGAACCCAAAACCAATTCATCCCACAGTGTAGACAAGAAGGTAATTAACAATTAAATTCCAACCCTTCAATCGCTGCTATTGGACCTACGTACCTCCCCCGGTCGCAAATTTGAAAATCGTCCTTATAGGTCGTAAGTAAATAGCGAATTCTACGTATAATACCTGCGTAGGCCAGAGAAGGGGTGATTCGTTAGGATTCACTGAACCGTTCACAGTAGGGACGAATATGCCTACCTGTTATACGATGCGATACTCGATATTTGCATATATATCAAAGTTGAAGTGTTTAAGCGTAAATATGATAGATAGGACTGCTGTCTACTTTAATTTTGATTTTGATGTTTTTTTTTCGTTTTCAAGAGTCAGTGAGGCCCAGTGGATATTGAGGCTGTGTCTGTCTTTAAACTCGATGGCTGTGGGCTCCGTTTTGGAAAAATCGTTAAGCTTAAAATAGATAAGCATGGCAAAATTGTGATATATCACTATGTTCTACATTTTTGCCATTTTAGAGACAACTTGTGAAAGAAAACAAAAGGGTTTCCAACAATTCCATTTAGTCAAGCATTTCCCAAATGAGCTCTGGTAGCGTAATTTTGATCTTTTTGTAATATGTATGTTATATGTAAGGGTGTGTTTAGAGTTCCGCAAGATAACACTCACCCCAGCCCTAGTGAAATCGGATCCGCGAAGTCTCTAGGTAATTAACTCGCGATTTTATTTCTTGATGTATTTTTAAAAGCGTCCGACGGCTTTTTAATGGTTATTTTATGGTGACGGATCGCTTATTAAGTTTTAGAACGGCGCGGAGTGACAGATGGGATGTAGTTTGACACCAAATTTGAGGGTATCCTAGCACCGTCATATCGGCTCGGTCGATTATGGGAATATGGAACAGAGATGAAAAATAAATTGCTGCAATTTGTTTCTTTTTTAACGAGTTAGGTATGAGTTAAGAAAGAATTATTTATTATTATCACCTTCACGCTCTATCCTGCACATAGGTAAGGTAGGCAGAAGGAACCTAGTATTAGAACACCGTTCTCCACTTTCCGCCACATTCTGGAGGCGTTGAGTGGCGGAACTCAACGCCGCGCTTTGCCTTAACATCAGAGCGAGCAAATGGAAATATACATTTAAATAAATATTCACACAAAGTATGCCCATGTGCCACGGTTGGGCTTTATTTTTAAAATTATTAAATTTTAAAAGTAAATATTTAGAATAGAGTTTAAGTTTAATCCTTAAACAATTTCATATATATATATATTTAGATATTTTTGGTTGTTATTTAATTTGCAGCTTAGGATTAAACGCTTATAAACTTTATTTGAATTTAAAGTGTTAGATCTATCTTGTGTTACATATACGATTTATCTTTATACGTTTTTCGTATAAATAATGATTTGTGTGGATCAGCAGCGGCTTAATTTATTTAGCTTTTTTTTCTATTTTAAGAGATAGTCAAAGAAAATTGAATAGTGGGATTTAGCAGAGGGAATCTAGTATTAAGGCTCTCTGTTCTTCAGGTAATGAGGCCAATGTCCAAATTTTGAAACCTTGCATATTGAGTGGTGGAATTTAACGCCGGAATTTGTCTTTTTATTAAAGCGAGGAAATTCAAATAATTTATTCCTCTGAGTGGGAATCGAACCAAAACTCATCAAATTTACAGTCAGACTATGCCATTGCGCCACGAGGAACTCAACATTTTCTAATATTTTGCGGTTACCAATTTACGAAATTTTTCTTATTGTTTTAATATTTGCTTTTGATATCGTCTTTAAAAGATTTTATTTTAAATACATATATTTCTCTATACTGCAAAAGAACATACATGGCTTTTTATAGAGATATTAAGTCGTATAGTTGTTGAGGCAATTAAGTAAGTGTCGGAGATATTATGTACTTCTAATGACAGTATTAAGCAACAGAATTAATCTTAACCTCCTCATAATATCGTATTTGCTATCAGAATCCCTCGGGGCGGGGCGAAAATTAAAACAGATGACGTAGCAGAACCGTCACTAGGCCATAATTAAAAAGATAAGGAATATTTTCCTTTCGCATCGAGATTATGAAGGAAAACCCCTTTTGACCCACGATGGGGAGCCCCGTTTTGGGGCAGTTAACCGGTTAAAGGGCCCCTGAGACCACACAACGAATCGGTTGCGTTCCACTGCTGATTAAGTAAACTAAGATAACATTGCCAATGTAGTAACGTCAAAAGTCAACAAGGGCGTTTTCGGAATGAAACGTTAAGTTGATTTGGCCGTATTCTCAAGGGTTGTTCGAGTATTGTTATCTCAGATAGTTACTGTTTGAGATGATTGGATTGGCTCTCAGGATGAGTGCTTCATTGTTTGCGCCGATGTTTGTGTTGGCGAAAACGGGTTATCTGTTGACATTGAAGATCGCGACTAACTGATAAACGTTTCAATATCCGTTTCATCTCTAAACTTTGCCAGCTATATAAAGGAATATTTTCCACCACTACCACTTTTAAGCTTATTATATATTTTTTTCAATAATTAAAATCATTTTCAACAGAATTCCCAGTCTTAAGTTTTATAATATTGTACAACCAAATTATTTTGAATTGAAAGAAGCTTGAAGGCTGAATATTAAAAAAAACAAATATAATTACAACATAGAACAGAAAGATAGTGCAGGGAGTCGCGACGGTCGGTACCTGTTTAGTATTCTGGACGAGCGTTACCCGTATTGATTGCCCTCGCCCGATGCGGCCCTCGTAGGGCGGCCTTTTTCAAAACAATCTAGGGAATAATGATTTTTTTGCTATTTAAGAATACTTCCTCAATAATATAATAATATAAAATTTTAGAAAATTTAATAATTTTTCAAAGCAGTATTTAATAAATGTATCATTATCGCACTATCAGCGATGATATACAGTAGAAATGTTTTGTTTAATTATCTTAGTGACGATTATAGATCAGTGATGCTACTTTTACTGTATATATGGGCTAGATTAGGCAAAGTTATTTCTGTGTAAAAGTGATGGTTATGCCTGTGACTTTGTGTTTACAGGGACATGTTGAGTAGTAGTTTGTAACAATAGAATAATTTTTAATAAATCAATTTTAATAAAAATCTAGAGCTATGTCACTTTATATTCTGCTTTTTACCCTTTAAGTAGTATAGAATGGCGGGTAGAAAATTCTAAATAAAAACAGCACATTTTCTGTAAGTATGTAAATATACGCTCTCTTTTAATTAATTTATAATTTTAACAATCGTATAATTGAAATTTAGTTTAAATAAAGTATTACACTATCATAAGCACATCAACTATATATTATATAATAGTATTATAATAAGTAGTGATTAAAGATATTTTGGTTACTAAAAAGCTATTTTTTTTTACCAAATTCTACTTTCTACCAAATTCTAGAAACATTGCGTGTTGAGTGGTAGAACTCAACCCTGCGTTCTGGTGTCGAGGGCAAGTCTTGACACCAGATCGCAGAAATGGAAATATAAATTTAAGTAAATATTTCATCTCCTCGAGTAGGGATCGAACCCACAACCTGTCGGTTTTACAGTCACACTTTGTGCCCCCGGGCCACGACCGGCCTCAACTCGTGTATTTATATTTAAAATACGAACCTATAAGGACAATTACTTTAATGATTGGTAAAACCTAAACCTTAATCTAATATTATATAATATGTAATATAAAAAAAATGTAAAAGCTTTTTACATCAAAACACTTTATAGGACAATAGGCGTGTTATTTATGAAAATAATGTTCGAAGCAAATTCCGCAAATATATTTCTTCAGATATTTTCCGATCAGATAAAGTGAAGTGAAGGGTCGTTGTGACCCGGGGCAGCGTTTCAAGAGTTATCCACTGTGTAGTGTGGTGCTAATGTACTGTTGCTGGGCAAACTTCACTTGTTGGAAACTATGTGTTATATTGGTTAATATGAGTGCCAATGGATATTGTAACTCTAACTGTGGTAGTGAGAAATATCTGATTATCCATAATATTACATATGTTTACTCAATTTTACATAATTTATGTTAGATGGTGCAACCTGACGCTGCTATTTTGGTTATAACATTTTTAGCTTGTTCGTTAATTGATCTTATAAATCGTTAGAACTTGTAATATTTGATTTTTAACAATGTTTAAAATGTTATACATATATTTAAAATAATTTTATTTATGTAATATATTGTAAATTTGATTTTTTATGCATATTTCAATTTATTCTTGATTCGGCAAGTGTTATTTTAGAAATTTATATAGATAGGAAATTCAATCAATTTATATGCATGTATCCTATGTACCACCAAAATTAATATACAGAAAGAAAATAATGTAATTTGAACTGACGCCCTTTGCATTCTTTACTTTAATAATCAAAATGGCTGACTACTAAGCCAACAGATCTATTAATAAAGCATGATGCAATATTACATCATAGCACGTGTTTAGTTTAAAATGCGTAGTACTGTCGTTTGCTATTTATATGGTTATTTACGTTTTATTTTATGGCAAATATAAAAATAATTCTATATAAAAAAGTTAATTCACGTTTAACTATCATTAAATTGGTACAAATACAGAAAAGGTATTTGATATTTTTTATATTTACTACACGCAAGAATCAAACTTGTACCTGTGGTGTAATATCACTAACTAAAACCTACTGACTACAAATATTTTGCCACATGATAACATATAACATTAAAACAAACGCACAATGCGCTTACGCATTGACCATATGAAAAAAAAAAATAACCGTACAAAAGGTTGTAACATAACATGGTACAAAAAAATCGATATCGATACAAAGGACCGAGAATCGAGATTAGCGTGCGTTATCCTCAATTTCATCTAAATACCCGCTATAATCCACTCGCATACAATGGTGACAAAAATAATAAATATTGCCGGTACCGCCCACCAGTACAATGGTCCTACAATGGTCTGTACTACTGTGTTCCAATATTTCTGTGTAGGGTTGATTAATATTGGGGAGAAATAAGCTATTGATATGACGTTGTGTTGGAAAGTTTGGTTTCTATGAAAGTAACGGATTTTTTTGTTAAGTTATATGTTAGTTAGTAATATATATTTAATTAGCTATAATGACACATCTGGGATGTGTCTGGGATGTGACCCGAAATACTCGTATAGCAAGAAAACATTATAAAAAGTGTGAGTTGTGTGAAGATAAGATGAATTATATCTTTTAAGTTTTTTAAATATTCTTTGAGAATTCTCTATTTATATAAAAAAAATCAAAACTTAAGTATATTAATCAAACAGAAAAATATTGTAAAATTTTTGTTGCAAACATAAATTTATGACTAAATATTGAGAATGATATAAAACAAAGCAATTTCTGGTGCCATGCAATTATCAAGTGTAATTTTAAATGTCTTACATATTATGTTTTGCAAAATATTATAGAAAATTTAAAATATGCCAATTTAAGATTTTTTTTACGTAATAACTTCACAAAAAGATATGAATATAAATATCAATAGATAAATATTTTCAAACTCCAATAATAATCACTTGCAGATATTTCTCTCAGTTAAATTTACCCTCAGATATAAAAAAAATATATAATACATACACACCTATATACATACACACACCACACATCCAATTCAGTAATAACAAAAATAAAAGTACCATTAAATACGTCGATCACGCCTAATCTCCTAACAAAACGATGTTGGAACATTTCGGCGCGAAAATAATGAAGTGCACGTGCCTGCCCTGGGAGAGTACCACCCTTGGAATTGAACCAGTACCCACTAGTGTAGAATAGTATAATAGTAGTAATATAAAAGGACGCGTGGCAGATCCGTATCAAGAACGTTTGGCGAACAAAACGCAACACGCAAGCATTAAAACATAAGATAAATTAAAGCTAACTATTAATCTGTCATATAACGATTTAGAGTTAAAATATTGGTGCCATTTTTGTAATTTGGTTGGTAATTAATTATTTTTTAATAATTTAGATCTATTATCTGATTTTATACGTCACAGTTGTGAGTTCGATAGTGACTTGGGATTTTTAGCTTGGAAGACATTAATTTTTTTTACATCTTTATGAACTTAGGATATTTGAATTATCCAAAACTTTTAGATTGATTTTTTCAAATTTTCGGCTATATACCGCATATAGCAAGGTAGGCAGAGAACTTCGTTATCTACTTACTTAATAGAGAGTAATGAAAATAATTAATTACTTCGAGAGAGAATCGAACCCACAACCGTCAACCGTCATACAGTAAGAGCCTGTGCCGCTACGTCACGTCGGCGGCCTCATATAAAAGTTATATAGTAAAAAATCTGTTTGCTGGCAAGCAAAAGCAAAATAATAAAACATTTAACAATAGAAACGCGTCATATCATTTGTTGAGCGTCCCTTTTGACGACGACTTTTTTTTATGAATGATGGCACAAAATTTATGTATTTGTAACGCCCTTAGATATGGTTAATTTTCATTTTTGTTTTTATTATTATTGTTTCTTTTTTTTAAATTAAAAAAACGACACTCCGTTAACATCAAGACACTTCCTTTTTTTTTCCACCGAATTTTCGAGGCATTACTTAACGCTTCGTTTTGCCTTGTTACCAGAGCTTGGAAATGAAAATATTAAATATTTAATTGCCTCGAATGGGAATCGAACCCACAACCGTACGGCTTACTTACACACGTGCGTGACTTCACCCTGTACCACGACGCCGTCATATAGCACTATTGATAACCTAGTGTTAAAACACTCCGTACTTCCCACGCACCGCCCCGGAACGATGCGTGTTGAGTGGTGGAACTCAACACCGAGCTAGTTTTTATTATCAAAACAACTTCTATAAAATACTATGTATCTTCTATGGTAAATAACTTTCATAAGTTATTTTCTCTTTAGTTTAATGTAGTTTCGAATCTTGCAGCTCAATATCTATAAGCATCCTTTCTAACCTATTAAACCAGATATTATTACTAATATAGACAAAAGATTTTTATAAAATAATTCACAAAATTGTCGAAATAATTTATTAAAGTAGGGCAGCGTCGTCACGACAACCCCATTCATAAAGATTTTTATAGTTGTCACTGTATTATAAAAGGTCTTTACCACCAAAATTGCTATAATAATTTCAACCATATGACATTAGCAATAGAGTTGAAATTTTTATTCTCTGTTTCGTCAACTAGGGATGGGATTGACTTCGATTATGTCATTTGACTAACTACACCTTAATGTAGAGTATTTAGTTTGGCGGAATGGTTTTATTGTACTCGAGTAATGTATCGTATACTTTTAATTTTGGTTTATGACGCGAACGTTGTGTGCCCCTCACTGTTGTTATTTTTTTTCTGTAGAGACTTTTTTTATCCTTTACTATCGTGTGTCATTTTTTCTGGTGTTGTAACCAATAATACAGCTTTAAAATAAATTTGTTTATACTTTACAACACTTTTTCAACAAACTTATTGATTGAAAGAAAAAATATTTATTAAAAAAATCATAATTTTAATTAAATTGAAGTAAATAATAATCTCTATATATAGTAAAAGGATAGAAAAGTCCATTCTGTACATAATGAAACGACTATTTTTCATTAATATAATATTATTTAAGTAGTTTTATATAATTATATCCAAACTTAGAGACCTATAGCACAAAATTATTTTTGCTACAAGGGACAATATTTAAATACGAAAGCAATGGTTTTGGGTTCAATCAGAGAACGAATACATTTGAATTTTTTGTTTGATAGTACAAGATTTTAGTTTCGCCTTCTTACACCTATTGTCTCAAAATTTATTGATGAAATCCACTTTATTGAAATGTAATGGCGTAAAACTTGAACATTTCCTGCTATAAAATAACATATCAAAGTTACATATAGTGTATTTTCTAGCTTCACGATGTATCCCATAAAAATCAAGCTAAAAAGAGCCTAGTGTTGAGTCACTCTTTTCCCTAATCTCCGCTAAAATTTTCAAACATTTCGTGACGTTTTTCTAAAATCGAAATTTCATTAACACTAGCACAACGATCAGAACAAATCGGCTTTCTTACATCCAAATAAGTAGATGGCAATAAAACGCCACCCCTAGTGAGACTAACCATTCTAACGCCATAAAGAACGTTACGGGGTGCCTGCAGGGGGTCTTTGTACCATTTGATTGCTGTCCACAGCGCCCCTGAGGTGCCTGACCCTATTGCAATGATATGCCATACTTGCTAATTGTATCATTAGCTGGCGATATATTCATATTTATTATAGTTTTATATCAGAAATATTAGTTTGAGTGTTGAGTGTAAATCGACAGTTGTAGGTTCGATTTTCAACTTAGAGAATTATTATATTTAATTTAATTTAGTTTATATTCGTAGATGAAACGTGGCGTTGATTTCCACCACTCAATACGCAATGTCGCGGAAACCCGGTGGTGCGCGGGAACCAGTTTTGTCACATACAACCAAAAATATATATATTTTTGCTTTCCTCTATCCACAATTAGTGAAACGTGAATAACAACCTGACATGATAAATATAAAAAAAACGCAAAAAAAAGTAAATACTAATGTAAAAATCGCTTTATATAACAAAAAAAATCAATCTCATCATAACCCTAACTTTTTTGAAGTCAAGATCATATTTAGTTAAACAACTTCAATTTCTAAAAGGCACTTTGAACGAATGAAATATTTTAATAGAGTATAAGTGTATGTGGGAATTACAATCGGCCAGTGATAGCCGGGGGCGATACTTGTTTTAGTTGGTTGCATTTATTGTTAGTATGAACAAAATAAAGAATGAATGAATGAAGAATTAATACGAATAAAATTTACGCTTCATTTAATTGAGTAGTACAATTGGAGAAATAAATTATATGGAAGCGTTTGGCGCTGCGTTCTTAACTCTTGCGTACTAACACGCTGGGGATAAAGCATGAAGATTAAAAAAGACAGAAGAAGAAAAATTTAAATCATATTTTAGTCTATGGTAATTAATTAAAACATTAGATTTTTTGTCTCTGTTGAAATTAAAGTGATCTAAATTTATGAAGAAGTTTTTATTTACAAAGAAAGAATAGAAATAATATATGTCGTGAAATAGTATATGTTGAGTAGAAATCGTATTCATAACCGTCGTATTTACAATTAGAATACTCATATTTTTATGTGTACGATAAAAAACTATGGGAAAATATTTGAAGCATTAGTTAGTGTCTCCTTGCGATATACAAATATGTAACGCTTAAACTCATATTTCATATTTTTTGAAACGCTGTACAGACTATATATAAATAATGAGGCCGTCGTGGCGCAATGTGACAGCGTTTCTGTTTAAGCGCATAAGTTGTGGGTTCGATTTCCACTCGGGGAATTCTTATGCTTCACGCTGCAGGCAGAGGGAACGGGAACCTAGTGTTAAGACACTTCGTTCCCGATTCAGACTTCTGTTCGCCACTTTCCGCCGAATTCTTGAGGCATTCTCGGGGATATTATTAGGTGTATTTTTTTCCTTTTCCGAGATACAGCGTGACACTATACCATACCTTGAGGAAAAATATGTTTATTGTTAACAATTTCTTATCACACGTCATATATATACATGATAAAAAGCATGACGAATCGTTTTTTATAGCTGTGCCTAATATGAATAGCTATTTCATCATGTTGGCACAGAGCAGAGTGGCGCAGTGGAAGCGTGCTGGGCCCATAACCCAGAGGTCCGTGGATCGAAACCACGCTCTGCTAGAATATTTTTTTATCAAACGTATAATTTATTTTCTATATTTTTTTTTTTACATAAACAAAAATGAATATTATAATATGTATTTCTTAAGATTACTATGTTCGATACTTTTGTAATAATTTTATACAGGAGGTTAAGTATTTACACTACTTACTAATATTATATGTTCATACTCCATATTAATATAAGAGGAAATGACGCAGCACAGTCATGGTTACAGTGTCTAACTATAAACTGTGGATTCAATATCCACTCGAGCAAATGACTAATTCTCATTTCCTCGCTTTGGTCACAAGACAAAGAGTGGCACTGAGTTCGGCAATTCAACAGGCAATATCTCGAAAATTAAATAGAAATTAGAAAACTGAATGTTTTAACGCAGGAAAATAAATCCCGCACTTAGCAGAGTCGCTACGGATTATCTAGTGTTAAATCACTCCGTTTCTCACTATCTGCCCAATTATTCTCCTCTCTCTCTGTCTATCCTATATAATATATAGGATAGACAGAGAGAGAGAGGAGAATAATTCATATTATGAAAGATGGATGAACAATTTATTTGCGTAAAGCCAAAAGAAATCATTAGTTAAATATAAATACGTTACTTTTACGTCATTTTAGTTACTATCCGACGCAAACTGATTCTACAATTAGAGTCTAACCCATTTGGCTCCCTATCTCCATTGTTACTTTGCCAAGACCATTCAATTGATTGATTTCAAAATGTTTATATTGAGTGTTTGACTTAAAAGTTTTATATATATATATATATATATATATAGTTTAGGTTCATTCTATGTTACAATTTTGAAATAATTATTATATTATATATCTTAAAAGCTATATTAAGGTTAATTTTTAGCTTCTGGCAACTCTATAAGGAAAGGCGAACAGTGGGATAGTGATAATTTGCTAAAATACTATCATTTAAGATTGTACTTTAGTTTTGTCGCTCTTGGTTAGACAAAACGAGGTAGTAGGTTTCGCTATCTGTTCTCCTTCCTCTACACCCGTTCCGAAAACATCACTGAAATTATGGAAAATCCACAATATCTTTGAAAAATAATAATACTTTTATAATTATTGTCTAATAACGCGTAAGTTAAAATTCTTTTGGCTTAAAATTCTAAATACATGCACTATAGTATATAGCTATAGTATACACAAAAATAGATTTTTCGCCACATTTTTAGCTAGCAACACTAAAGGAAAGAGTCCCTGAAACGAAGCAAATTCCACAAAGTTTTGTATAAAAACAACTGACAGACAAACAAACAAAATGGTTTGTTTTATCATGGGATATTGATAATTTGTAACACGCGCTCCCACCACGCTACAGTGGCTCGGTGTTACTTTTGTTTTTTTAAGCGTCCATCCCGTGGCTGTGTTTTAATAGCAAAAATTTTGTTGCATCAGGCCAAAATTGTGAATTCGCCTCGTGATTATTTTAAGAGGGTGGTTTATTTATGTATGATTGTATGTACCGTATGTATGTATGTATGTTCGTATGTACTTGATATTTTATAAGTAAATTGTAAATATATGTAAGATTTTGGCTTTATTTCATATATTTATAGTTTTTTTTAATTATAAGCTGTATAAGGCATATAGCATGCATCTGCATCTGCATCTGCCTACTCGGCAGAGCACGCAACCATGCCACGCAACCATGTACCGCTCATCTTTCGAAATATTATGTGTTGGGTAGCGAAAATCAATGCCGCTACTACCTTGTTACCAGAGTAAAGAATTGAGAATAGTTTACTTCTCTTAGTGGGATTCGAACCTATTGCCGTCGCGTCGTGTTACAGCTAGACGTTGTGCCACTTATACATATTTATCTATATGGAGCCATGTGGATGGGTTAGTAGGTGAAATTTAGCTAGCGCAATTGTGGTTGTCTTTAATTTGTGTCTTTAAATTTAAAATATTAATCAAATCAGTAGTCCTGGTGATTTATATTAGATTAAAAAAAAATATGAATATATTCTTCTTATTATTATAATATGCTTTATATTCAATACAATAATATTCTCGTAGTGCAACAATGCTTTGTAACATATTATAATATATTCAAGGAAAGATATTTTTTATTAAAAAAATTAAAAAATTAGCTTCACGCTGTATCCCGCACACAGCAGGGTAGGCAGAGGGAACCTAGTGTTAAGACACTCCGTTCCCCACTTTCTGCCGATATTTTTTATTAATTTTATATTAAAAATAAATTTAAAACGAGATCTAAAAATAATTTAGATATTTATATAAAGATATTGACAGAAAAACGAAGTTTTATTATAGTAGCTTATTTAATTTAAACAAAATTAAACTAATAGAGACGCTACATTGAAAAGTAATTGCGTATGAGCATGCCTCGTCTGACAGCGTCGCCCTCACCATAGCAACTTTATTAGACACCCTCCACGCATTATTATGTAGATTCCAATTTAAAACCACTTGTTATCTAGTTAGTGATGAAAAATACCTAACTTGGAACCCCCTAAATTAGCCTCGGGCTGCCTACTTCACCATTCATAATCGATGGCATTTGACAAACGAACCGTTCTACTGTCAAATTTTAGTTTTCTATGTAACAAAAGATATCACCACCCTCAAAAATAGTTAGGAAACCTATTTTTCAATCAATTTCGACTCTATTTGTAGAGTATAAGGTTGTAATGACTTTTTTGGGGGTTTTAAAATAATTTGGTTTAGCAATGCCTGTACCAGAGGTGCGTAATGGTGCCTTGTTATGATAATCGCCGCCCTGAGGCCAGAGGGCTGCATGCTGCTAAGATGGAGTGGTCATCGATTGAAGTTGCCTTAGCTTGCTACTTGAAGTGCACATACTTTTGTATGTGTAAGAGAATTGTATGTAATAGTTTGTCAATTGTATGAAGTACTTTTGAAATATACTTATGTAAGTTTGTCCTAAATAAATTTAGATATAAAAATATTTCTATTACTGAGTGACTAACTGACTACGCGTAGTGGAAATAACATAGCGTAGAAACGCCAAAATTTGGCGTCTAGGTTTCTTGGGGAGTGGAACATTCAAAGAAGATTTTCTGTTATTCCCATAGAAAAAAACAAGGTTTCGTAATTCACGGAAATAGAGTCTTGGGCTGCAACTAGTATTTATAAAAGAATTATATGAAAGTCAAGAATCGGAATCGGAATCGGGAGGCATCGTTACAGTGGTGGTTGTGTTAAGACATTCTGCTAATCATAAACTGCCCAATTTACAAGATATTGCGAGTTGAGTGACGTCTTTTTTTTCATTTCAATTCAACGCCGCACCTTATCTTCTTAGAGATTGTCAGGAATTGAACCCACAACCTACGCGTTTACAATCAGATATTTAATAGAAAGCTCAAATGTTTTAGTAGGGTAAGTCAATTCAAGTAAATTAAAAATATTTCAGCGATATTTAATTAAGACAAGCATTCTGCCAACTTACCGAAGGGTTGCAAAGTTAATGACCAAAAATTATTAGTACAGTTGGTCCTAATTCACTTTTGAGTGGCCATGAATATAGTATTTAAAAGCAGCTTTCCGTTTTTTCCTACATAACAGGGTTAGAAGGAAGATTTTAGTATTAAGACTTTCCGTTCTCCAAGCACGACTCAATTTTCAAGACATTGCGTGGGGAGTGGCGGAACTGAACGTCACGCTTTTTCTGTTACCAGAGCCGGGTAAATACATTTATTCCCCTGAGTGGGAATTGAACTTATAACCGTAATGTTTACAGTCAGTTACTGTGCCGCTGCACAACAACAACGGCCTCAACTTTTTACATGCTTTTTTTAACTTAAACGTTTTATGACTCATACGACTTTTTTGTCGTTATGCAGGGTGCAACTTGAAGCCATTATTTTTTTTCTATTTATTTTTTAAACAATATAATTACCATATGGGATTTTTATTATAAACTAATGATGGAAAGCTACTTTTGTAAAGTAATAAGATAGAGCTCTCTGTCTTACAATAATCTTTCTTTTACAGTAGAATTCATAAAAAGCCCATACAGTGTTATAAACTCAGAAAAAACCGCGACCGTCTTGGGTTCAATTCCAACGCGGGAGAATAAAATATTTTAGATTTTTGCATGGCTTTGAATTCGCTCAAAACGCAATTCAGCGGAAAATGGCAAACGAAAGTATCTTAATGGGAAACAGAGTGTCTTAACACTACATTCTCTAGTCCTCTCTAGCTACACTGCTATGTGCAGAATACGCCGAGAAGTAAAAAAAAAATATAAAATCTTTCGTTACTAAGCGGCTAACACACAACGCACTGACAGTACTATTGGACTTAGACATTTAAAATAAATGGCGTATAGATAGGTTACAGAGTGTAAAGGAACATTAGGAGAATATTTATTGAAATTTCTACGGGGACGAAGTAGCATATTCTATATAAATAAGTATTAAGCCCAGTGAACTCTACTATAACAGAAAATGAAATGTAGAATCTATCAAACATTATGTTATATTAAATGTTTACACAAACATACAATTGTTATAAAAATGGTGGTAAATATGGTCATTTTTTTACCCAAACGGGAATCAAACCCACCACCTACAATATTAATACCAAACTAACAATCAAACGAATACACCTATTTAAATAACCACACAAAGCCACATGTCACATCAAAGCGCCTTATCTACTGGGCAATGCTTTGTTTACTTACGTTCTTACACGCGATACTTCCCTCCCCAGCCTCGATTCGCTATCTCTGTCACATTTTGACAGATTACCGTACCACGTGACACGACACAGTAGTATATGCGATAAAATTAAACGGCTAAACAGATTTTGATTAGGATTTAACAATTATATATTTTTATATATATAACAATTATATATTTTTATATATATTTGATATATTTTTTGTTTTAAACACGAACGTTAGGAGCAGCGAGTTGCCTGAAAGACGTGGCGGTACTGCCTGAATGGCGCTTTCTCTCGTTCGGCTAAATTTTCAATTCAAACAGGGTCTTTATAAGGGTAGTGACGCTGTACAAAATTTACATATCGACGTAATAAACCAAGTCCGATTTAAATTCGGCGAGCGTTTTCTCTTCGCTAAGTTTGATAATGAAAAATCTTTGTTTATGTTAATGTTTTGCTCTTCGTATATCGCTTGCGTTTTAGAGAGAAAGCAGAGCCTTTCTCTTTTTTCTATTTTTGTTATGGCGCAGCATCCGATAGTAAATGCGACGATTGTCCATTTGATTTTCAGTTAGGGGAATTAATTATTTTCATTTTACGCCCTGAATATAAGACATAGTGCGGCGTTCAGTTTCAACACTTGGACGGTGCGTGGGGAACGGATTTTCTTAACACTAGGTAACTTTTACCTACCCTGCAAAGCGGGGAAAAGGGTGAGGCTGCTCATATTAGATCAGTATATTTTATGTCAGATAAATAGGGACATGTCTATATTTTAAACGAAAAGTAAATGACTAGCTTTACTTTGTTGCCATTAGGCAGTAATTATTACCTCGTTTTTACTTTACATGTAAACAGAAACATTGTGATCTTCGCTATCAAGGAAAGAGAAAGTATAATATTTTAATTAAGAATATGTTTGAAACCCGTCATAGTCGTGGGTTCGATTCCCGTCCAACGAAATAAAATATTTAATATTTTCATTTCTTTGTTCTGGTAGCGCGGCAACGAGTTCCGCCACTCAACACGCTATGCCCACAATTCGCCGGAATGTGGAAAACGGAAGTGTCTTATCACTAACAATAGAAATATGTTATGATATATCAAATTTGAATTGACAACCATCGCGAGTACTTCTTAACTGCTATGATAGCGCCTACATTAAATTACATACATTTATTGAATCATTATAACATACCTCTATCATTAATATTTAAACTAGCATTTATGTAAATGTTTACAAGATTTATGTCAGTTTGTCAACTAAACGTTTATATTATTCATATATAATTATAATATACATACTTAATTGTCATTCGTTCTGTTTACCTATATATTGTAATTTTTCTTTATTATTGCAAATTGGTATGCATGATTTATATTAAATGCTTAAATGATTTCGATTTTATAAAGGTAGATCTATCTGGGTTGCGACGTTGAATTTCGTTCGATACATTCAATAAGTCGAAAATTTGGACGAAAAAAAATTTGTGCGATAAATCGTGAAGCAAAAAATGTACACACACACACACACACACACACATATATATATATATATATATATATATATATATATATCTATATATATACACACACATACATATATATATATACATACATATATATATATTACTTTATAACATGTACTAAGTAATCATAATATCTTGTTTGTGTTCAATAAATAGGTCAATAGAACCTCCATTCTCTATCAAAACTCTCCGTTTTTCGTCTAAATTCGAGTTATTCCATGTGGATTGCCAGAACTTACGGGTTGTCCTGCCATCACGTTTGTAGTCAAAAGCTGTTCCAATGCGCCTCATTAAAAATTTTATATGTTAGGTATGCAGACTGCCCAGCAATTAATTATTTGCACATGTTATCTAAAAATATATTTTATCCCTTAATAGTTATCCATTTAAGATAAGATAAGATAATATAAGATAAGACATAAAACATTTTAATACATATAAGGTATATAATTGAGCTTTTGTAATAAAAAACGTATGCTTTCGTCGGTCGTGGATTCAAATACAACTTGGAATGTCCACTTGTATGTACTTGAAAAGCGACGATCTCAATAAAGAATATATAAATATATAATGATAGTCACTTAAGTATATTTTACTTCTTATTTAGTAACTTTGTCTCTATTTCTTTATACACCCTTTATTTTATAATAAAAAATGGCTTAAACTTGTATAAGTATGTGAAGAATAAGTAGGTATTTCCTGTGATCGTGAAGGAATTCTTTAAGAGAAGCTTTCGTACACCATGACCTTTACTGTAGCTTTCTGTATATGGTAGCGTCAACACCGTTTTCTTACATACCTTTGTTAGGAATTTAGATTAAGATTAAATGGGAATTTAATTAGGAATTGTTATATGAAAAATAATTTAATTATAAGACGGTCGTGACGATGTGGGACAGCGTCTGACTTTTTGAGATATTGCATGTTGAGTGCCGGGATTCAACGCCGCACTTCGTCTTGTTTCCAGAACGAGGAAGTGAAAATAATTCATATATATATAGATAGGCAGAGAACCTGGGTATCTTGTGGTAAGACACTCTATTCCCACTCGTTACCAAAGCGAAGAAAGTGAAAATATATATTTCATTTCCTCGAATGAGACTCCAACCCACAACATTGTTGTGTTACGACGTTAAAGATATTGTAATGCAGCATTGTAACGCTGCGAAAAAGATTATATTTATAATACAAGTATACCATAGATATTTTCTTGATCTCAGAAGACATATAACGGCGTTCTGTGGTGCCACTTTACTTAATGTTATGGCACAAAATATAATAATAATATTCATATATATATTAGTAATGCAGAAAATGCGTATAAAATTAATATTTTGTATTTTGTTTTATTGAAATAACAACATACAAGTCTAGAGATCTATTTATGACTAAAAAATTATATATTATACTAACTATTACTCTACGAAGAGAACTCAGAACTAGGCATAATATATTTATATAACATTTTTTTTACTTTTATCTTTATCCTGCACACATAGTAGGTAGAGGGAACTTGGGAACCTAATTAACTCCGTTCCCATTAATACACATCCGTTCCCACTTTTCGCCGAATTCTCAACGTACAGGTACAAAACTTAACGCCACATTACCATAGTCTCAATTGTTATTTACAACTAATTTCAAAACAAAATTATACAATAGAATATTGATTATGAAACAAGTCCGCGCAAATGAAAGCTCTACAAGACGCTCGGTTAAAAGATCAATAAAGCGATATAGGGACAATATATCTAGCGATAGTGGATGTCTGCCCATAATATTCTTTGGGGTGCATCTCATTTGGCTTAAGAACCTGCCTTTGTCAACAAAGTTGGGGAAGGAAAAATCAATAGCCACAGCGGCAGGCCTCGATCAGGACTCGATTGTTTAACGTAACTCGGTGTCTCAATTTGAATATTTAAAATTTGTTACTAATGATTTTAATTATCTAGAATTTTTAACTATGCGTACGTAAGACTAGGAAGAGTTAAGTACTGGTAAGAGTTTTGACTCTATCTAACAAGTTTGTACAGCTTATGTAAACTCCAGCTTACATACGTACAAAGGACTTAGTGATATAACGCCTAGATTATTAGAACTTATATGTTATTTAATAAATAAAATGCAATTTAAAGTGTAGATTAAAAATAACCAAAATATTACATAATAGTAGTAATATGCACTAATATTATAAAGCTAAAGATTTTTTTGGATTAACAAGCCGATCTCAGAAACTACAGGTTGAAATTGATAAAATATTTTTGTGTCATACACAACTCTTAATCATTTTCATTTGTGTGCACTACAAAAAGTTAAATCCTGAATGTCTGGAAAATTAGGTGGAAATAAGGAAATTAAGTGTTTCAACACTGAATTCGCTCTGCCTCTACTTTGCTATATGCTATTGCTATATGCGGGATACAGCGTGAAGCCAAAAAAGTCACCACCACCGTAGAGACGACGCTCTATCGACTCTACAAAAACAATGTTTGCCTTTATTTATTTACGTGTTAGCGAATACATTGCTATAATGCATCTCTTTGATCCGTCCGCATGCAAACACTTACAGTACATTCCCACTACCCTCGAACATGCAAATTCTCTGAATAAAAACAAGGGTGTCCATAATTCTCTTAATGCTCCAAACACCATTAATATTTTAAAACAACTAGATGAAAATATTCAAATCCTTACCACTTGTGATAAGCTGGATGGATGTTTGTGTGGGAGTGGCTTGGGTTTCTTTTTATATGGAATACTAGTCCGTATTCATCATTATCATCCGCGGTTTTATTTGTGTGGACTCTAAGACCTTTTTTTCCCGTAGGAATGTTCATAAATTATTTCTCAGTATTTTTCTACAATCTCCAAATACCAAATTTCAATTTTCTTAGTTTCTAATTTTGTTTGTTCGTTGTATGTTAGTCACTGTGTAACAAAAAAGTTTCTATATTTTTAATGATTTGATTTTTAAAATTGGAAGGTACAATACGGAATTTATGTGTGTCAACTAGAAGTGGATAATAAAGAAATTGGTCTTTTGCATTATTTTCTTAAAATTCGACGAGGATGGACTAAGATTTATCTTAGCTCATTTCAACTTAAGTTCTCTTTAGAGAACAAATTTATAGGTACATATTTCGACTTAATTATAGAAATTATTTTTCAGTACGCTAAGAATTACAAAATAAAAAAATAGGTGAGGCGTCGTCGTGACGCAGTAGCACAGGCGTGTAACTGTAAACTGAAAATAGCGTGGGATACGGAGAGTTAACATTAGGTTCCCTTTGTTTCTCCTGCTATTTGCGGTGCAGCGTAACTAGATTTAAAAAAAAGCTCTTCATCTATTCAATAGACATTGTCTCTACAGTCGATAAAATGAGGAAAATAAAGTAACTACTGTCACTATATTTTATTTTTGTCAAAGTATGACGGAGGGGAACAGAGTGAAACTACTTCTTCACTCTTTAATTTTTCAAAAGGAACTCACCTACTTCACTAAGACCACAATTATTACCACTGATTTTGTCTACTTATATTAATGTATAATTAGGCTATCATACATTTACATATATAGAAAAGTCGAATCCTGCTGCTAGTGGCGTGGACGATTAAAATCTATTAGTACCATCGAAAGGGGAGAACCCATTATTATTCACATCACGCACAATTCGTACGCAAAACGTGTAATCTTTTTATCGGCGTGTCTGCCAGCGGACGAAATGGACTATCGATATCGAAACGTCACTAGCGTCCTTATAAACTCTATATTATGTATGTATCTAAGTAGTTCCCGGCTGTTCGTCATTGTAGGTATCATACATACAACAAAAAGTTAATATTTATCTTTAATGAAGCTGTCGCAGCACCGTCTGATTATAAACACGACGGCTGTAGGCACGATTCACACTCGAAGTTATGGACTATTTCTATTTCCTCGCTCTGGTAAAAAAAAACAAAGTGCAGCGTTGAGTTCCGTTACTCCACTAGCAACTTCACAATAATAGGGCGGGAAGTAAGGTATGGAGTGTCTTAACCCTAGGTTCCTGCTACCCATTCTTTTATTTGTAGGATACAAAGTAAAGCTATAAAAGAAATGGGGAATAAGCTATCCAGACTAGAAAAAGGTATTTATAAATAATTCAGAATCATTCACCTGCACTATAATATCGTCTAAAATTTTAACGAATAATATATAGTTTGTAGAGTTGGTATAAAAATATCTTACATTTGGTTCACTGTGTTGCTAACAATGCTACAAAACGACGTGTTATTCTTAATTCAAAAGAAGTCAGAAATATGTCAAATATTGTATAGGGAATGAGTAAGTAGTAAACAGTAAGGAGTCAGGATTAAACCTAGGTGGACCTGAGCACACAGTAGCGATTGACTGGAGGAAGGTCACGTACCGGAGAGATTGTCCTCGGAGAGCATGTATGAGAGGTTGATTATGGTGGACTGGATGAAAGAGAGGCGTTCCGTTTCTCTGGATACTTTGTTAGAGATACAGCAAAAAAATAAATCAGAACTGTTCAATTAACATTTAAACTGATAACCTTCGCATTAATGTAGCAAAGTCTTGACCGCTCCAAAATGAAGCTTTTTTATATAGAGAATATTAACATTGCTCAAAGTAATGAAACACTTGCAAATTTCTATCCTGAATCGTGAGAGTTGTAGCGGGATCGACCATACAAATCCCGGGATTGGGATCTCAGGTAACTTGCCTCTGTGCTTATATATGTTGTTTATATCTGCAAGTGCCTTTTACAATGTAAGATTAGTAAAATGTCTTGTCATTTGGAAACAATTTTTCATACTTATAAATAAATATGAAAAATTGTAGTTGCATTGGGTCTCCAAAGGATTTTTATATTTAAAATACCTAGTTTTTACCTACAGCTTCGTCCGCATGATCAAATGAAAATATCTATATATGTGAGTTATGTACTTATTTTTATTTTATTTATTCATTTACTTTACGTTAAGTTATTTTAACCGGAAGTACAGTAGATTACAAAATAAACAAAATCTATTTGTACTAGAATTTCCTTATATTTGGTATCACATGGATTTTAAGTAAAAAATAAATAAATCAGCTTTAGGCTGTATCCCGCACACTGCAGGGTAGGCAGAGGGAACCTAGTGTGTTAAGACACTCCGTTCCCCACTTTCTGCCGAATTCTGGAGGCATTGCGTGTTGAGTGGCAGAACTCAACGCCGCGCTTGTCCTCGACACCAGAGCGAAGAAATGGAAATATAAATTTAAGTAAATATTTCATCTTC
Organism: Heliconius hermathena; assembly: GCA_013403705.1. NCBI lineage: Eukaryota > Metazoa > Arthropoda > Insecta > Lepidoptera > Nymphalidae > Heliconius > Heliconius hermathena. Next base: position 121,444 of record JAAIXJ010000145.1, read on the forward strand.
TCGAGTGGGGATCGAACCCACAACCAGTCGTCACACCTTGTGCCCCTGCGCCACGATTGGCCTTAAGGTCAAGGTCAAGGATTTTAAGTAAATATAACTTTAAGAGTTAATCAAGCTCACACCCATCTCGTGTGTATCTCTTGACTTTTTATATACATATAATATATTGTAGATCATAATCACTTGTAATATTTTTTTTATAATTTGTTAAATGAATATTTAGAAACCATAATCACATTATAAACTGAACAATCTATGTTTATTTTATGTATTATGGTGTACGGCAAATAAATTAAAATAGAACAAAGTAGGGAAAATAAATTAAAAAAGGAATAAATTAATTATTATAAATTAAAATAGATTTCTAAGTAAATTCTTTCATAGTTAAAATAAACTCATCCCAAACGTCTCTTATAAAAGGTGGTACGGTACAAATAGAATAACTTAGAACCGAAAATTCGATTAGTCGTGCAGCTTCAAGAGACTTGCGCGATGTGTGAGGTAGCGTGATAAATATGAATATCTATATGTATGTACGTATGTATGTACGTCCGTATATACCTCTACAAGGCTACATATAACATATGTAAACGAGGCTGGTATTGTCTTAGAGATGAATTTCTCTAAGTCAGCAATGTTAGCTTAGTGGTGGATGTTCTATAATTTAAGTAGAGAATGCGTTGAGGGTACGATTTCAATATAGATTATTTATTATAGATTTTATATATATATATATATTTTATGTATACTGCAGATTTTTCTTCAGTTCCACGAATTATTCTGTATCTGCTATATACAGAGAGAGATAACTTATTATTAACTTTTATTCGAGACAAACATATGACATAGGCCAGTCGTGGCGCAGGGGCACAAAGTGTGACTGTAAAACCGACTGGTTGTGGGTTGGATCCCCACTCGAGGAGATTAAATATTTACTTAAATTTATAATTCCATTTCTTCGCTCTGGTGTCGAGGCAAAGCCCGGCGTTAAGTTCTGCCACTCAACACGCAATGCCTCCAGAATTCGGCAGAAAATGGGGAATTGAGTGTCTTAACACTAGGTTACCTACTACTGCTATGTGCGGGATACAGCGTGAAGCTGATTTTTTTGTTTTTTTTTTATTTGAGACATTGTGAGTAGAGTTGTTCAACTGAACGCTGTGCTTTTACTTTACATTACTATTGTAGGTTCATTTTCTATTCGCGGAAATAAGGTTAAGGGGAAAAAATCCTGCATAATACATAGTAGGCAACCATGCCACATATGGGATACAGCGTCAAGCTAAAAAATAGACTTAAAGACATAGAACTCACTTAGGCATTCTATTATAATTGTATCATAATAATTACATTTTTACTTATTCAAAGTAATTTTACAATTACATTTTTTTATAGCTTGTTGTTATTATGGAATCAGGAAGGAAGGGTGGGACCCCGTTGGACATATGCAGACATACTATTCCCTTATCCACTCCCATGTTTATTTCTTAAATATAACTCGGGTATTTAGTTAACATGTTTGTAATATATAGAGTGTGTAAGGTAGAGTACAGTGGAACAAAGTCTTAGTGTAAAGGCGGTTATTTTAAGTTTCAATTGCTACTTGTTTATTGTAACTAAATTAACATTATTTTTATTGAAGTAAAAATGAATGCGTAGTTGAGTTGCGCCAACGTTTTTTTTTCAAGGTAAATATCTGTGTGTTAAGATACTCCGTTCCACACTTTTTACTCAAAGTGACATATCAATCAAGACATTTGGTCTTGATTAATATGTCACTTTGAGTAAAAAGTGTGGAACGGAGTATCTTAACACACAGATATTTACCTTGAAAAAAAAACGTGTTGAATCCATAATATAATATAATGAAAATATTGACGTACATGTAATTTCATGAATTAGCTTCACTTATGTCTCCTGGATATAGTAGACTGCGGTAATTTAGTGCTAAGGCACTTTATTTCCCACTTTGAGCCCAAATTTCGTTTTACTCATCGTGTTGAGTAACGTAACTCAACGCTGCCTTGTTAACAGACATGAGGGAAATGTAACTAGGAAACCTTCAATAGGAAATCCAAACTAGAATTGTTCTTATAAATATTTTCAAAGTACAATTTAAAAAGCTTCAAATGTAATTTCTAAAAGTCTTCACTGTTATCAACACTCTACCATACATAGGTAGTCTTATAGAACATACTAGAATCGAAAAGCCTCTACGTAAAGCTATCTAAGTATCATAATGTGAGATGTCACAGGAAGGAAGGGCGGTGACGTCGGACTCTTGTAGACGCCCTATTTCCTTGTCCTCCCACATTAATATCTGTTATCCGTTTGTTTCTTTTGATTTACCAATAAGAATGAACTTTGGGGTGATGTAGAGTCTTTTTGGTGGAACTATGTCAGTTGAAGCCAGAAAAAACTTCGGATTAGTAATGGAGTATAACGTATAAGGACGTATGTTTTATCAGTCAAACTAGTGGCCTTTGCTACCTTCTGTTAGTCAAATTAACGGCGCTTAATAGATTTTGACACAGAAGAGAAAGAGTTTCATTATCGATAAATAAATAAATTATAACAAATAAAGATGATCCATGATTATTGAAAATGTAGTTGGCCTGAAAACTAAAATGAAAAGAGAATATCCTATCTATCGTTATTAAATCAAATATTGACATGTTTCTGCCTACTTCGATGTGTGCGGGATACACCTGAAGCTGATTCTATAATATATAATATTGACTTTTTATAGACATCTTATCTTCATATTTGATAATACAAGTACTTGAACTCTGAATTTTTTTCTAACTACACCTTTTATTACTAACGTAGTAGCCAGGGAGAACAGAGCGCCTAACGCTACGGTATAAAATTTTCGATATACAAAAATTCTGCATAGTGGTTTTTTAGCTTCTATTTAGTCGATATGACCTATTTTTTATTTTTTATATTTTTCATGTACAGAATTGACATATCTATTCCTTTATTATGTACCTATAGAGATTTTTATTGAACATAAGGACTTAATTCTTTATTAAAAAAAAAAACCTGTATTACATTATCCATCTCACAAAAAGTAAGAAATGTATAAAAGTTACAAACAGAAACATGGTACACATCGAGTTCCGGCACTCAAAACATTTCACTTCGAAGATAGACGGAAAGCAAAGAACGGAGTATCTTAACATTATTCTTTCTGAATAACTTAAGCACTTTTCTAGTACGAAAAAATCAACATAAAAGGATAAAATCTAGCTTACGTTGCGCTAGTGACGAAACGAGAATCATCTTAACACATCTACACCACAGGATTATCCCGACACTAACTTTCCTTAAGAGTCATCGCCGCCTTATCATTTAGCTCGTCATCAACAAGTAAAGCTAAGTTACATTTGGGGTCAGCTATTGACCATTGACATGTAATCTTGAGATCGCTTGATCTCTAAGGGCTGGGGTTTTTTCCCAAATGCTAAACGATTTGGTAGTGATAAGGCGGAAACAATTTAGTGGATTACTGTACGGTGTGTTCAGTTCCTCGTGTGAGAAGTCAATGGAAATTAAGGTACATTAGTTTTTTTTTCTTGATTTTAGCAAAATTTCAATATGAAATCGAAAATAATTTTGAGTTATTGTGATGTATTTGAGTGTTTATTACGACTGTAATAAACAAAAACTTTGTTTAGGTAGATACATGGAAAATGTTATAGTTTGCTTTTTCTTGATACCTCTGTTTAAGTTATTAATGGTAGGTAAATTGACTTCAAATGAATTCACAACACTCAGTGTATTCTTTTTCAGGTTCGCACTTTATATAGCGTATAGCGGGATTCCCCTGTCTTCTATCAAGATTACATCAAAATATTGCATATGGAGTGGTGGAGCTGAACGTCACGTTATGTCATATCAGAACAGAGAATTGAAAATAATGAATACTCCTGAATGGGAATCAAACCGTCGTATTTACAATAACAAGCTGCCTCACCGCTATCTTCTACTTATATATAAAAAAGTAGAATCCTTAAAATGATTTACTTAAAAAATCCTGTGTCAATATTCTCACATACTGATACGTAACCTTTCAGCGAAACTTTGGTACGACACAGCCAGTTAAAAGGCAGTAAAGGAGAGGAATGGGGCGAGGGCGATGTGTCAACAGATAGGCCCATCTACTGCTAAATGCACTAACTATTTTTTCAAGCGTGACCTTTTTGCGAGTGGAAACGGCTTTTCTTTTAGTTTACATAATGGATTTTAAAGATGATATATATTTTCGTCAAGTATGTGTCTTTAATATAATAGCACGAAGTAGGCAGAGATAATTTAGTGACTAGACTTTCCGCAGGAATTCAATACATTGTGTGTTAATTGGCGGAACTTTACCCTTTTGTCTTACCGGAGTGGTGAAATGTAAGGCATCACGATAGTATTCTTATTAAAAATAGCAATTCTGAACTGATATTGTATTCTTAATATATTTTTTTTTGTTCTTAAAATCGTTACTTTTTAATGGTAGATTAGTTACTTTATGTATCGGTAAAAGAGTGCAAATTTACAAATAGGAAATTTTTATTTTAGATGATTCCAAAAAGGCAAAAAATGGGGGAAATTTATCACTAAGTCACTCTCTTCTCCATGGCTACCATTTCCGAAAATCATAAATTGCATACACAAAAACAGATACTTAGATTTGCTGAAATTAATTCGTATATTGCTTTATTAAATTTATTGATTTTCGTAAAACATATTATTAAAAGATTGTACTGAAGTAGTAGGTTTAACATACAACTGTATCTAGTTCGCTCTGAGGCCGTCGTGTCACAGTGACACAGCTGACACATACGTGACTGTAAACGCGACGGTTATGGTTTCAATTCCCACAATCTTTGAGGGAATATATCTCAATATCCCAACATGGATGGAAAAGTAGGGAACATGGTTTCTTAATATTAGGTTCCTTTTAAAAAAAACACTTGTTATTTCTTTTCACCCAAAACCTTTCTCCGTACTTGCCCAGTGGCCTACCTAAACCTAAAAGGGCATTATGTGAAGACGATCCTCCCTAACAAATAACCGTGTCCTGTCAACTCGCCACACATTGTGTTAGTCAATTAGGGGTGTTGATAAGACTGGCTCTATTTTAGGCTTTTGCGTAAATAGCATTGTCTCTTTATGTAATACTAAGGGGCGCGCGCGGCTTCGCTCGCTTATTTGCACCCTTAGGGAATTCAAAGAAAAAACATGAAACACGTGTTCAATAAAATATTTTTAACAGTCTGAATTTAATTTTTTATAAAAATCGGTGGCGATTTAAAGATTTATCCATATAAACTTTCAATCCATTATTTGAACCTTTAGGGGGTGAATTCTAAAAAATCATGAAATACATGTCCAATGAAATATTTTTAAGATTCTAAATTTCAAATTTTATAAAATCGGTGCCGATTTCAATTTTTTTCCATACAAACTTTCAACCCCTATTTCATCCCTTTAGGGTTAAAATTTTTCAAAATCCCTTCTTAGCGGATGTCCAGATTATGATAATAAGCATCTGTCCAAATTTCACGTTTCTACGCACAGCGGTTACGGCTGTGCGTGCGTCTTATCTCAGTCAGTCAGGTACAAGTCCTTTTATATATATAGATANTAAAAAAAGTGGCGCAGGGCCCCCCAAGCGTGTGACTGTCAACGCGACGACGCGACGGTTGTAGGTTCGATTTCCACTCAAGGAAATGAAACATTTAATATTTGAGTTCCGCCACTAAACACGCAGTGTCTCTGGAATTCGGCGGAAAATTGAAAACAGAGTGTCCTAACACTAGGTTTCCTCTGCCTACCCTGCTGTATTACTGTATTGCTGTATTGTAATTTTGTGAATAAGTGCAGATTTTGTTCACCAATTGGTGTTTGAATAGCATAGCTAATAAACGGGGCTAACCTCATAAAATTGCTCTACTTCAATCGATACGAAAGAAGTTAATGACATTTGCTATTAGCAGATGTTAAGCTTAATTGCCTTAAAATATTCGCGTATCGCAAGGTAGCCAAAGACAACATAGATAAATAAACTTAGCCACAGAAAACATTTTAATTATGACCTTACTAGCCGTCAACATATTGGCAATAACATAGTCAAAAATCTAAATACAAATTTCGATTTAAATTTGAGTGTAGTTTTTCTTTAATTTTCTGGTTTGTTATGACTTTTAAAGATTTTTAGGGTTTCGTACATGAAAACGTAATAACGGAACCCTTATAGAATCGCTCTTTTGTCCGTCTGTCCGTTTGTCAAGACCATTTATTTGAAGATCGCGTGGAGGCATCGAGCTGAAATTAATATAATATATTTAGATCAACGGTCCTTTGGAGTAGTTACAGAAATAAAATCACGTTTTGTACATTTAGTATGACATTAGCCGCGTAATCAAAATGTACAGGCTACTTCTCGTGGACTTATAGGTGTGAAATTTGGCAAGTGAGAACTTACAATATAAATAAAGGGAAAAATCCGAAAAATGATTACTTGTAAGTATTTCATAGAAAAAAAAATATTACAAACTTATATTAGTAGTTCATTTTATATAAAATGAATGCATATTTTTTTATCCCTGTTTATCAATTTTTATAAACTCACGGTGTACGAGTACGATTCGCACTTGATTGTTTTTTTTATTTTTACACTGCATCCTGGGCTGTCTAACTAAATAATGTGAATCCCTCTTAAAAAAATCCACAGGGTTCAAATCCGCAATCGATATCAAAAATACTAAGCGTATTATTCGTATGGTCATCTTCAACTACGATCATCAGTTATAATGGGTACGACTAAGAAGAAGTATCCTCCATTTAACAGGAAAGGTAGAGGGAACATATCTATAGGATACTCCATTACCTATTCACCATCCAATTTTTAGAGACATTGCATTTCGAATCGCCGAAATTAACGCCACGCTCTGTCTTAATACCGCAGCGACGTAATAAGAGTAATTCATTCCTCCGTATGGAAATCGAACCCACGCTTACTGAGCCACGACAGCGTTGAACAAGCGTTCAAATTCAACCAAAAAACTTGCTACTTCTGTAATAAATAATGTAATTGCTGTAATTATCACTTCTCATTATACGATCATCATAATTGATAAAAAATTAGGTCAACTTTAATTTGATGGCTACCATTGAAAAACACTCTTTTTATCTATTGGTATGGTAATTTTGATGAGAATTTAATTATCAAAATTGAATAAATAGAATTGTTACCTGTTTACCTCTATTCTATACATTTATTTTGAATTCGAGAAAGGAGATTGAAACTGTTCCATACATTTTTGGGCCCAGAATGTAAAGAGATGAAAATAGTATGATTTAATAGATTTAGATACATCATTGCCTCCCTGAAAACTATATAAATTTTGGCAATCTGAGAGCTGAGTTATTAGAGGTTTGATAAAAGTGAGGTTAAGTTCAAAGCACAATTTCTTGAACATCAACTTCTACAAAATATGTTATTACTGAGCATTAATGTTTATTATTTACATAAATAAAACACATTTTAATGAATATTTTATTCTTCTTCTATTATTATTAAAATGTCATCTAAGAAGTATGCAGGTGGAACTAAGTTATTTTGGTACCTAGCCCAACTAAGGTACCATATAGTACTCATAATATGAGCAGCCTACCTTCCTCTACGAGAGCTGTCAACTAGAATGTAACAGAAATATATTTTCCTGCTTATATGTCGGGATTATATCACACCTCTAAGTAACCAGGTGGTGGTGTTTTTCATCGTCTAAAGGTCGTCGGACTAGGGTATTGCAGTGTCCATTGACTATCCCACAATTCACACAGCGATTCATATCCATAGCGTAGCGGTTGTAAGATCCAAAAGATTTCGGAGTCCAGTGGGGAAGCGAAGGTCGTACAAAGTAAGCAGAGTCAAAATCCGATAAAAACAAAGCAGTAGTCGTTGAAAATATTAAAAAAACGGGAAAGCACTCAAAAAGCATCGACATGAACGTAATGAGAGAAGCAAAAAATGCAAAAAATCATTAGACAAGGTGTCATTGTCAATTAGCTGTCACATCTCTCATTTAAAATATGATTGATTTTAATCGATTAAGGATCTAAAACTTATTTTTTTCATTTTTCTCCACTTCCAGATTGTCAATTAATTTAACATTTGCTATTCTAAAAATAAAAAAAAATAGTAATTTTTTAGACCACATCTCAATTCTTTACGTTTAGGCCCAAAAGTTTCAGTGTCCTTTTATTATATAATTTATTAAGGTTAAACTCAGTATCTTATTTAGTGTAAGCAAAATGAGGTGTTGAGAAAGAATTCACAATATGTCAACAATTTTTTAACATATCCTAATGTCAATATGATACATTGTACTTTTTTATAGGCAGAAGAGAACACAGTGTTTAGACACTAGGTACTTCACCTTACGCCCACATTTGAAACATTGTGTGTTGACTGGGGGAGTTTGACACCGGTACCAGGTACCATTGTATTGGTACCAGGAGTCAATCAGTCAGGAGCAGGAGTGAAAACAATTAGTTCTTCCGAACGATTCGTGATAACAGTTAGATGCTGTTGTGCCTACGCCACGACGCGACGGCCTCAAATATGATAATACGTACTTTCTTACTACTAATGACCAAAATATGAACTGCCTACCCTCACAACACGTTCTGACTGAACACCGCTCAACACTCATCGTACACCACACATTAAATCACAAACAATTGTCAGAGACGCCGAACGCTTATAAAACCATACAAAATACTTTTGTTTTATTTGACGCGGCGCATTTTGTCATTATTTGCGGCACGTGGGCTCGAATACATAATGTTTCATTATTATACGTTACGACTTCACGCGTTAGTCGCTTTCAACTGATAGAGCCGTTCTTGGAATACTGTCTTTGATGGATTTTATTTCACTTGACCGATATGTGTAGCTACAGAGAATTTTATCAGTCATGTAGAGTTGAGTGATATGGCACTTATTTAACGTTTTCATTTTGAATCGTTTATTGTAATACTTCATTTTTCAAGCTCGTCGTTGTGCAGCGGTACGGCGTCTGTCTGGAAATGCAATAGTTGTGGGTTCGATTATAACTAGGGGGACTGAAAAACGTGGCGTTTAGTTCTACCACTCAACGTCACGAAAATTGTACGAAAGATGGGGAACGGAGCGTTACAACATTGAGATCTTAAAAACGTGTGACCAAAACATTTTCGTTGCATATAAATAAATATTAATAGAATTGAATGCCTTGAAACTATTTATAAAATTTGATTAGAACAATACTAACTGTATGGTCAAATATACTTCGTAGTCTTTATTTGCGAAATAAGTAACTGATGGATTTTGTGAGTATATGATTTCAAAGATACAAAATATGTTTATTGTACTGTAAAATGTCTTAGGTCCAAAGTAAAATACACAGACATACAAAAATAGTTGTTATTTCACATAACTAAAAAAAATAAAACTGCAATTCAAAAATATTTTAATACTTAATATGCTTAATTCATCATACATTTTTCTATCAAACAGCTAAACAATCGGAATTAGTTCATACAAGTCTACATATAATTACAGCTAAATTCACACAATGCTTTTACAAATGTGTTAAAAGCGTTAAATTAACAAAATTCCGTTTATTACACAGTTCTTTATAGAGATTATCAATCATTTGGTCGGTGGACCGCGCAAATCATAGTGCGCGTACGTCACACTGACACCCACATCCCGCTGTGTAGACAGTTTTAATTTTATACCACAGAGTATAACGTAGATGTGATGAGTTTTGTTAAGTTGTTAATTTTTTACGATTAAAGAAAGCAAATTTTGATAAAAAATATATAAATTTGTATGAAAATATGTCAATTTGACGTAAGTATGCGGTTTTTAATATATTTACATATCTTTATGCCTTGTTTGCTTATCTCCTTTCATTCGTGATCTGTCGCAACAAAACGCCTCAACCACAACAATCTCAACGCTAAATTTATATCAATCATTTTCGTGATGGGAGATGAAATCCGTATCCGTCCGTAACGTTCATTGCACTGGCATAGTAAGTATATCTTTTTAGCTTCACGTTATATCCTGCATATAGGAGGTTAGGCATAGAGAAACTAGACTAGCGAAGACTTCGTTTTCTGAGGCATTGGATATTGAATGCTGGAATGCAATGTCGCGTTTAGTCTTTTTAACATAGCGAAGAAATGAAAAAAAAAATTCTACAGTAGGAATCTAACCTATGACAGTCTCTTTTACTGTTCCATGCTCTAACATTGTGCCACGATGGTCTTAAGTAATATTTCATAATTAAATATTACTCCAATTTTACATGATAAAATTATCAGTTCTATATTAACAATCTATGAGTATGCGCCTGCGCGTCGTAGCGGGAGACGATCGACAATGCACAGGAAGTGTCGACTAAATCGAGTTACGACGGCTGTTTCGACAAATTTTAATACCATTGTTTTCATCGTGACTCGTTCGTTTTGGTTTTGTGACACATTAAACATATATTAGAAATGAAATATAGTTTAAAGGCCAGTCGTGGCGCAGCACGAGGTGCGACTGTAAAACCGACTGGTTGTGGGGTCGATCCCCACTCGAGGAGATGAAATATTTACTTAAATTTATATTTCCATTTCTTCGCTCTGGTGTCGAGGTTAAGCGCGGCCTTGAGTTCTGCCACTCAACATGCAATGCCTCCAGAATTCAGGAGAAAGTGGGGAACGGAGTGTCTTAACACTAGGTTCCCTCTGCATATCCTGCTGTATGCGGGATACAGCGTGAAGTTCAAAAAAAAAAGTTTAAAATTATACTTTGTAAATATACAACTAATCTGAGCTGTTGGGCCGAATTGGAAGAATATTGTGTTGGATGGTCGATTTATTGAGGAAAGTTATCTTGATTTAATAAAGCCTAACTATATAAGATCAAGATAGTGGTTTCGATGCAATCCCCTACACCTGCCGTCAAAATTACGACATTATAACATATGACAATTGACACAACTCTTTATTATTTCATCATTAACCAATGGGCGAAGTCTCAAGTTAAAATGTGGTTATTGAGAAAGTAAATAAATGTATTTGAAAAATAGTACTAATTTTCTCTGAAGGTAAACTGAAAAAGTAATGTATTTCATGTTTTCACATATGTACGTACATCCTGCAAATACAAGACGAAGAAAAGAGAAATTATGTAAAAAATCACTCTGACTTTTACTTTTCGTCAATTGTGAAGCAATGATTATTACACACACACTCCGTTGCTATTAAGAAACTTTCATTCCCCACTTTTGGCTGAATTCTGGAGGCATTGCATGTAGAGTGGCGGTACTAAACGGTGCGCTTTGCTTTTAAATATTTTATTTTCTAGAGTGTTAATCAAACCTACAGACTGTCGCACTTACAGTCGCACGCTTGAGCCCCTGCGTTATAACAGGCCTCATAAGTAATATTAATCCGTCAGGCAGTAGAACTTAACGCTGCACTTTATTTTTTTTGTAGTCTGCTTTACAACCAGGAAACGAAAACAATTCATTCCTTCGCGTAAATAGAGCCCACAACCTTTCCGTTTCCAGTTACACTCTGTGCCGATTCAGCACGAAAGAAAATAAAGACAATCGACAATATTATACGACTACATAGAAATCCTATTTGTCATAACTATTCAGCAATGCAATATCAAGCCCACGTGTTCAAAAGTAATTTCTGTGTAAAACGAATAGCAATGTTCCGAGAAGATCGCGGGCGCCCTTATCGCAGTTGTAAATCAATATATGATTACAAATTTAATGCTACCGTTGGGATATAAATCTTTGGTTTTAAATTATGAGCCGCGAGCGACGTATCTACGCGTGAGGCCCCCTAGTGTTGTGTGTTGTCGACACTCGATGTTGTGTGTTGGGCTTAGCGTAGGTTGGATAGTGATGTTACCTTTTTAATGTATTGGAGAAAATATGTATTTTTGGAGAACGTATAAAAAAATAACGTAGCGAGACTCGAACTAGCGCCTCTTGAAAGCCGTACAAGTTCTCCGACGACTAAGCCATACGATCTTATCATATGTTGAAATTCATACAACACCTACATCTCGGATCGAAGATATTTTCAAATGTTCAAATTTTATACTTATTCTAAAATTTAATAGATTATGGCTTAAATCATTTTCATTTTTGATTGGTTGAGTTGAGTTACGATGTGAATGCTTCATATGTATTAAAGACAATAATGAAAATTAAAATTTAAAATTTAATATATAAAATTTTGCACAAAAGATATTTTTAGCATTTAGCGGTTTTACGACTATTACTCATAGCACTATCGATTTCCAAAAGCACTTACACTAATAAAGTGAAGTAAACAACAATCCTTCCAACTTTCACTGCGCAGGTGTAGAAACATTTGTAATATTGTAAATGATTTAAAGAGGGATGTCTTTTAAAAATACTATCTATATGAAGACGAAAAATGTTTGATATGTTGTCGCGATTTCCGGTTTCACGAATAGTAGGTATACCTACCCAAAACCTTATGAAAAGTTATCTTGTTTTTTACTTTTTTAGCTTCACGCTGTTTTCTTTATATAGCATGCAGGGTAGGCAGAAGGAATCTAGTCTTAAGAAAATCCGTTCCCCACATAACGCTCAATTTTCCAGACATTCCGTGCTGAGCGCTGCTCAACGCAGTGCTTTGTCTAGTTACCTGAACCAAAAATTGATAATAATTACTTTTCCGAGTGGTATAGTATTAATACCGGTCGTTACAATAAGATAAAAATACCACCATAATCGATATCGACAGTAAAAATCGCACATCACTCTATCATCTCAATATGATGTAGTGCGGACAATATCTTGTGTTACTCTTACCACTATCAGATGCTGTATCGCGGATTGCGTGTCTATAACTGGTATATCACAGGTATTTGTATTTATGTTTATGTTTTTGTTTATATGCATTTGTTTCATAACTGTTTTATGTTTATAATGCTGTTGAAAAGAAACAGGAAATGATGAAATGGTGAATATTTTGATTTTTTTATGATTGTCTATAACTCAATATCAAATTAAACTATATTAAATGAAAAGATAAGTGAGGCGTAGTGAGACTTCGGCTGACGAACATAGTATCGATGATACTGGAAGAAGGTCGTCTAAAATTATAAGAACCCTTCCGAGGGCATGACGTGCAAAGACCGTAGCGTTATGGGCTCTGATCTCTCTGGATGCTCTGCTAGAGTTGCAGCGTGTGGTTAAAAAGTCGAACCTACAGCCATCAATTTTATTATCAGCTACTGCGCCAAGATGGTCAATCTTAGATACATTATTTTGAACGTGCTATATCCTCTCAATAGCCTGAAGCTTTAAGTGCCATTTCATTTGGTAATGCTGTTTTTCTATATTTATGTATTGTGAAATACTGTTGCCACCTCCACGTCGCTATTAAGATTAAGTTATGGCTTCGTGTTGAATGTCGATATTGTAAATGGAAATTTCGAATTTGACTCAATATATTTGACTATAAAACAACAGTAGTTCTCAATTCTTATGTTTTTTAGCTTCACGGGAAACATCCGAATATAATAAAATGGGCAAAGAAAACCTAGTGTCAAGACACTCATGTCTTCTCCGCTATTTACTTTTATTTGAGATATGGCGAGGTTTAGGTGCGTTCAACGGTGCTTTGTCTTGTTATCAAAGCCTGGAAAAGAAAATAAATCATTACTCCGAGTGGGAATCCAACCCACAATCATCGCGTCAGACGGTTACGGTTAGCGGTTAGACGCACGACACTGTCAGTATATAGACCATAAAACAAAAGAATGCTTTACGTCATATCAAAGATATTTATTATTTTATTTTCGATAAACCAACGCGTTAAAGTTTGGAAAATGATTGCGCGAGTTGCAAAGTCGAGTCGTAAATCGTAACCGAGAACGTAACGGCGTTGACCAAATATTTTGAATTTATAGTTCTTGCGTACTTTACGGAAGGTTATCTGTAAATAACGTAAAAAAAAAATGGAATAATAATGGAATAATTGGAAAAATATATGTCATTTAGTTGCATGCTAAAGGGTAAGTAAGGTTTTTAATTAAATCAATAACTGCATCAAAAAAAATATTTTACAAATCAAATTATAAAATTATTATAGCTAAATGAAAGAACGAAAGAAAGAGTTTCGTATACTATTTTTATAATGACTTAGTCTACGAGGAGAATAGGAATACGTAGTATTTTTTTATAATTTATGCCGCTTGTCTCCTCAAAAATTCGGCGGAAAGTGGAAAATGGAGAATACAGTGTCTTAATGCTGGGTGCCCAGGTCCCCTCTGCCTAACTTGCTATGTATGGGAACAACGTGAAGCTAAAAATGTAGCAGTATAGAAATTGACAAACCTAGAGACAAATCTAGACACTCCTTTCTCCCCTTTTCATTTGAATTGGAGACATTGCGAGTTGAATGGCGAATCTCCTTACCACTGCCTACTAGAGTGGTGTAATGGAAACAGTTCATTATATGGGATTCAAACCCAAAACCTTCGCACCAGACGCTATCCCCCTGCCACTGCTCCAAGATAGTCTGTTTATTTCCGTCAATGTACAATTTCTCAGATACGGTTATTTTCGTTACGACAATTTTCAAGCAATTTTAGAGGCAATAACTTTATCACTGTGACATGAGATATTTATACTCAATAATCGCCGTCAATTACGCCATACATAAGCTTAAAGGCAAATTTCACCGAATTTTGTAATAATTGACACACTTATATTGTTACCCATTTTTAGTAAAAACTGTTGTTAAAAAACAGTTGTTTTTTTGCTAGGGACTTGAAAGTTTTATTATTATTATTATTATCAGCTTCACGCTGTATCCCGCACACAGCAGGGTAAGCAGAGGAAACCTAGTGTTAAGACACTCCGTTCCCCACTTTCTGCCGAATTCTGGAGTCATTGTGTGTTGAGTGGCAGAACTCAACGCCGCGCTTAAACTTGACACCAGAGCGAAGAAATGGCAATATAAATTTAAGTAAATATTTCATCTCCTCGAGTGGGGATCGAACCCACAACCACTCGGTTTTACAGTCACACCTCGTGCCGTTGCGCTACGACTGGCCTTTTTAAAAGTTTTATTATTTAAATGAATAGGTAGATACTAGTTGTCACGCATAACTTTTCTTACGTGGACTCTACAAAGATTTTTCCAGTTTCCGTAGAAATTTCTAGTTTACCTACTTTCGAAATTCCAATTTTCTAAGTCCAGTAATTTTGTATTTGACTTGTCTATTAGTCATTTAGTATTGAAAGATTGTATATTTGTGTCTTTTTTGGCGTTACTCTGTATCTCTGCATACATCAAGGTAGGCAAATGGAACATGGTATTTTCCGCCGAATTCTGGAGGTATTGCGTATTGAGTGCTCAATGCCGCGCTTTCCATCGACACCAGAACGAAGACTTGAAAATAATAAATATTTAATTTGCTCGAGTGGAGATCGAACCCACAACTTGTGGCGTTTTGGCCCTGAGCCACAATGGGGAAGAAATATGATTTTCCATTTTACCGTATAAAGCACACACAAACAAAGTTGCGGGTAAGGACTAGTTTTAGGAATTTATAAGTTTTAGTAATCGTAGCACAATTGGAGAGTATCTGATGGTACATGATGATTGTATTGTCTTTAACTGGTAAAAAACGATAAAAAAGGTTAAAAAAATATTTACTTTATCATACATGTATGATATACTAAAAGGTTATCATCACTTAAAATAAAAGTGTATAAGCTCGAGAATATTGGTTAAAAATCTTTGACTCCAAGTTGCAACTAGGACCACATACCACTCCTCGTTAGTCCGAATGCCCCGAAAACATTCAATAACATAACTTACAACTCGAAAACGAGCTTTCAAATTACACAAAACTGACAGCTTTAATATTTGCCCTAAGCACGGCCGCGGAACACCTCATGCTGAGCTTTTAATTTGTTCCATACATCCTTTCTCGAAGTTTTTTCTCCGTTTTGTTTGAGAGCGGGTGATCGATCGTGTGCCCGCGTTTTTTTACCTTGTTTAATTTTGGAAGGAACTCTGTTTCGCTAAGTCATTAGCGTTTTCGTTTGGTTACTTTTGTTATGTTCCTATTTGAGCTGATTGTCCTTCTATTTTGTTTGGCTTTTGAACAATGAATTTGCTTAACAAGCTGTAAGAGATGTACAGGCTGTTGAGGCAAATGTGGCGCAGTGGTACATCATCCGAGTTTACATGCGACGGTTGTGAGTACGATTTCCACTCAGGTAATTAATTATTCACTTTGCTCGCTGTGGTAATAAGATAAAGTACTGCGTCGGGTTACGGGAAGGTCAAGGGAAAAGAGTGACTTAACACCAGGTACTTATTGCCTATCAGGTACTTATATGCGGAAAAAAAGAAAGTAAACACAAAAATAAGACAGCCAATAACCGACCATTAAGCTGACACCTCTATTCTCAATACCAAACCAAATGGCAAATTGACTGCAATTTAACTGAAAAGCTCTCCACATAAGTATACGCAACGTCAGGTGGACGACAGCGATACAGCTTTTTCAACTGGCACGCAATAAAAAAGCACAAGTCACGCACTAAATACCAGCGACGAGCAAAAGAAACAAATAAAAGTGATAAAAGCGCACAATCACGCACCCACAAAAATTATTTTTGTAACACGTGTCAAGAATCAATTTAACTAACGTCGAAATTAAGTATGGGCGTAAACCTGTTGTATGATAAAAAACTAATCAATGATCGAGAGCTTTCGCCTATTGTTAGCTGTTTAGGAGCTTTTCAAGCTTATGCGTGTAAAAAATTGTCTTCATCAATCAGGTTCGTCCACAATGGACAGACAGTATTGAGTATTCATCTTGGTTCCACGAAATTTTGGTAATTTTTGAAAATTTCAAATTGTTACCAATTTATTGGGTGTCGAGCATTGAGAGGATCGATTTTGTTTTGATTGCAATTTTATCTGTATTTTGCCATCGAATGCTTTTTTTGTTGATATTTTATAAATAGGTTTACGTGAGATCATGTGGCCGTTCTGGAGTAAAATGGAAATTGTGATTACAAAAAAATATGAAGCAAAAGAGATATTGTAAAAATACAAAAAATATATATTAAAAATAGTGAACTCCATGGTTATGGGGAAACAAACACTTTGTACTCCTATATGATGTTCGAAGGATTATGCAATTGGTACACTTATAGTGTATATTCTCTCTATATGAGTGCTGAAATGCATTATTATATATTAAAAAAAACATACCATAAACTCTTTAAATTAATAAAATAATAATTATACACTCTATCAAAGTTTTATGTGACATACACGTTATATATGTTTAGTATTAATAAATTCTTAAAAATTAAAATATTATATTGTCCTAACTTGAAAACAACTAAGAAAAAATATTATTTTATTTATAACGATGGCGACATATGCGTTATTAAATTCGCTATAATAGTTAAAATACGAAGGCAACATTTTTGGCCACAAACTTACCCCTCTGTTAATAATACTTTAATCATAGGTTTGAACCCCCACTCCCTTACAATGCTACACTAAATAATACTGCTTCTAATAGATCTGAATAAGAATAGATAGAAAGATCTATACATCGATTGTTAAGTACTATGAATAAATGAAACCTTCTTACTAAATCATCAATGTCTCTCAAAATTAACTAAACTAACTAGACTAAACATAGCAAATTACAATTTTCTGAAAGCTAATACAGTGGATTTTAGGTGACGCCCTGTAATTAGAGCAAATGTGGCGCATTTCTGTTGACAATAGAAATGGTTATCATCTTGGATATTCGTCCTTCTAACGTGTATTTTAGAATAAGCTTTGATTAGACGGAGCTTAGACTGTGAACCTAATAAGCTATTGTTTTGGATTTGAAATTAAGCTTTTATGTTTTGGTGTCTCTGATAGTTCTTGTTTTTAGTGTGGACGGTAGTTTAGCATATAATCGAGATTGTGAGTAAAACCGGGCCATATTTTAATTCGACAGTCTTCTATTATTAGTTTGTAATTTTTTCTAAGAATACTGTTTTCATGATAGCTTTTTTAAAAAAAATACTTATATATTCTTAATAAGTTTACCTTATTAGATTCATGCATCGAATAGAGTAAACCTATTATTTTCTTTTGGATGTTATTAGACGGTATTAATCTTATATTTCCCCTCTACTACAATTTGAAGTCGTAACCATCGTGTGCATAGTTAGATTCTTACTGAACCATCCAGCCAAGTATCCATCAAATCATATTTCATAAGCTGTCACAATTTTTACCGTCGCGTCGTCGCAGGACTTGCGCCCACGCATTGAAACAAAGCTGGCATTATCATATGGGGTGTGTCCGTATTAATCACGTCCCGTACATTGAACATTGGAATATTATGAATATTTTATTTTACATGGTAATATAGGTGATGTGCCTAAAGGATTTTTGTCTCTGAGAGGTCATATGATATAACTGAGTGTATTAGCCGGGATATCATAAAAACACGCTTAATGGATCCCTGTAGATTGAACTTAACTGTGTTGTATCGTTGCGAATATTTATTTGACTCTGATCACGATATGCGTTTTGTCTTACCAGAGCAGAAATTTAAGTAATCAATTCCCCCCATTCCTATAACGAGTGGGCAACCACAACCATCGAACCGTCGAACCCACAACCGTCGGGCTAGCTTACAGTTAGAAATCCAGCCGCTGCGCCACGACGGCCTCAATTTTTTTACTGTATTGAATATTATCTTTTTAAAATAAACATGAACCTTTATACCAAAAAGGTTTTTTTTGATTAGTACAAGCATACGAACATACAGCTCGTACATAGCATATACACCCAGCGTGTATGATGGCAACAGAAAAAAAAATTAACCAGAACCAGAAACTAACTAGAAACCAGTCGTGGCGCAGGAGCACAGAGTGTGACTGTAAAAATTGGTTGTGAGTACGATCTTCACTCGAGGAAATGAAATATTTACTGACATGTATATTTTTATTTCTTCGCTTTGGTGTCGAGGCAAAGAGCGGCATTGAGTTCCGCCGTGGTGGAAAGTGGGGAACGGTGTGTATTAATAGTAGGTTCCCTCTGGGTACCCTGCTGTGTGCGGAATACAGCGTGAAGCTGACTTGCAGAAACTAACAATAATTCAAAATAATATTGTACGTTTCTTTTATTTTTGTGAACGTATAAAAAAATATCAGAATAATAATAATAATTTGTTAAATTATAATAACTTCCCTCCTTTTATATAGGTACATCTTTTTATTATTATATAATATTTTTTTATTATATTAAGCATACACTTATCAAATAATCTTTGCTAGGACGAGATGAGTCAAGTCATTCTTGTTTCTATCTATCAAGTATATAATATACTTAAATCAATGCGAACGCTTTGTTTTGTGAGTGATGACACACTACGTAAGTATATTTTGTAAGTACAAGCGTATACTGCAATTATTGTCAAATATCGTATATGCAACGCCTCTGCATTTATTTTAGTTGAGAATAAGGTATTACTGAAGCCATCGTGGCACAGTGAGATAGTGGCAGATATACTCGCGATGGCTTCAATCCACAGCCTGGGGAACAATATAAAGAAGAGAGTAACTATCTTAACACTCTCTCCGCTCTGTTTTACGCAAGAGATGGGTTAAACAGAAAAAAAACTAGTAGAACATCAAACAGAAGCTCAGGGTGAATTTAATCGAAACATCGAATCGAAATCGTAATTTAAAGCCGCCTCTATAATACTGTCTACTATAAGTCGCATCATACGTTTTTTTTACGTTTATGTTCTCTCATAATTATACACTTCAACTTATGAATGAAGCATGCCTTATTCATGACATCACTATGAATGAGTGTGAATTGGTAGAGCTTTTATATCAAAATATGGGCTTAGTATGTCATATAGATTACGTCGTATTGACGTAGTGAATCTATTTATAATACTTATAGCAGGGTAGGCAAAGGGAACCTAGTGTTAAGACACTCCGTTTTCTATTTTCCGAGTAATTTACTAGAAATTGTTGGGTGAACGAACGTGTTGGGTGGTGGAACTCAACGCCGTGTTTTCTCTTTTCTAGAGTAGGGAAATGAACATTATTCGTCCCCTCCAGCAAGAATCGAACCCAAAACTTTGTATTTATAGTCAGAACTGTACCACAATGATCTCTATTTTACCTTAATGATACATTGTTTGAAGTTTAAGTGCAGATAATAATTTCTAAAACTTTAATTCTTCTGTAAGTTATTGGATACTTAGTAAAATAATTGCAAATTATATTATGATTAAATGACCAACTTATATGAAAATTATGATGCTTAATTTACTTGGCGCTATTTAAATAATTACTAGGTTCTCCCGTTTATAATATTATAGATTTTAGCTGGCTAGACAAATGTAAACTGAGATTTTCGTTGTCTAAAGTCCTCTGACATTGGTCATTGGTCAGGCCATTTGGACTGTCAAAAGAGGCGAGTTGTCTAATTTCGCTACGTTCCAATATTTGTACATTTTCTAATAAATATTTTTCCGCTCTTAATGTGAACTTTTTAATTATTGAAAAACATTGCCTTCCGTTAAATCAACCATAATAATGATGAATATTTAGCGGATACAATAGCTATTACGTTTCAAAGCATTCGGTAGTGTATTCTAACAGAAAAATAATAAATTTGTTGAATAAGAACCGAAGAATACCAAAAGTGCACAATCACCAAATGATCACTCGAAGGGCGATAAGAACGATGTAGATAATGGGCACAATAGAGTCATTCAATGGTTTTGAGATGAACTGGCACTATATATGATCGACGTGAGTGAAGGTTAACAATTAAAAACGAATAATGTCTCTAAATGGACGGAAAGTAGAAGACATAGTGATTTATCACTAGATTTTCCCTGGTATTATAAAATTTACCCTAAAATATCCAAGGAATATGTAAAAATATAGAGTTGATATCATCGTGACATAGGTGGGTGGTATATGATAGACAAATTATAGCTGTAGAGTCGATATTATTGTTGTGGATACGATTACACACACTGCCCTGTTTTCAAGACATTGCGTATTGAATCTTGGAGCGAGGAAATAATAATTGATTTCATCGAGCGAGTATCGAACCCACAACCGTACAGTCAGACGCTGTACTAAGGCGGACATAAATCTGATTAGTCAATATTAATCATCAGAGATGTTGGTTTCAAACTTAAATTGGAATACGAAGTTCCATAAAATTATTTTTCTTTGCCATGTCTTACAGTGTGTCAGTCAACGAAATAATTAATTGTTATTTACTTTCTCTTCTCTCATCTCTACTATTATTATTTAATTGCTCTACATATATTAAAAATACGTTTTACATTTTTAAAATAACGGATGTGTTCTTTCGTGCTTATTTTCATGCTTTTTCCCTTGGTAAATGAGCGAAGAAATAAGGAATCGAATCTACACCCAATCGCGTTTACAGCCGCACGCTTATGTCCCTGCGTCACAACAGGCCTCACAAACATTTTTAAGCAATTATTTTTATTATTTACCTTAACAAAGAAACGATTTAAAGCCTAATGCACCATAATTTGGTAGTGTCGTTCTTTTCATAACAAAAATAAAGCAAACATTCAATTAACAATGTTTCGATAAGTTCGGTAATGAGAGGTTGTATCGATTTATTATCGTATAAGTTATAATTAGTAGTCTTTGTTCGAGACACGACGACGCCCCGCCCCGCGATTGCTCTCGCGACCTCACAAAATGTGATCTGTACATAGAGTTAGGAAATTTTATTGTGAAGTTTTTTTTGTTAAAATGTTTAAGATTTTGCCCATTTTTTGGGTATAATATTTTTTTTATCAGAAAAAAAGGCCAGTCGTGGTGCAGTGGCACGAAGTGTGACTGTAAAACCGACTGGGTGGGTTCGATCCCCACTCGAGGAGATGAAATATTTATTTAAATTTATATTTCCATTTCTTCGCTCTGGTGTCGAGGCTAAGCGCGTCGTTGAGTTCTGCCACTCAACACGCAATGCCTTCAGAATTCGGTAGAAAGTGGGGAACGAAGTGTCTTAATACTAGGTTCCCTCTGCCTACCCTGCTGTGTGCGGGATACAGCGTGAAGCTGGGTATAATATTTTGTTGTAATTTTAATTCCTGCAACTAATTCAGTCACATTTATTTAGTCAAACATTGTATGTTGAGTGGCAGAACGCCGCGCAATGTCTTCTTATCAGAATCGGGAAATCAAAATAATTTATTCTTCCGAGAGGGAATCGAATCCACAATAGTCGCGTTTATAGTTAGCCACTGCCCGTAAATATGCATTTATCTTATATTTACAACTTATTATAATAAGAATGTAATTAGATATATATTTTAAAAGATAAAAAATAGCATAACCTTTAACCCTCTTTCGTACATCACAAACAAAAGGCACAAGCGAAGTCCCGAAGACAAAACGACCGCCCCCCAAGACGGCATTGTCGGTCTGTACTTAACTTTATAAAGACCCTAATAGGAATGTTCACGCATTATAATTTTCGCTTTAAAATTATTTTATTATTCTGTATTGCTTTATTTAGAGGACAATAAGGAATTTGTTCTTGTTTTTATTATTTTAGCGTTTTTTTTAATTCACGCTCTATTCTCTATCCACTGCTATCACGTTGGAAGAGAACCTAGGGCAAACATTGTGCGTTGAGCGACAGCGCTTAATCTTCGAAACGGAGTACTGAAAAGACGTTATTTCCCCGAGTTGGAATAGAACCCACAACCGTATGTAAGTAAATAAAATAAATGAACTGAGAAAAATTAAAATTAGTGAATAATATTCTTTGAATTAATAATGACCTACGTCGTAAAGTCTTTTATTTTTATAATAATTTGATATTTTGAAACATAATATATTATTTGTGTGTATATCATGTATACTTTTCAGTAATGACCTTTAAGAAACATTTGAAATATTGCACTCTCGAATATAAGACCAAGTTACTATATATTCGGAGGTGGAACCCACTAACTACATCTTTTTTAACATAATCGAGGCTATACTGAAATCGATTACAAGTATTAATATTAAAAAATTTAGGAAACAAGAGTTTGTTTGGATGAACAAGCTAACCCCAGAAGCTACTGGTTCAAAAAAAATATTTTTTACGAATAGTCCATTTATCGAAGAAGGCTATAAGCTCAATGTAAACCACTGTAAACTGTAACAACTAGCTATTCCTATACAACCATGCGAAACCACAGTAAAAAGCTAGTACAATATCAATACGTCACACCAAATACAACTATTCCACCATATTTCAATTTCAGCCAAAAAAAATCTGTACTAACTCAGGAATCGGACATTGATTTATAGATGGTTTATTTGATTCGATTGTATCATCAGAATGTCATAAATTCCACTCCCCTACTAACTTCCCCTACGTATCGGTGGCGATATATTCTACACTACGCGAGGTTTTCCTCCTACCATTATACTTGTATAGGTGATAACTGACTGGCGTGGAGTTTGCTTTCCAACTTATTATGGAATTATTTTTCCTCTTTGCCTCCGTAAGGGGATACTGATAGTGTTTGCTGTAGTTGGATTTGTATCGGTTATTGTTTTGATTGATATTACTTGGTTGGTAGTTAGTTATTGGAAATGCATGTAGTTTCAATCAAATCTTAAAAGTAACAAAAGTCTTTATATCTGACGACTAGTTAGAAATCGATGGGTGATGGATAATACAAGAACTTTATGTAGATATATTATCTTTAATTACTCCGCAGAAAGCGATGAAACTTAAAAGGCTTTGGATTTCCAATATCAAGTATTTTTTTTTTTTGCTTCATGCTGTATCCTGCACAACCTACCAAAAAACTCAAAACCTGGGAACTTAGTGTTAATACACTCTTCCATTAAAATACTTCCGTTTCCCATATACTCAACTCAACTAATCAACTCTTTACAAGAACAGAAAAATTAAAATACTAAATATTTCATGACCCCGAGTGGGAATTGAACCACGAACCACAAATATCGCGTTTACAGTCACATGCCAGTTCCCATTCTCCACGACGATCTCCTATTCCTTGATTTATCAAAATATAACATTTTAAACTTTTTTTTTCAAAGTATTATTCCACACTTAGGAAAGAAAAATATTTATTTAGAAAACGTATAAAAATTTGAACGTAGTGGGATTCAAACCCGCGCCTCCTGGTCGGTTTCCAGAAGGCGCGGGTACGAATCCCACTACGTTCATATTTTTATACGTCTTCTAAATAAGTAAAATATAACATTATAAATCTATAAAGAATAATTAAATTTCTCTACTAGTCAAAAGTAAAACTATTACATAAATAAAGTGAGAGCTTAATTCAAATAATCGTTGCACATTAAAACTTAAAATAAAAAAAAACCCTTCGAAAGTTCTCTCCCAACTTCGTTCCCTGACAGAAACCACATTTTTACTCAAAATAAATTAATACAGGCGTCTAGGGGTTGCTCTGGACTTGTCAAATTAATTTCGCCTTGCAAGACAATTTGTCTGTCTGAAGGAAATAGAAAAAAAACCCCTATATTGGTAGGCCATTAGTTTAGAAGTTCGACGAATTGCACGCTTTGGGACAACTTACCCTATTGTGTAAATCTATTTATTTTTTTCTTGTCTTATATATAATAATCGAATTTTTGACAGTTGTTGATTAACATTTTTTTTTGTTTAAGAGACGTAAAAAAAACTATTGTATTTTTTTGTAATCAGATTGTTTGATAATTTGTGTTTTGGGTGATTGAACTTTAAATTATGGTATTTTATTTTTTCACAAAACCCATCATGTTCCCAATGATGACACTAGGTTCCCTCTACTTACCTTGTTTTATGTGATATAAAAAAAATATAATAATTCTATTTATACCTCCTAAACATCTTAGCTACTTCCAACTAATATTATAAAAAAAACAGCCACAAAACCAAATTTGGCACAATTTATTCAGAACAAGTAATAGATCGCAGCAAAATGTAGGCAGAAGAACGTTTTATAGGTAATCAAATAAGGCGGTCGTCACGCACGGCTAAGATTCGACTGAGAGCGGTCGATCCAAAATTAAAGTAGGTAAGCTTTTTTGAAAGCACCACAGCTCCGTCGCACTCGATAAAGCAAGTCCGTGCTGATGGTGGTTCTTTAAAACGGTAGTAATGCATACTTCTAAGTACTTGTACCTTAATTAAACATCACTCGTGTCGTATTTAGCGTTGGTTGGGTAAAAAATCTTAAATATTATAATATGTTAATTTTGTTTTTGTTATATGAGAATATATACATATGTGACATTTAAATTCTTAGATTATCGCGTTTAGAATTTATTAATGAAACTATTAGCGCATAAATCGCGAATTGAAATTTAATTTATGATGTTAGTAATTTTGCTTTTAATGTTAGTTTGTTTGGACACTAACTCTCCGTTTTATTTTTATTTTAATATTAAAATAATAATCTTATATCAGTGACCAAGGATCACGTGCATATATGGGAAGGCGGATCGTCAATATGAGTGACAGTTGGCAATGACAGGCCAATGTTGGACTATATTGTTACCGCAGATGTGTGGGGTAGTTTTATTTTGTAATATTATTTTTATATTCAGTTAAAAAGTATTCAGTTGTATAACTAATTTATGGATTAGCATATTTAGTAATGATTTGAAAAATCACTTTGAATTTACATTTTGAAAAATTTTATGATTGAACTCAACGCTATCCTTTTTCTAACCAGAGCATCCTATATCATATTAAATTTCTTTTATATATTTGTACCTATATACTTATATTTGTCACCCTACTTTTCGCGAGCAACTAGAACGATTTAAAAGAGCTTTTGTAATTATATTTCTATAAGTTCCTGGACGGTAAAAAAATGATGATTTAAAAATTTCTGCCGTGGTATCCCGGTCTATAATAGGATCACCTTAGTACTGATGGTGTCGTAAGAGACGACTAAAATACGTATGGGAGAGTCACATCGCATGCAATGGCAACACGCATGGGCAGACTCGATCCTTGGCGTTTCGCATTAGGTAATGCCGGGCTCCGGCTCCCAACCCCCACTCCCTCCTGGAATATAATAGCGACACTCCAAGACAAACTACCTTAGGAGGGAACCAGCACCTTCAGTGTTGGAGAATCCCTCCCTGAGTATTCAAACTTAGGCCGCCTGTCGAATACTGGGGAGGGCACAGGTCTACACTCCAACCTGAATGCTATCCACCACCCCCTTGAGACGGCACGGCCGGCCTTGTTATTCCTAACGGGGACTCAGATTGCTTGACCGGGCGATAGGATACATAGATATGCTGTGTGTCTATCTTCAATTCACTATGGATGACCGAGGAACAACGCCACTGACCATCCCGCGGTGCCAGAGCTCAATACCCCGAAGTTAAGTTTAGCCAAAAAGCTGTTAGGCGAGCTCTGTCTTCTTCGGACATCCAGAAGTCGAGTATACCAGATGGCATCTCTCTTTTAGTGCTCCGTTTATATGCTCCTAAGCTGACGTTCGACTAACACGTTTGTTTCTGCGCTCTTATTCAGTCGGCGTAGTCCCAGACTTGTGGAAGAGCGTTAACCACCCGATACCGAAGAAAGGCTATGGTTCCGATCCATCTAACTACAGGCCCATTGCCATCACCTATCTACTCTTACTACTCTATCTAATAACTAGGT
Organism: Heliconius hermathena; assembly: GCA_013403705.1. Lineage (NCBI taxonomy): Eukaryota > Metazoa > Arthropoda > Insecta > Lepidoptera > Nymphalidae > Heliconius > Heliconius hermathena. The sequence goes on from JAAIXJ010000145.1 coordinate 148,255, forward strand.
CTTGGTTTATCTGGAGAATCACCGATTAATTAATGACCGTCAGTATGGCTTCCAGCATAGTCGTTCAACCGGTGATCTTCTGATCTACCTAACCCACCGCTGGACTGCGGCTATCGAAAGCAAGGGAGGGGGCCTGGCAGTTAATTGGGACACGGGGTATTCGCTGTGTTTATGGGGAAGGTATTCGCTTCAAGTGTGGCATAGTGCATCCCTTGCAAAACTCCCATCCTACGGTCTTCTCGAGAATTTATGCAAGTGGATCGCCAGCTTTCCCACTTTGGGCGCAACATCAAGGTCACAATAATGGTGACCAGTGCCGGAATAAACTTATGCCTTCTGTTGAGGCATCCCCCGGGTACGCTTCCTCATGATGTGAAAGGAACTTGGTTCAATTCAACGAGCGTTAACCACTAAAGGCCCTCAAAACACTTCCCTTATACTCGTGCTCAGTATCAGCACATTGAGCCTTAATGTTTCGAGTGACTGTCAGAATCGCGATCATCTACAAAATAAAGGCAAGTTGGCTTCGAAGAAATTGGGGGTCATAAGCACAACGAGACGGTACTTCACACCAAAACACCGATTGGGCCTATAGGGCTCAGGTTCGGCCTCATATCGAGAATAGTTCTCTTCTCTTGACAGGTGCACTCCAGCATCAGTTTGAATCATTTGGTCGCATACAATGTAGAGGGATTACCCAATGATCTGTGAAATGTTTGACACGTCGTCACGCTTAGTGCTAGAAATCCGAAAATAAATTAAATTATACTATTTAATTTAAAATATCATATTTGGCCAAAAAACGTCTGTTAGGCCCGCTAGTTTATAAGAAATTTTAGAACTTATATACATCTTAACATACATGTATGTATAAAGAAATTTTAACAATATACAAAAGCTCCAAAAGCTCTAAAATATAACAATATACAAAAGCTCCAAAAGCTATTTTTATTACCAAAAATCGTGACAAAAGTCGTTATTAAGTGTTACAGAATTACAAGATTTATGTTTGGTAAAAGACAAAACTCTGTACCCTTAAAAGGAAAAAAGATATTAATAATAAACGCGGCCGCAGACGCGACGCGACGGCTTGTTGAAATCAAATTATAAAGTGAGGGGAAGAAAGCACTGATGATGATAGATCGTGGCGAAATATGTGGCTATTCAGTTTTGTACTGACATTTGAATTAATCTGTCTAACGCTTTGTAATATTATTATTTGCAATGTAACTGCGTATGTTTTCTATGGAAAAAAATAGGTTAGGCAGTGGTTCTACATCTAATTGTAATCGCAATGGCTGTGGATTCGATTTGTAGTTGAGAAAATATTTTTAATTTTTAGCTGTGATAAAGCTCGGCATCGAATTTCACCAATCAACAAGCAATGTCACGAAAATTGGGCAGAAAGTGGGTAAGGAGTGTCTTAACAATTGGTTCGTCTGTCTATCCAGCTATATGTAGGAGGAAGCGTGTAGCTGAAAGAAAAACTATACTACAATACCTTGCTTTTATCCTATAGCTATAAATAAGTAAATACATTATTCTGTATTTGCTGATATATAAATAAACAAAAAAACTATAGAAATGGAATGGAAAAGACAACAGTAGAAATAAAGAATATTAGGTACCTATAAAATGGAGAGACGTAATAATTTTTATGTTATTATTTTATAATATTTTTTATTATTTTTTAAGTTTCAAAAAGAAGCTTTTACAAACATAATATCTAAGTTGAAAGTACACAATGTAATGCGACCGCAAGATTCACGAACTTTGTGTTATACTGCGACTTACCCTCACATAATTTAACCTCAAGACACGTCAGTTACTAATAAATAGATCTCGGTACAGTTACAACGTGCAAGGGAGATCTACATACCCGCAACTGACTCTATCTGACTCTATGTGGTTAAACTTCGCCTCCTAATGATTGTATAATATATTACACATAATCATAGCTTGAGAAACTCTGATTGAAAGAAAAAAATAATTTGATGAAAATTATTATTTTAATTTTTTTAGCTTCATGCTGTGTCCTACACATAGTAAGGTAAGCAGAATAAATTTGCAAATATAGAGTTAAGACACTCCTTTCCAGTAAGAACCTCTGTTTCCCATTTTCCGCCAAATTGCGTGTTGACTTACGGAACTTAACGCCGCGTTTTATCTTCTTACTAGAACCAGAAAATGTCAATGAAAAATAATTCATTACTCCACTGAGAATAAAATTATGGTGTTATGTTTTACTCTAAATCATATTTCCAATAAGCTCCAAGTAAAAGTACGAAAGGTGAATAGAAAATAATAATTGACAATTCGATTTAAAGGTATTTTTTTTTTGCAAGTGCTTTATTTATTGTTGAATTTTAACATTATGTTTCATTACTTACGTATATTTATTTTATTTTTAGATATGCCCCGAAATTTTATTCAATATTTTTATTAATATTATTTTTTGAGACGTTCAAATAAATACAACTAAGACTACCTGATATCGTAGTGGCGTAAAGATCGACTTATTTAAACGCAATTCTTATGGTCAGGTTAGATTATTACAAATAACAGCATTAGCCTAGGTGTATGTGTTTCCAAAATGTATAAAGTCATATAATATTTGATTTCTTGTGTGTGAATTATCACCGAGTGGGTGTATGAATGAGATTGCAGAGTAAGGAACTCAGAGAAGCGCCTGGGACTTGGGAGGTTAGGTTTAAGTAGTGACAAATAATTTTCCAAAATTTCGGGGCAAACAGGAAAGGCAAAATTTTGCATTTTATTGTTTACATAAACAAAAAAATTCGTATGTTATATATATATATAATGCGTATGTTATAAAAAAATGGATACGCAGATTATGTATATAAGAATATCACAATCTCCTATGCGTATATATTATCTATGCTACAAAGCTTTATTAATAAGTGTCGGTGTGGAATCAAGAAAACAATACCCGCAAACAGAAGGGACTGTCAATACTCTAACCCTTGCATTGTCAACGATGCAATTAGATAGGGTGCGCGGCATATTGGATTAGCTGTACCTATTTTGATTAAGAATTAACTAACCATACGATATTGTCTTACCTATATGCTTAGTTCCAGGATTTGGTTAGGATAATATTATTATTTTTTTAACTTCACGCAATATCCCGCATGTAGCAGGGTAGGCAGTTGGAACCCATTGTTAAGGTATCCTGTTCTCCATTTTTGCTCAACTTTTCCGATTATGTGTAGAGTAGATTACCATACAATATGGGAAAAACCTTGAAGCAGTTTTTTTTATTTTTTTATGTTGCATATTTTTTTATTTTATCTTTCAATTCTTCTTCATTTTGAGGCCAGTCGTGGTGCAGGAGCACAAAGTGTGACTGTAAAACCGACTGGTTGTGGGTTCGATCCCCACTCGAGGAGATGAAATATTTACTTAAATTTGTATTTCCATTTCTTCGCTCTGGTGTCGAGGTAAAGCGCGGCGTTGAGTTCTCCTACTCAACACGCAATACCTCCAGAATTCGGCAGAAAGTGGGGAACGGAGTGTCTTAAAACTAGGTTCTCTCTGCCTACCCTGCTGTGTGCGGGATATAGCGTGAAGCTGATAAAAAAAAATATTTAAACCATCCAATCAATACAAACTATACGTTCCCCTAAACGTAACGTGCTAATCTCGTTAAATTTATATAAAACTTGTTGACATAATGGCTAGGATTAGAAGTAATTCGGCGAGACGAGAACTGGAAATTGACCACATATGGCACCACCAAGCTTCCCTACCTTTAAACAATATTTTCAAATAGGAATTTACTATTGAAAACTCAACTTTAAGAGAGTTATCTTATAGTCCATTTTTAGGTTGGATTTCGTAGGTAAGTTCCAACAAAGGGGACGTATCGTGGATCAAAATTATATGTAGTTGGTTTAATAATTCATCTTAATTCGCGCGAAATATATCAAAAATGTCAATTTCGTTTGTAAAATTGATCGCCGGCTATTGGGAACAAATGTTAGAGATGAAATAGTATTTCTTTAGGGCTTGTTAGATTTTTATTTAAGTCTTTATTTTTTGTGTAACAAGAAACTGGATTGACTATTTTGTTTTTAAATAAAAAAAGACATTTTACAGAATAACATTTATTTAAAAAAAATATAAATGGTACATATATACTATAATTTGGAAATTAATGATTGATTGAAGTTGAAGATTCAAATTTTCCATTTCATTCACTACAAGAAATATTTATGTCAAAAAAATAAGTATTACGTCGATGATGCTAGATTAAGAGTTTTCTTTACAGAAATCAGTTTAATGTCGGTTTTGCTCTATTGGCTGTAAGGAAAGCTAGGAAAGCCGGTGGTGCTCTACCCCTAGGAAACAGTAAGCACTACGTCTTTTTTGAGAAGGGGTAGTCGGTGTCGGTAAGATAAGTATTTAAATTAAGACACTGTCTCACTGCGCAACTGTTGCCATATTTATAATAAAGTGAAGAAGGCAGTTATAGGCTACTAATTTCTTTAGAACTCTCTTGAAAGCGAATTGAAGCCATGACTATCTCTTAAGAACTCCTTAAGAATAAATAAATAATAATTATTATTTATTTATTCTTCCATTTAACCTAAGAAAGAAGAATCCTTTTCTTAGAAAACTTAAAAAAATTGAAACGTAAAACGATTTGAATCTGAGCCTCGTGGATACCGGACCATCTTGGATGATTATCAGAATTTTTTGATTTTTAAAATCCTGCTACGTTCAAGTTCATATACGTTTCCTAATAATTTTTTTTAAACTTTTATTTAACAAACTCATACCGTTTCCATTGTATTTATATTATCCATCTGAATGCCATCAGAAGAACCCACCCACTGATTCGATGAAACCCGGTGTCACGACACACGCCGTCAAGTGTGCAAACTTCACTACACAACCAATGTATCCAGACCTGTGATATAACTCTTATTTAGTTGTAATTAAAGTTCATTTTACAGTGGCCGGTTTTATATATAATGTAGGATGCTATGATGCCAGGCGAGCGATTTTCAAAAACGTCACTCGAGCTCCTCGTTCCGCTGACGAAGCGTTGTAGGCACAAAGGAATATGACATTTGCTCATTTTAAAGTTATGCCTTTACTTAAATATATATCTATTTATTTTTCTTTCTTATAGTATAATATAAATACAGCATCACGTTGCATATCCCGTAACGTAGATAAAGACAATTTAATATTAAAATACTCCGTTCTCCACTTTCACACATTCCCAGTAGAGTGACGAAACTCAACATTGCACTTAAGGTTCTTACGTTAAGTGTAACGTTAAAATAATTCATTCCCCCGAATGGAAATCGGACTTATATCGGACACTGCACTGCTGTGTTACCACAGCTTTATTTTTCTTATTTGGAGAAAACTTGATATTTACTTTTATACACTTACACAGTTGTTGGTATTTTCTTAGAAAAATATATATAGTGAAATCGACTTAATTCTTTGCGTTTTAAAACACCTGACTAACTACTATTTTCAGTTTATTGCAAAAATAGCATTTTTGATTATTAATTTGTCGAGAAAATAAAAAAGTATTTTACGGTCACACTGTATCCTGCATGTAGCAGGATAAGTAGAGGAACTTGAAAAATAACCTCTTAAATTATTCTTACTTAACTATAGCTGCAGTTGAACCATGTCTCAATTAACTTATCGTCGTTCAACTCCCATAGCTTCTCTGATATCACTTTCAATGTCAGATCTTCCATATTTTACTTTTCTTGCCGATATTTAAAAATAAGTCACTAATTTAGCAAGAGTTTATTTATTTATAATATTTTCACATAAATACAGTACAATACTAGAAAGTAAAATTGGCAAGTTAACACATAATGAAATAAAGAACGTATATTACTATGCAAGAACATACATAAGAAATATTCGGTCAAATTGAGAACCTCTAAAATTGGTTGAAAAGAAATGCAACGATTGAGGAATCTTATTTTTGACGAAATGTAAACCATGGTTCGCCAGTTTTAACAATGTTTTCCTTGTAACTATTACACTAAAAGTAGGTAATAACAACTACGTAGGCCATCTATGATCTTCATCATCAGTTCCACGTCATCAAATTGCGGTATTCGAAAGCAAGCATTATTATGAAAAAACCGAAATCAATGTGCCTAAGAAATTTAAAGATTATATTTATATATTAGATATATTAAAATAGTCACTATGGCTTCAATTACCTTCATCGCGGATGTTTTTATAGATTTTTTAAAGGACGTTATTTTTGTAGAATATTTTTTTAACGTTAAGTCAGCGCACACCATGTATGTTTTCAGGAATTCTATTTTGGGTGACCTTTTCTTAAAACAACGAAATTCCATGTTGCTTAGCAACGTTTCTAATTCACATAGCAGAATAAATTGTATATCAAATGGAAAGATATTTTAATATATTGGTATATATCGAGAATATTATGAATATGAGAAAAGAAGTACCCTATGTTCATTCCAAGATCCTCAAATATCTCAATATATAAAATTTTATCACAATCGGATCAGTGGTTTTGCCGTGATTGGGTCACAGACAGAAAGGCGGACAGCGTAAATTTCTATTTTATAATATAAATATGGAAAAAGAATGGATTATGCTTGTTACGATAAACACCATAAAATGATAATAAATCGTATAATTTATTTTTTATCACTTCTACATATAGATAAACAACTTCTACATATAGATCTACATAAATGAGAGAGAATCTAGAGTAGAGGCCAGTCGTGGCGCAGGGGCACAAGCGTGGACTGTAAACGCGACAGGTTGTAGGTGGTGGTTCCCACTCGAGGTAATGAAGTATTTTTTTTTCTTTTTTGCACCTACTCCGATATCTACTGCCACCGTGTTGTCCAATTTTTCTAATTTAACTACGGTTATCTTGTTTACAATCAGCAAATAAGATATGCTGTGGAGAAATAAGGGTAAAAATAAAAGGTAGAATGTAACTTGTGCAAGTATAAAGCATTGTTTAGCGGTTTCGCGCAAAAGTCAACAGCCGCCGCAATACAAAGGCATTTATTGTATGAATTTCACGCTTCCACGTGGGGTTGGGTGTAGTTGGGGCGAGAGATGTTGATGTTGTATCTATTATTTGTAGAAACTTATTTTTGAATTGAATATATTGACTTTTTACATAGTTTATTAAAAAATCAAGACTCAACAGCAACTAACTACTTTCCGTCCGACTCTTACTCAGAGGAACAAATTATTTATATATTTATTGTAATGTTCCGCAACTCAACACATAATTTTTAATATCTCTAAATATTAGGTCGAACGTGGCAACATAGTGTCTTAACACTAGGTGCCTTCTGCCTATTCTGCTATATGCGGGATGCAGGATAAAATTAAGCAACAGCATTTAATGGACCCAATTTTCTTTATTAACCTCTTTACTCACTCGTCAAATTACGAAAAATATAAAAAATGATTGCATTAAAATCTATAATAGACGATAATTAATTTTAGATAATTTCTAAACTATCAAGACCATTTCAACACTACACAGCATCCCTACACGGTAAGTATAGAAGGGTTGCATCACTACCCCACAGAATTTCGTCACGCTTGTCCCCATTCAACTATAAGCAGACGTGGTTCATCCGTGTCACAGAGTAGAAAAATCCTCTAATTCCAAACCGACATACTGATATAAACGCTAAGCATGTATGTATGCCTAATTTTTAGCCTGTGACAAGCAAAAAATCTCCCTTCATAAGTACAAATTATAATTTTTATTCCAACAATGGCCATTTATAACTAGTTTTTTGTGTAAACAAATTGTTCTATTCTTACAATTTTGACGTTAGTAAAGTTGTTGTACTTGATTTCGTATTTTGAGAGTTTATTATGTAAATATTTATAGGAATATTACTGTTATGTGTGAGGTTTGTTCGGGACAGGCATTTTGTGATGATGTATTTTGAACGATTTTTTCAATAAAAATTATTGAAAAATTTGTATTTTATTTATTTTAAGATATAATTATATTATTATATTTTAATATATAATTGTATATTATTTTTGAAACGTCATGCGACTAATTAGTCTTAGCATTGGGTAAGGTCTATTAATCGCTCTCAAGTTTGGTTACCAGAATCGACACGTTTTATTTTTAGCAGGGTAGTGAAACTTAAAAATGTTTGAAATTTACATGAATGGGTTTATTTTAATCGAATTACCATAGTTGCGTCAATGCTTTTTTAGCTTCACGCAGTATTCTCGCATATGTAGGGTAGACAGAGGAAACCTAGTCTTAAGACACTCCCTTTCCTACTAACATGACACGAGTCATATTAAAATAAAGCGCTGCTTTTTTTCACAAAAAAATATTATTTTTTTCCAGCCTAAAAAAAATTATAACTCAAGTTAAATTATTTATCGACTATCCAACAAAGACACGCAATTACGACGAAGCTAGGCTCAGAGGGAATTCCGTCACTCAATACAGTCGTAATTAGCGCAGATCGTGTTTTCAGTACATTTAGGAGTTTTGTTCTTAGAGAATTAATCAACGGCAATGTTTCATGGCGATTATAAGGTTTTAAACAGAGAGGGTGCATGACTGTATAATAATATAATAGAAGAATGTTATTTTTGTTTGGTGATGTTAAAATTCGATATAAATTGATTTTTGTATAAATAATAACATACTTTTTTTAGATTCACGCTGTATCCCGCACGTAGTAAGGATAGAGAGAATCTGGGAACCTAGTCTTTAGACACCCCGTTCGCATTAAGACACTTCCGTTTCCCACTTTACCGTCGAATTCTGGAGGTCCCTGTGCCACGACAGGCATCTGAGTACTTTTCCTTCTTTGAAATATATTTTTAATGTTATGTTTAGTTTTGTGACAAGAGAAAATAATTAAGAATAAATGCCTATTTTATTGTATATTGGTAATGATTAAATAATTAAGATCTTTTATACCTAGGGATAGTTAGATGCTAGGTATGTATTATGAAGAAAACCTAATATTGACTTGGCGTCTTCAAGTAGCGGCTTGTCTAGTTATTCTATGAAACTAAGAATGTTTTACATATATCTAATCGTTCCTCTGAGTGAAAATCGAACCCAGTCTTAAGAATAATATTTCTAAATACAAAACATAAACTTAAGTAATTAAGCACACTATGCAAAGTCGGTTAATCCATCGAGTACTAACACCCCCTGCACCGCTAGGGGCGCAGTGGAACAGTTAACTAAATTAAACTGAGTGTGAAGACCGCCTCAGGGCTAACTATTTCATTTTCGTTTATTGCACAATTCTCGCTTTAACCCTTCCGTCTAATAAAGATATATACTATTAGCGGGAATGTACTTTAAATCCACTTTAAAAATGGGGGTTAGGAATGGTTAATGAATCAAGAGTGTCATAATTCTTGTCATATTAGAATTGAAGGTTTGACTCTTATTTTTGGTAATAAGTATTTATATGTAGGACATCGGAGCATCTGACTATAACGTGGTAGTTGTGGGTTCAATTTCTACTTGAAGGAACGAGTTATTTACACTTCCTCGTTTTGCGCAAAACAAAGCGCTCTGTTGAATTCAGGCTCTATTTCGCATATAAAGATACCTAATCTCAAGATAATCCATTTCTTATATTCCGCCCTATTTTCGAGACATTGTGTGTTATGTAGTGGTGGTAGAACTCAACACCTTTGTCTTGTCTCTACCGGAAAAATGTAAATATTTAATTCTATTCCCAACGTAGTTAGTTAAAGTCAGACGCTGTATAAAAATAATATTTTTTTTTTGTAAAATACGTGCAAAGTTCACAGTTTTATTCCAATTTTATATTATTATTATAAAATATCACTGAGTGAATATTGTTAGACACATAAACCCAAGATAGCTTGTCTCTATAATTATATAGGAAAATCCACAAAAAAACGAAGCGGGTAGTTTCTTGGACACGGACTAAACAAATAATTACTTTATACGACGCTTACCATCATAGGGTTGGAATTCTTAAGACCCGTATAAGAGACATCTGGTGGTAAACGATTAGAACTCCATATAACCTGCCTACGCTTTAACACCCCTATGCTATTATACGATATTAAATCGTTATTAAGTAAATGAAAAAAGTGTATGTACATCTGTATCCTTTTTGTTTTTTATATATCAGTAACTATGTGAAGAAAAAGTTTAATGGCTCATATGATTGATCTTAACTTGGTAATAAAACTATGAAATATAAAAAAATATATACCAACAAGTGGGAATCGAAACCACAACCGTCAGGCTTATAATCAGATGGTTGGTGCTGCGCCACTATGCAACTGTGGTTACAAAGCGCGGCGTTAAGTTTCGCTATTGCACACACAATGTCTTAAAAAATGAGCGAAAGGTGAGGAATGCCTACCTTGCTATTATATATAAAGCATACAGTGCAGCTTGAAGATAAAAATAAAGCATTTATATTATCAATACACTTAGGCATTCATAATTGACTTAGGATAAAAATTAGACTTAGGAAAACCGAGTGATTGTTAACACAACAGGTAGTGGAAGGCCGTCGTCTAACAGGGAGATAACGTCAAACTATAAACGCTAAGACTGTAGGTTCGATGCCCAACGAAGAGTAAGAATTATTTTCATTTCTCTTCTCTGGTAGATCAAGTGCGGCGTTGATTCCCGCCACTCAGTACGCAATATCTTATCTATTTTTTAAACTTATTTCGCACTCTTTTTCATATTTTTCCATAACCAGTACGTATAATAAACAAAATAGAATAAAATCAAGAATTTCGAAAATCAGCAGCTATCTTGTAAATAAAACACATTCTGATTGGAACACTGTACAAACACTCTGTACAAACAGTCCACGTTCCATGCCCACCGCGCCTGTGCCTAATGTATGCGAATATATTATCATATTGAGTCTTACCTAGATATATATATATCTTGGTGTTATTATTTTTAGAGGCACTTATTTTGTGAGAAGCGTAGTGTCTTGAAACTAGGTTCACTAGGATATGGTAGCTGGGTGATAAGCTGAGGACTGAAAAGATTTTATTGACTTTTAATTCACCCTGCGCTCCGCAGTTAACAGGGTAAATAAAGGGAAAATAAGACATCTCGTTCCCTACGTACCGTTAAATTTTCGAGACATTGCGTGTGGGAAATAAACGCCGGGCTTTGAACAAATTAAGCATAGAACTGGGAGCATATTTAAAATATAATTTCTTATATCCTATATCTAATATGAATAAGTGCTAATATATTACATAAATGCAATAGTACCTACGTATAAGTTATATTTAAGCACAGTATATTAAATAATAGCGTACCGTTGGAAGTTAACCGCAAACCGCAGTGGGCGGGTGTGACGAGGTAAGCAACAAATGAGAGAGCTAAGTTTATAATACGGGAAGTTATATATATATATATAATTAAAGGTATATTACTTAAAAGTGAAATAATTTTAAACGTAATGATTATAAAAACAGGTCAGTCGTTGCGCAGCGTGTAAACGCGATATGTTGTGAGTTCGATTCCCACTTGAGGAAACAAAATATTTAATATTTTCATCTTCACATAATCTTTTTTACCTTTACATATAGTAAAAAAATATCTTATTGTACAACATGTGATAATACAATCTCACTACTTCACACTATTTAGCAGGGTAGGGTATGGAGTGGTGAAACTTAACAACGCTTTATCTTGCTACCAGAGTGAGAAAATGAAAAGAATCTACAACCGTCCTGCACAGTCAGACACTGTGCCGCTGCGCCACGACAGCCTCAAAACCTTGCATATTCATCAGTACTTTGATTTTAGTTTTTTCACAGTTGCGAAATATTATCAACTATTATATAATAAATTTCTAACATAATCTAATATGTATACATTTAGAAACAGCCCCGCGGGATCTAAGATTCAATATAGGAAATAGCCTCGATCAAAGATCTCCGCCCCTGAGATTAGTCCAGCCACGGGCTAACATAAAAATATTAACTATATAACCTTCTGTAGGATCTATTAATAAAGACACATCTTTTTTCTAGTTTAAAAGAACGTAATATTATGGTATTTTGCTTTTCACTTTTTACTCTTGTATATGGAGGCACAGTAGGAAGCGATGGTTGTGGGTTCGATTACCATTGGGGAGAATGCTTATATTTAAATTATTTTCTTTATCCGGATCTGGTGGGCAATGTACGGTTCTAAGTGCCACTAATTCAACTCACAATGTCACGATAGTTGGACGGTGCGTGGAGAATGGAGTGTCTTGACACTAGATTCCATCTGCTTACTCTGTTATCCGGGAAAAAGCGTGAAGCTGCTCTTATTGCTTTTTTTATAATTTTCAAGACATAAGTAATGAGAAATATGAACCTAAACTCATCGTGTATAAATAAAATAAATCAATCACTCAACTATGTTTATCATTAGAACCATATAATTTACCTTTCCTTGTGCGAACGAGTATATAATGATATTGTAAGCAATTATTAATAGTTACACAAGAGACAAGGGTCTTAAATCACAGCTTAATGGGTCTCATTAGTTACCGTATAATATGAAATATTTCATATAAATACTTAAGTACAAGATATAAAATAAATTACGATGTATATATAATACATACATACAAATACATATATAAAAAATAGGTGATTCAAAATGAAAATATCTCTTACATTTTCTATAGCAAAGATTCAATTTGAGTAACATTTCTGGGCAGCAAAAATTAAGTAAATTCGTATTCAAAATATTCTTTTTTCAATTAGGTTTTTTCAATTAGGTTTATAGGTACATACTTTTGATTTGTCTAATAAACATACAAAAATAACTAACACCGGTTTGGAAAGCAGTTCCGCTGAGAAGAACTCCAAAAGTTGCTTTTTATCTTTTTGTTTCTCTGCTCAAGCAAACAAAAAAGTTTAAAGAAACTAGAATATTGCGGAGGTACGTAACATGAATCGGAACTTTGGATATCCCAAATAAGAAATAATATGTTACAATATTTGAATCGGATATAAAAAAATAAAATTAAGGGGAATTTCCACCGCAGCAGAACGGATCTGGTAAGGACTAAGTCCAACTCGCAAGAGTAAACTGCATACTTTTGCAATGCTTAGAGAGAACAGACTCCTTTCAAATAAAGTAGGTTTACAATTTCACTAACAAAGAGTTTTGTATTTTGTAATTACTTTGCTCCGCTCCCTAGAACTGAGCGAGTTCATTTCATTCTTTTTGCTATGGAAAACATATTTTTATGAATTATGAAAAGATTTCTATAATATAAAACTAAACTAAGCGGCGTTGAGTTCTGCCACTCAACACGCAATGCCTCCAGAATTCGGCAGAAAGTGGGGAACGGAGTGTCTTAACACTAGGTTCCCTCTGCCTACCCTGCTTTGTGCGGGATACAGCGTGAAGCTGATTTGATTTTTAAAACTAAACTATCTAACTTATAGTAATAATATATCAAGCCGATCAAAGACAAATAGATATTTAAACCCTAGAATTTGGACCGTGTGATCTATTTGGTGACATTTCATCTTGTTTCCCATACAAGTGTCTTGTACTGACCGGATGTGGCAGACCGCCCTCGGTGGAGCCACGAAGTAAGAGGATACAAAATTTGTAACAAAATGTAAACCATTATCAAATAATTATCTTTTGGAAATAATTTTAGTTAAAAACATTAAAGACTGTCGTGGCGACTTCGGATCGTAAAAGCGATGATTGTGGGTTCGACCTAAACGGGGAAATAATTATTTTCATTCAAACCGCTTTTATAAAAGTATAAAGATATTATAATATATTGGTAGTTTGCTCTGCTTATTATATTTTGACAAAATATTACACACATATAAGACATCTATAAAATGTATCTCGAAAATTCAAAAGAGAATAAAATGCTTAGAATTTTGTATTATTAATCATTCAACCTCACGCTGTATCCGGCACACAGCAGAATGCGAAGAAATGAAAATATAAATGTAAATAAATATTTCATTTCCTTGAATGGGGATCGATCCCACAACCAGTCGCGTTTACAGTCACACTTTGAGCCCCTGCGCCACGACTGGCCTTATTCAAAGGATATCTAGATTTACAGCAAATTTCAATATAGATAAGCTTAAGTCTATAAAATACTCCACAATAACTTTTGACCCCGGCCTCCATAGCCCCACACAGAAGGGCAGGCCGCGGTCAGACATAAGCATTTTATACCTCCTATCTGATTTATCACAAACCCTATGTCACCGCGGGAAACAATTATCCGTTAGATATTTTATCATTCGGTTACTATTTCCAGCCTTTTGTGGGAAACATTGATTTACTTCGGTTTTAACGATTTTCTATTTGTTTTATAAGATCAACAAGTCTTGAAAATCGATATTTATGAAAGTAAATTAGAATATTAAAAAAATAATTGAGTAAAGTGAAAGTATTGAGCCAGACATAATAATTAACTCAAGTTTTATGATTTTCTGATAAAAAATCGTCGAAAACTTTATAATTTATAATTTAGTTATCATTAAAGTCATGTTTGTTTTATATAACCAACAAATCTTGGACATTAATGTTTATTATTAAAAGTATTGACGGAAAAATCGTGTAAAATTCCATAATAATAGTGATTGTTAAGTAAAATTATGTTTTTCGAAACATTGAAGTAAAAATAGTATTATAATTTATAATTTTTTTTTTGTTCATTAACTTTATAATATGTTAATTAGTGAAATATTTTAATTTTCTCGATCTCTTAAGATACAAGTGTAAGTGGAAAACGAAGTGAGATATCTTCCGGGACTTTTGAAATTTACTAGTTTCTTGACCTTTTGAAATTAGTACGATAGGCACAACTATCCTATCAATTATCCAAGATCGTTGCATAAAAATAATAAAGTGGAGAACGGAATGGACAATAATGATGTACTTCACTGTACGCTTTGCTATGCAAAAGAAGCGTAAATATATAGTAGTAATAAAGCTTCTGTATTTTTTTACGGGTCACGTACAGAGAAAATACATGCATACTACATGAAGACTTAATCTTCCGATTTTCACCCGAACTCAGGACATTTCGTGTTGAGAGTCTCCACTGTACTACAATGACCTGCTATTTTTAAGTTCTCTTAAATACAGCAAGATAATTATCATTAAAAATTATGAAACAGGAACAGAACGCGTGGGCTCGCCTCAAACAATGTACATTGAATGTATGACGCACATCATTGTTTTACAAGCTTTCACCTAACCTTAGTGGTCGGTTGTGAAAAACTCCTGTCATATTGTCGCTTGTATGAACGTGGGCGTTGATACGATGTCGACTATTAATTATTTAGTAATTTGATATCTCTATTTTGTTTGTTAACTAGTTTTTGATTCTGACTTCTCCTCCGTGGTCAAATGGATATAACTAAAATTAGTGTATGACATATGATACGTTTTATAAGCTCGGACTCTTTGGTCGAGCTGCCTCTGACCACTGGTTCAGTGGGTGACATCGAAGCGATTTACGAGATGTAATATAGTGTATTCGATACATGGACTATTGGGCATGAAAATATTTTTTAAATCCAGACCTTCCACCCCATATTATTGCTGATATACATAAAACAAACTTTTTAGCTTAATAATATTACTAGTGTAAAGGTATAAATTGTTATATTTTTTAGATATAATTTTTGATCAATTATTACTCTTAATTTTTTTTTACGTAATTGCATGTTTTTTTTACGTAGCTGTTGTCTAGTTCTGTTGCTTATTTTGACAGTGAAAGATTTGATTCGAAGCTCCAACCACCGTAATCAAATAGGTTACAATTATATATAAACTGATTAATATTTCGAAATGAAGATAAAGCTACGAACTACCAAATCAACAACAGGTAAGTCACAACTGGTTTTCTATCTATAATGTCAAAATGACAGTAAAATTGACAAACTTGCTTGAAATGTCCTCGTTAGAAACTTGTAGAAAATTCCTTATCAAGACTTTATTAAATCGTATAGATAGTTGCATATTTTAATAAAGTTAAAATTTAACTAGCGATGCTAAAAGATTGTGGGTTTAAATCCAACTCAAGAGAAGGTTTTTTAATTTATTTTTTAATTTCACACTGTAACTCGCATATATCAGGATAAACACAAGGAACTTAACGTTAAGATATTTTGATTTTCACTTACGTTGATTGTTTCCAGAGCAAGAAAATTTCAAACTTGATTTAAATACATCATTTATACGTTACAGTCACACTTAGTGCCGCTGCCCCACGACTGGCCTCAGAAAAAAGACTGTAAAATCGACTGGTTGTGGGTTCGATCCCAACTCGAGGAAATAAAATATTTATCTATATTTATATTTTAATTTCTTCGCTCGGGTGTCGAGACGAAGCGCGACGTTGAGTTCCTCCACTCAAGACGCAATGCCTCCAGAACTCGGCGGAAAGTGGGGAACGGATTGTAACACCAGGTTCCCTCTGCCTACCCTGCTATGTGCGGGATACAGCGTAAAGCGTAAAACAAAAATACGTTATGATCCCAAACTTACTTCCTGCATATGTGTTATATTAAACTGAGTGATGATTTCTCAATTATAACTAACTTGCTGGTGAAACTAACTCCCACGAGTGAGCTTAGAACCCACAATTATCACTCTTAGTCATCCACGATAGCTTTATTAACTATGTATTAGATCTTACAAGTCCATCCGTAGGTAGCGAGTTTGAAATACATATCAAAATACTCCAGCTTCAATCGATGTATGAATAGACAACGAAGTCATACATTTCATACCTCATCAATATATATCTCTATACGTTGTTTTGGGAGCGGCTAGAATATTATTATATGCGTAGGTAAACTCCTGAGGTGGCTTCATGAATAGTCATCACAGCTTGCGTTATATTCCTCTCGATCTATGAAAATCGATGTGTGTACTATTGAAATGGTTCTAATGAAAATATCATTGCTATGTTATATTCGATTGTAGATGCTTATGTGATAGATTATAGCCCGCGACATCGCTTGTGTAGAGTATAAACATTAAAATCTCTTTTTTTCTGTTCCAATAGAAATTTTATAAATTTGAACATTTTGATGCTTTTTAAGCAAGTAATTTTGGCAAGAGAAAAATTTTATGAATAAGGTCTAGTTATACAGTAAAAATATCTAAACAATAATAGGAATATGTTTACTAGTACCTTAAAATAGTTATAAAATTTAATTTCTTAAGATCCTACAAGAAGATCTTTGAGTTTCGTGATTTCCATACATTTTAAATATAACTCTTACAATAAGCACCAAGCTTTATTCTAAAAATTACAATGACTAATAAAATTAATAGAAAATAGACGAAAATATGTTTAACTTTAATGATTTTATCACGAAAAACTTTAAAGAAATTCACCTAATTGACAATATTTTCTTGTTACTACATTAAAAGATCAATTCATCACTACATAAAATCGCAAGTAGAAATCGAACCTAGACCCATATTACAGCTACATATATGTTTACTAAATAAATAACAACATAGCAAGCAAAGTAGCATGTAAAGCGTTGTCTTAAATAACACAAACAGTACTAACCGTTTACCTAACACAGGTAGTCTAAAGTGGCTTGCCTTAGACTATTCCGATATCGCGACGGCCTTCGTACAAAGTTCCTCGTCCACAAATATTATGCGTGCTCAAGTGGATGTATTGATTTCTATGAAATTAAAGTTTGATATATTAATATTTATAATTTTAATAAACTAATCAATTGTTGATAAATGGTTTTTTTTTATATTTTCTGTTTTGAAAGCTCATATAAAGTTAATTAAAAGTTTTGTACATCTTTTTACGTATTTTTTTTGATAATTTGCCCCGTTTCTTCTGTCAGTGGTTAAAAAGTGATTATAAAGAAAGAATGCAAGAAGGCAATATACGTTATAGTAGTGTATTAGAAATAGGTTAAATTATTAAATTCAATATTTACCCACCACCGTAAGTTTGACATATACTTACAAGATTTTAAATCATGATGACTAAAGTATAAATTAGTTTAATTATCAGCTTCACGCTGTATTCTGCACACTGCAGGGTAGGCAGAGGGAACCTCGAGTCAAACCAGTGTCAAGACACTCCGTTCCCCACTTTCTGTCAAATTCTGGAGACATTGCGTGTTGAGTGGTAGAACTCAACGCCGCGCTTAACCTCGACACCAGAGCGAAGAAATGGAAATATACATTTTAAGTAAATATTTCATCTCCTCGAGTGGGGATCGAATCCACAACCAGTCGTTTTTACAGTCACACTTCGTACCGCTGCGCCACGACTGGCCTCAAATACCTCTTAAAATTTAATAAAATAATATATAATTAAACAGTCTATATTTTTAACTTATTCATTGAAATATTCCAATACAGACAAACATTAAAACACTATCCGCTAATAGCAAATCATACATATTTATCGACGTGAAAAACCTTCTAAAGCGTCACGTTTCACGTTTTGACACGTCACATTCTAATTGATTGCAAATAACTTTCATGTGCATTTCGATTCAGAATTTGTAATTTTACATGGTTTTTGGATTTATTATTTTAGTTTAAATTGAATTGATGAATTGACAGACAGAAGGTAAGGTATGTACTATACAATGGATCGACAGATATTTTGTTAACTCTTTATTCCTCATATAACACAAGTAGTGTCAAAACAGATGATTCTTCGCGTTCCACTTAAAATAAAAATACAAAAAAATAGCTATACTATAAAGTTAAATATAGACTTTTTAATAGAATTCGACTCTATAAGTATATATTATTATAATTAAATAAGGCTTTAATATTTTTAATTTCTTCGCTCTGATGTCCAGGCAGAGCGTGGCGTTGAGTTCTGCTACTCAACATGCATGCCTCCAGACCTTGGTGAAAAATGTGAAACGGAGTATCTTAACTCTAGGTTCCCTTTGCCTACCTTGCTGTGAGCGGGATACATGTTAAGCTAATAAAAGGTTCATGTGCGTTTCAGCGACATTACTTAACTATTTAAATTCGCAAAATAGTAACCCTTGCCGTTCAAATACTTGACATTGAACCCCTAATATAGTTCCGGACTGTCTATATATGTATGTATGAATAGGTAGTTAGGTTACAAAAATCTAATTCTCAATACATCTAATACGTGACAAGCTCGATCTACAAAGGTCCCACTTCTTAAACAACCCCCACACATTCCTGTCAGAGCGACCCTTAGACATTCTTAGGATATTTTCCGAATTTTTGCAAGACAAATAACAGCTTGACCGAAATGACATATGGTTGGTACGGGATGGACCTGTACTCCGAAATTCCTCTATAGGGATGATTTATGCAGTAAACTTTTAGGTCTAACATAGACTTTATGGCACATTTACGTTTGTTATATGTCGAGTTTCTCATATTGTTTTATGTGAAGTGGACTTTATTGTTATATTGCCTTGTAAACTCTCGGAGAGGATATCGTGGCACATTAGAATAGTATTTAACTGTATACCTGATTATTGCGAGTTTTATTTCCAGTTTAAATAAAATAACTTAAAAATAGTATAAATTACACAGAAAAAAAATTACAGTCCTTGGTTTTTCAGCCGCACGCCGTATCCTGCAGGGTAGGCAGAGGGAACCTAGTGCTAAGACAGTCTGCACCCCATTTTCCGCCAAATCTTCAAGCCATTGCATGTTGAGTGGTGGAAGTGAATGAAGCGCTTTTTGCCTTGATACCAGAGTGAAGAAATGAAAATAATAATTCATGCCCCCGAGTGGGAATCGAACCCACAACCATCGCGTTACAGTCACACGGTTTTGTCTCTGCGCCACGATGGCTTTTAACATTACTGATGTAAAATATTAAAATTACACGTGTTCTTCATCGTCTGACCCTCTTGGTGCAGTGGTGCAGGGACTTTTAACGCTATGGTCGCTTGCTCCACACTGTACATTATATTATCTGTAGGTACCTGGACCAGGAAAGTACAGAAGATCAGGATTCGGCAAATAATGGAAAAAAGGAAGTGTCATAATAGCAACGGAGAGATTGCCAGATTCCAATTCCCTACCGCGCTGTGTGCGAGATACAGCGTAAAGCTAAAAAAAAGTAAAATATCAATCCATAATATCTCGAATTCTGATGAAACACAAATGGAGTATTATAGTTGTAAGACTACTATGCAGCATACATCGCGTAACTTAAAACATTTTTTTTGTCTTCTTATTTGTTTGACTGCAGAAAAACACTTAAACACTGTTGTATACTAAACAAAATCTTTATAACTCTTTCTATACCGCATCGCTGTAAATTAACATGCTGAATGGGGATGTGAACAAACCGCAAAACGACGGTACGAACCCAGTATCAAATGAGCTGCAAATATATACTGATTGCGGTCTTGCCTTGGTTAAGAGTTACTTTTTAAGGATTAACCGTATACAAATCTATTTGTTTTCTAAGTTTTGTTTAAAATTTTAACTATGTTACGTTTGTAGGCTTTAGTTTATAGAAAATAGCTGTACTGAGAATAACTTAGATCCTAGTGTGTTTAGAACGTAGTGTTCCTTTGCTTCATAATAAATGAACACAAAGATAATTCCAAAAATCGTGCTGGAAAATCGTGCTCACTCTAATTCCAAATATCGTGATAAAAATTAATATTTTTTTATAAAATAACAAATTATTTTGTAGAAACCTAGTGAGTGAGTGATCTAGTTAGAAATTCATTTTTACTATATATAACACGATGACATGTTCAAAAACCGCACTTTGTCAATCCATATATTAAATTTTCGTAAATTTTCGTCGCGTAAATTTTCGCCACTCAACTCCCAATGCCTCGAAATGTGGGCTAAAAGTTGTAAAACGAAGGAAGAGTCTTAACACTAAGTTCTCTTTGCACATCTTGGCATATAAGGAGTACCGCATGTAACTAAAAATAAATATAAATCCAAACAGCTTATTAATGTAGGTACTTCTCTTTAAACTCTTGAATCCTTATTCAAATTTCTCATTATTTTGTATAGCAATGTTAGATCTCATTCCGTTCAATTGTAAAGGTATTACAACCCCTTGAGATCGGTCAGCGGTACGTGTCAATCACAATAAGCCGCCGCCGGACATAGCTGGGCCTAGTCTTAGGACGATCGCATTTACGTTACACCTAATCAAGGATTATTGATGAATAGTAAGGAATTTTTGATTCAAATGTAGTTTGTATAAGGAAAAGTGTATGTTAAAGTAAGGTAAGTTTTAAATATATATTTTTAAAGTAGTATACTAATATAAGATCATCGTGGCGCAGCCGCGCATCATCTGACTGTGGCCGCGACGGACGTGGATTTGACTCTTATCATTGCTCTGGTAACAAGACTAAGCGCGGCGTGGAGTTTTGCCTCTCAACATGCAATGTATCGAAAATTGAGCGCAAAGTGGGAAACAAGCGTGATACAGCTTTTTATTCTTTTTAATATATACTTGATGAACTCTAATTAATACTACGACTCAGTAATTAGTGAGAACGAAGCTGAATGTTTCGGATTGTATTTAATGGTATCTACAGAGTTATTATTATATGATTATAATATTAACCATTATTAATCCAATGTTTTTTATGAACTTTTACAGTCCCAATGTAATTTCTTTTAAATTGTATATTCTACTACTAAATATAGCACTACCAGGTAAATATTTCACTAAAATTGTCACATAAGGGGCGACAGTACCCAAAACATCTAAACGATCTGTCGATAAACGGCCGTCTGAGACGTTTAAAGAAATCGAGTGCCAACTGCCAACATCAGGAGGAAATGTGGGCAAAGTGGCGATCCCTGGGGCACGCCTGGATAAGTAATGATCTACTGTACGATACGTTGGGACAGAAAGGTTTAAGTTTTGTGACAGAGTTTTATTTAAAATCTAAAAATATATAATATATATTAAAGTAGACTGTTAATAAATATTTTTTGTAAAATAATACTAATATTTCCTTTAATTAAAAGAAGTGTCATAATCTCAATTAGACTTTTATATCGTAAAGGCCCTACGCTCTGGTCCTCCATGTTTAAATATCGCATATTAAACAGAGTCATTTGCCATTTCAAAATACACAGATACATAAATCTTAACCAACCGCGACGTTGAGTTCCGTAACACATATTTTCTCAAAAAATTGTCTCAAAAAAGTGGAAAGTGAGAAACGAAGTGTCTTATCACTAGATTCTCTCTGCCTAACTTACCAAATTCCGGATACAGCGTAAAGCAGAAAAGAAGTAATTCTTAACAATAGTATAGCAATTGATGCAATCAAAACTAAGACACTTGAACGTAAGTGTCAAAGGTTGCCAGTACCCTCCGGTCTATCTGATGACCGCTCCCTTAAACGAGTGCCGGAGTTATCACACGAGTTACGCACGAACAGACTTAGTGTTTATTGCATCGTAAAACTTGAGAGGGTTATTGTAAATCGACTTATCAGATCATCTTGCGTTTCTAACACTTTGTGTTTAAGGTATACAGGTTTGGAAGTTTTCGAAGTTTCGGTTTTAGGGATGGTTTTTTTATGGAAAAAGGCGGAGGAATTATTCTCTGTCATTTTCTTTTTTGTTATTTTAGACAATGTAGTATGATTTTAGTTATTATTTTAATTTTTTTATTGCCTCACGCTTTATTCTGAATATAGCAGGGTGGTATTCTGCATATAGATGGTATTTAGTGTTAAGACTCCGTTCCCTACTTTCCGCCCAGTTTTCGAGACATTACGTTAGAGAGAAGGATCTCAGTTTTTTTTTATCAGAGCGATAAAATAAAGATTATTCATTCTCCCAAGTGGGAATCAAACTCACAAACCGCTTCCCCACGACATCATAATATCTAAGGTCAAAATATTAAAGCTATGTATATTAAGCTATGTATATTATAGTTAGTTATACGTGTAAAGTTTGATTGTAAAACTGACCGGTTGTGGGTTCGATGCCTACTCGAGGAAATGAAATATTTACTTAAATTTATATTTCCATTTCTTCGCTCTGGTGACGAGACAAAGCGCGGCTTTGAGTTCTGCCACTCAACACGTAATGCCTCCAGAATTCGGCAGAAAGTGGGTAACGGAGTGTCTTAACACTAGGCTCCCTCTGCCTACCCTGCTGTGTGCGGGATACAGCGTGAAGCTGATTTTTATACGTGTTACTCATTCTACTATTTAATTCCATCTGATACTTTTTAAATTCCCATATATTCGTTGAATCCTGATATGCAAGCTGCTTTTTAAAGGTAAAAATCAACAAATTTCGGGTAGTTATAAGTATTATCGTCCAGTAATGCTTCACGCGGTAGGTTTTTCGGGGTTTTTATGAGGGCAATTAATTCCGCGCGACGTGTTAATCTGAATTGTTCCACCTGCACGGGTCGCACGCAAACGTAAATTTGTAAACTAATTTTATTATTTCATACTTATTACGCTTTCGGCTATTTATAGTGATGTTAATGTTTGCCGCGCCAAAAGATAACATTTTGTTGAAACGAGGTTTTTTTTGTGTTTTTAGGTTGTTATTTCATGACAACCTAGGTTATTATATTAAATATTTGAAACTGTTTGTTGTTTATTGTATAATATTTGTAAGCTTTAAATTTGCATATGTAAGGTTAAAAATTGACTACAAGGGTCAGGTAAATGTTTATAATAAAAATAAATGATCTCTAGTATTGCAACATACTCTATAAACTTGATGGTTGTGAGTTCGGATCCTACTCTGGGCACGGAGTGTGTACAATGTGCGTGTATATATGTATATGTTTTTCATTTACACGATCTGTTTGATAAAGCGTAGCGTCGAATTCCGCTAAGTATTCAACGTGCATTGTCTTGAATTTTGGGTGGTAAGTTGAAAATATGTCTTAATTTTGTGTATCCTCAAAAAAAAGTGTTTTGTTGAGCTCTTTGCATTAAGCTACTTCCATCTTGCTTAGACAC
The DNA here is from genome assembly GCA_013403705.1 of Heliconius hermathena. Taxonomy (NCBI): domain Eukaryota; kingdom Metazoa; phylum Arthropoda; class Insecta; order Lepidoptera; family Nymphalidae; genus Heliconius; species Heliconius hermathena. The sequence goes on from JAAIXJ010000145.1 coordinate 172,255, forward strand.
ATTTCCACGGTGTTAATGATATACGAAGTAAGATCAAAACGTAAGTCTATGTAAACTGTTAACTAACTTACCAATGATACATATCTATTAGATGGATTTATAGATATGATTGTGGATGAGATTGGATGGTTATCTAAGTTTTATATATGGAGGAAATAAAATTTTATACGCAATAGTTTTTTTTTAATTGAAAAATTATTGGCTTTTTACTTAATAGATCACATTGTATTATGACGACAGGTACATTATAATAGACTAGTCGTCTAACACATTTTTTTTTCAAAATGAAATGGAGAAAGCCGTCTTTCCACGTTCCCATAAAAATTTTGATAAATCCTCACTTACCGCTTCCGTACACTCTCTGACCAACCTACATACATACGTCTGTAGTAACTAAATATATTGTTACACTAACAAAATATTTTGTTATTTTATTTAAAGATCGATAGATAAAAATAATTATTTGTACGTAAACATAATTTACATAAAATGCAAAAAAGAAAAAAAATTAAGTAAAATATTTAAATACCGCAGTATGCAGTTTGCAGTTTGCTAAGATGCAGTTTGCAGTTTGCAAAAGCTATGTAAAAAAGTAAACGCTAAAACAGCTCTAAAAAGTTACTAATTAATAAAAACGATCTTATCGATAGCGTAAGTTCAAATATTTAAAAAATGTACTAAGTATGTAACTGTAATTGTAGAATTTTTTTTCAACAACATCCTCATATGTAAGTGTATCGCCATATAAGTGCTTTCTTTTTTTTAATATAAGTGCTTTCTTTTTTCACATGGCTGGTTCAAATCTCTTTTTTTTTCTACATCTTCCCGCGTTCTCCCTCACTGCAGGGTAGGCATAGACAAACTTGTGTTAAGACACTCCATTCTCCGCTTTCCACCTGATTATCGAGCCATTGTGTGCTAAGTATACGCTACTTACTTACTACTACTCAACTCAAAGTTTTATTTTCTTACTAGTGGGCGCGCGCGGCTTCACCCGCTTATTTGGTCACTTAGGGGTGAATTCTAAAAAAACCACGAAACACGTGTTCAATAAAATATTTTTAACAGTCTGAATAATTTTTTTTATAAAAATCGGTGATGATTTAAAGATTTTTCCATACAAACTTTCAACCCCTTATTTGCACCCTTAGGGGGTAAATTCTAAAAAACCATGAAACACATGTTCAATGAAATGTTTTTAAGAGTCTGAATTTCAAATTTTATAAAAATCGGTGCCGATTTAAAAAAAAATCCATATAAACTTTCAACCGTTATTTCATCCCTTTAGGGTCAAAATCCCTTCTTAGTGCATCCACTAAGAAGTCTGGACATCTCCAGATTAGGAAAATAAACATCTGTCCAAATTTCACGTTTCTACGCACAGCGGTTACGGCTGTGCGTGCGTCTTACCTCAGCCAGTCAGGTACATGTCCTTTTATATATATAGATATAGATTAGAGCGAGGAAATGAAATTAATTTAATCTTCTATATGGGAATTGAGCCCGCAACCGTCGCGTTTACAGTCATTCATACGTTGTGCCACTATGCCACGACAGTCTTGTTCTTTTGTTTTTTCTTATACATTTTATTAATATTCGAATTATTCTAATCTGACAACTAAATATACTCTATCAAATAAAAAAGACGAGGACAGTCGTTGTGCAGGGAGGGACACGAGCATGCGACTGTAAAAGAGCCAGGTCGTGGGTTGTGTTCCCACTTGAGAAAATAAAATTTCGATATTGTCCTTTTCTGGCTCTGGTATCCAGGCAGAGCGCAGCGTTGAGGTATGTCACTCAAAAGACGACGCCTCTAGAATGCGGCGGAAAGTGGGAAACAGAGTATATTAACACCAGGTTTCCAGATTCCCTCTGCCTATCCCGCTACGTACGGGATACAGCGTGAAGCTAAAAAAAAGATAAACGATTGGTTAGGATGGCAGTGTCTTCAACACTAAATAATCTCAATTCCAGTATTACCGGCTTACATAAATTACATAAATTGGTACTGGTTCGACATAAAACTGTCTCTCAATTGATCGAGCAGGCACAATATAATCGTACGCTAATTACAGCGATTATATACGAGAATAATTATAGAGCTAAGTGGCTTTCAAAGCAACTTGTTACAACAAAACTTGCTTACAAATGTGACTGATGGAACATTATTATAGATTCTGATACGATGGCGTGGCCAACTTGGCGCAGCAGTACAGCGTCTGATTGTAAACACAATGGTTGTGGGTTCCACTCCCACTGGGGAAATGAATCATTTTTAATTTTCTCATTCTGATTAGAAGACAAAGCGTGGTGCTTTATACCATTACTAAACAGGTAATATCTCAAAAATTGGTCGGTTCATGGACACCAGTGTGTCCAGTGTGTACCCTATTTTGAATTCAGCGTAAAAGTAAAAAAAAAACTTTTATAATATATTTTTTTTATTCTATAAAATGACAAACCGAGTATGCCGTGTTCTAGAATACCGTATGCTATGCACACGTGTCTAGTATAATGTTAAATGTTCACTTTTTTTTGTGTTTTCTAAATTTTGTATTAGTTTTTGTAAGTCTAAAGTAAAGTAGCAAAACCCATTAGTTCATATTGTATATTCTATTGCTACAATACTTTATACACTACATTAATTAAATAGTTTGTCACTCCATTTGTTCCTTCCTGTCTATTTCTGAGCAAAATATGTACATAATAATATTATTATAATATTATTGTAACATTTGCGTGTTAAGGCACTCCGTTCCACACTGTCGCATTGCGTGTTGAGTGTCGAAACTCAACGCCGCGGAAATCAAAAAATAATTATAGGTTGCCCTTTTGCCACTTTGAAATATAACCCCCAGGGATATGACGTGTGACTGCCAGACGAGATCATCATTTGTCTATTAGCTACACAAAAACCAATACCGTGACAAGCATAAATAGACTAACTTTCATTATCACTATTACTATTGTTATCTATTAAGATCTCAACGGCTCCTGCACTCCAAATTGACCGAAAACAACTCCGCTAATTCTATAAGACAACCGTATCCACTAATATAAAGGAAAAAAAAACCACCGTCTCTAATAAAATCTACAGGTAGGGAAGTCGTTTAAGTTCGAAAGCTCGTATATTTGAAATTTGACTCTACAATTCCGATGGTAGAGTCGACTTTTGTTTTGAGCTTTTTTGTCCAAGTTGTGTTATGTTCATTGGTATAATTGATATCTTGTATCAGGACAGGACGTTGTACGCAAGGTGTTCTGCAAGGTGCGTAGCGACCGTTGCCTTATAATGGGCGGCGTGACACAACCGTATAACAACTGATTATGAACGACATCTTGCGAGTAGATGTTGGTGTAGATAGCTTTGCTGACTTCCTTTATCTAGAATAGTAGTTTATGAATAGTACGTGTCAAGGTTTGGATTTTTTATTGACCTTATAAAGAGGCAGAGATGGCACAGCGATTGTCTAAATGTGACGGTTGTGAGTTCGATTCTCACTCCCCCTGCGTGTCCGGCTATGCGGGAAAGAGCGTGAACTTATTCTTTTTTATTATATCATTTTGTGAAACTACCCCTTCTTTCGCATTATTACAAATATTTTTTTGATATTTTGAATATAACATTGTTATTTCTATAACATTTGGTTTATGTTTTTTTAAGAATACTCTATTATGTAAACTTTTGCATACAAAGGCCAGTCGTGGCGCAGGGGCACAAAGTGTGACTGTAAAACCGACTGGTTGTGGGTTCGATGCCCACTCGAGGAGATGAAATATTTACTTAAATTTGTATTTTCATTTCTTCGCTCTGGTGTCGAAGCGAAAGTGCGGCGTTAAGTTTTGCCACTCAACATGCAATGCCTTCAGAATTCGGCAGACAGTGGCGAACGGAGTGTCTTGACACTAGGTTCTCTCTGCCTACCCTGCTGTGAGTGGGATACAGCGTGAAGCTGATCTTTTGTGTATACAAAATAATCAGTGAAAGCATAAAATTTTAATACTCTTAATATCATGTACTATAATATTACATAGTCTCTTCAGAGAACAAAAGGTTACAATGAAAATCATTACTATTTATTGGACATCTTCAAATATCCCCTAACAGCGCCACCATTGCGTTTTTGCATGCATAACATCTTCGTATGCATTTTAAAGTCATTCTCTATACAAAAATAATTTTTAATTATAATAGTTTTTAAAAACTATCATTAATTAATTAATTGGACAGCAGTTTGCATTACCAAATTAGGATTTGGAATTTTATAGCATAATTTAATAAAGTAAATGATACAAATGAACTCTACAATAACTGTATAACAAATACACATAAGCAATTAAGGAGGTATTTAGCTCTTTTTATGATAGAGTGACTAAAAGAGATAGATAAGAGTGAATTTACTCCATATACTATTTTTATGTGTTTACTATTTTAACTTTATTACCATTTTTTTATTTAATGGCTCTCCGCTTTTTGCAATTATAGAAAATAAAGTTTGAAAATGTTACATAAAAAAACTGATTATGAGGACGATTCTAAAGTTCATCGTGGTGCAATAAGGTATTGTCTGATTTTAACCGCGGTCGTGGCGGGTTCGATTCCCACTCGGAGGAATGAAATATTTTCATATAGCTCTGGAGGACAAAGTGCGGCGTTGAGTTCTGCCACTGAACTCACAATATATTGATTGATTATCTTTGCCTACTGCCTAAAAAAGTCTTCTTTGTTTTTATTAGATTAATAATGGATAACCGAGGCTGCTGTGATGCAGGGACAGCGTGCGACTGTAAACGTGACGGTTGTAGGTTCGATTCCCACTTGGAGGAATATAATATGAAATATGTAATATTTTCATTTAATATGTAATACTTTCATTTTCTTGCTCTGGTAACAAGGCAAACCACGGCGTTGAGTTCCGCCACTCATCTCGCCTCCAGAATTCGGCGGAAAGTAGAGATCGGAAGAGTCTTCATGGGAGCGGTGTTAATAATCACAAAGTTTCTATTACCTTACAAAATGTGTAAAATCGCTTGAGAAAAAAACGATATTAATTTTAACTGAACTCAACTACCAACCTTTCATTCTTTTCATTCAGTCATTTATTAAGAAATTGAAAGGACTTAAAAGTAATTCGAAGTATATATACACTGTGTATTTTTGTATTATTGACAGAAACCGTCACTGTAGGCCAGGGTGCAATAATAAATAGCCTATTACTACCCCCGAGGGCTGTTTGAGGAATGCGCCTTTAAACTTCTGGTCAGAAAGGAAAGTATAAAACAAATTCCTGTCGTCTGTTTGTAGACAGTGATCGATTTACGATTGTATTTAAATGTTTTATGCAGTCTTTTTTGAATGTATATATCGGGAGATCTTTGTGTGTGTAAGTAGCGTTTTATGGGTTTTTTTTACTATTATTTTTTGGAATATTTTTTTATTTCATAGAACTATAAATTTATTCCAAAAAATTCCTCGCTATATATTTGACTATTCGATTCAATATTGTAAGAAAAAAACACACTTTGTCTATAAGAGTGGAAAAAAATAAAATTACTGTCATTTATTTGAAAAGGAGTATTTATTTGAAGGTGTGACCTTTATAATCATAGCGTGTCATCCACTTTACAAACAATCACTGCGTCACTGTGAAGTTTCGAAATATAAATTTATCGCATAACCATATCGTGAGAAAACAGTTTAAAACATACTATTTAAAGTTAAACAAGTATTACGACTCCCGATAAGGTTTATTGAGCAAATGTTCTATTAAACTTATATATTTTGATTTTATATTTTGCTTATATTGTAGGATGTATATTTAATTTTATATCATATTTGTGCTTTTTCGTGTTGTAAATTGGGTGGAAAATGGAGAACTGAGTGCCTAAACACTGGATTCAGTATGCCTGCTGTGCGGGAAAAGCGTTAAACTAAAATTATACATTAGTTTGTCTGGTGTGCCATTATGTCTAAACTAGGAAAGACCTGTGATCGTTATCACTAGCTACCCATCGCAAGTAAAGACATAAAAATATGTCCCAAAAAGGATAACTTTTAATGGGTAGCATTTTTGTTTAAGTTTAAATAATTTAAATAGTTTCCGACGTTTATTCTCGCAATTAATCAAGTGATCGATAGGACGTGACATTCTGGAGTTGCACGTGAATATATGTACGAGTATATATACACACATATATGTATGTGTGTGTGTGTGTGTGTGTATGTGTGTGTGTATGTGTGTGTGTGTGTAAAATAGGCCAGTCGTGGCGCAGTGGCACAAAGTGTGACAGTAAAACCGACTGGTTGTGGGTTCGATTCCCACTCGAGGAAATGAAATATTTACTTACATTTATATTTCCATTTCTTCGCTCTGGTGTCGAGGCAAAGCGCGCAGCTGTTTTTTTTATATATATAATATATGTAAAATAATAGTAAATATTTGAAAAGGTCAGGTGCAATTAATTATTCGTTTCTTTCTTTTACATAATTCCATAATTGCTTGTTAGAGAGATATATTTTTTATCTGTAGTATTTGTGAGGCCTCGGGGTCCTTTTTGTTTGTAAATAATTAATAGAAACATTTTTTATATACTTTTAGAAGTACAAAACGAATTTTATCAAGTAATTAGCCAGGCTAACACAGCTTTAGTTTTTTTTAATAAAACATTAAAATAAGTAAAATTAAAAAATAGTTGCGTATTTTTAATCGTGAATAATAATAAAAAAAGGGTTAAATATAAACTTAAGAAACGGTTGGTGAAATACAATAAATGCATAAAATCATAAGATATGTGGCAACACTGTTTATTTTTAAGATAGGCCCACATCTTCCTAAAAATATCACAACACTAGAGCGTGCGCGCGGCTTCGCCCGCTTATTAGGAGTGAATTCTAAAAAAACCACGAAACACGTGTTCAATAAAATATTTTTAACAGTCTGAATTTAAATTTTTATAAAAATCGGTGGCAATTTAAAGATTTTTCCATATAAACTTTCAACCCCTTATTTGAACCCTTAGGGGGTGAATTCTTAAAAACCATGAAACACGTGTTCAATGAAATATTTTTAAGAGTCTGAATTTCAAATTTTATAAAAATCGGTACAGATTAAAATTTTTTTCCATACAAACTTTCAACCCCTATTTCATCCCTTTAGGGTTAAAATTTTTCAAATTCCCTTCTTAGTGGATGTCCAGAATATGAAAATAAACATCTGCCCAAATTTCACGTTTCTACCATCAGCGGTTACGGCTCTGCGTGCGTCTTACCTCAGTCAGTCAGCACAAGTCCTTTTATATATATAGATAATATGAAATAGTGTTAAATCACTCCATTCTCATTTTTTTAGCTTTACGGTACGTTACGTCACATTCTGGAGACATTGCGTGATGAACGGCGGAACTCAATGCCGCATTTTGCCTAGTTACCCGAGAGAGAGGAAAATAAAAATATAAAAAAATACATATATTCCCCTGAATGGGAATGGAACCCATTATCGTCGCGTTTACAGCACGATTATGGCCTGCGGAACTACAGCTTCAATTGTAATATGCTGATTGGCGGAATTTAACACCTTGTGAGCAGCAAAAGAAAATAATTTCAACATAATTATCATATGTATCCCTTAAATGTAGATCGAACCCACAACCATCGCGCTGACCTACTGAGCCGCGACATAAAATAAAATATTAATATAATTCATACAAAAATTCACATTATTTATCATCATACATAAATATATTATATCATCCATAACCTCTAAAACCGTTCAATATAAAGTGAGGTGCGTAAACAGCACCCTTTGGACAACAAAGCCGGTGTAAATTACGCGAGAGATCGCCTCCAAGCTCATATCCTTTTGTCCACCACCAGGCCACTTTAGGGTGACTTAAATCCGAAATTGGGTATTTCGAAATGTGCATGTGTCATTTATCACAACCCTCCGCTATAGGAAAAAAGCGAACCTAACCCTATTTAAAAAACGTCCATAATCCGCTCGCTGAGCCTACGCGGCATACACTAAAAGTATTAAATTTTTCTACTATTAATACAATGCGGGCAAATAAATATAGGATGAATGGGACGGGAAGGGATAGATAATCCTTATACAGATCGAAGTGAGTATTTTGGGAACAACGAACTAATCAATTAATGAAAATAAATTTTTAATTACTTTATTTCGTAATCTCCCGGGTGTCTAATTAGGCAGGTGTTCGTAGCTTCAATCTCGAAGATACAAGGTTCAAATATAATCAGATTCATTAGCCTTATCACTGTACACATGGGCTTATCTTTTTGATCGAAATCTTTTTTACTCATTTGGTGTAATTATGTAATAAATTTATACAGGTTTTACTACTTTTTTCGATTTTGAGCTGATAAATCGATTTTAAAATGAGAGCATGATTGCTTTTTTAACTTGGGTTTTCTATGTGTGTTTATAGCGTGAAAATAATGAATACTGTGTTTACTTTAAGAGTATGTAAGTGTATTTTTCTACTCTCTTATTGAAATTTAGACTATTACCCTAATTCAAGACAGATGCACCAAGATCATTTTAAATCGTGGAAGCCTAATAAAGTTTAAAGTATAGTAAATTTCTTAATGAAGTAATTGAGCGCCCCCAGCTAGGTTCAGTTAGGCGAAATTAAGACAGTCGCGTGTCGCATTAAAAGCTGACGCCGTCGATCCCGCGGTTAAAATTTTCAATATTTTGGTAGAGGCAATAGAGTCGCACGTGCGGCGCGTGCCTCGAGTTAGCCCCCCGCCGGTACCCAGCCGCTTTATTTTTTATTATTTTCATAATTCACATTTTACAATAACAACTTGGAAGGCGTTTCGCACGGTTAGATCATACGATATAATGGGGCTGAGGCGCGGCGTACCACAAGGACCACTTATGGGCCCGCTATTATTTATGTTGCATTTTTTTGATCCCATTTCGTGGTATACTTTATCACGCGCTTAGAGATCACAGTCATAGTGGGGTTTGTGGTTTAGCTTATTGAGTTTTTTTAGGATCAACAAGCGGTAAGCTGTAAAGCCAATATCTTAAGTATTTTAAGGAAAGTAATATTTTGGCAGTGGAGTTATAAAGGAGGTGTTCATATATAAATAGAGTAACATTAAAAATATTTTTTGTCTGAATGTATTTTAGAAAATATTGTAAAATACAAATCATTTTTGGTTATATAGCTTATTCAAAGGAGGTCATAGTATTAGTGTACCGAATGTGAATGTTTGGTACATGCTCATTAATTAAAGTATTATATTAACAATTTTTTTTGTAATTTTGTTATTATCTTGTAGACAGATAGAGGGCCGAATGATATATTTTTCACTCTGCGAGATGAATAATATAAATAATAATAATCTCTGCAAATATTCCTTCATATAAAAAGTCGTCGTAGTCCAGATGTAATAACCTTCGACTGTAAACGTGATGGTTGTGGCTTCGACTCCCACACCACTCAGTCAGGTAGGCACTCAGTCAGGTAGGCATATCTCATCTGAATATTAATAAAGATCACATATAAGCTAGAATTTAAAAACTAAATTGTCTATATAAAATAACGAATTAAATAGTCCAACAGTTGAATCGCGTTGTAGAGATCCGCCTCGTGCAATGTCTTGAAAATTTGGTGAAAATTAGAGACAGAGAAGGAACAGAGAGTCTTAACATTGGGTTCACTCTGCCTATCCCGCTAAATGAAGGATACAGCGAAGCGAATTGAAGGTATTTTTTTAAAATAATCCAAGGTTCGATTAAAACCGTTCAAAATTTTATGAGCTCGTGTTGTAATTGGAATATTTTCCTGCATATTGCAAGTTGTTTCTAAGTGGAATTTTTAGTGTCCGTGCCAGGGGAGTCTTATCCAAATTGCCGTAACGTAGGGTTGCACTTGGAGGGAGACTTTTTTTTATTTTAGAGTAATTTCCCATTACATTTTACGTGAGTCAGAATCATGTGGGGTAACGTTTTTTTTGCCATTCCTTACAAAACGGGTAGCGTTTTCTATTACTTCGAGGCAGTTCTTTTTCTTGTCGTGGTAAAGAACTTTAAGAACTTTTTAAGGTTTTGTTTTAATTTTAAAATAGCTCATGTATGAACATAGTTTATCTAATACACACCATCAAACTTTTACACCTAATCTAATAAAAACTACTTAATTGATAAAGCTAAATAAATATTACTTGAAAATACTGCTTAAAGATATCAGGTACAAATCATATTTTTTCATTTACTTCACGCTGTATCTAATATTTAACAGAGAGAACTTAATGTTATGCCACTTTGTCTCTCATTTTTCGCCTAATTTTTGAGACATTGCGTTTTGACTAGTGGAACACAACGCCGCACAAATGCCTAAATCCAGTAGGTTCATCTAAAACAATTATCATATAATAGTCTAATAAAATTAAAAATCATTATAATTTCAGCTATATTTGACAAAAAATGCCACATTTACATACAGATATCTAAATATTTTTACTTACGCAATACAATAGCTCGTATCCCGTTATCCATAAACATTGCAAAAGGAAGTATTAAGGTCGTGTGCAACCCCAGGACTTTAAATACATCCAATAAAAAACTACACTCCCCCAAAAAACCACCCCGAGAAATAAATAGGAACGTCTATAAAGAAAATTTATCCGCAAATTAATTTGTACAATGAAATAGAATTCGAGGCCAGTCGTGGCGCAGAGGCACAAAGTGTGACTGTAAAATCGACTGGTTGTGGGTTCGATCCTCACTCGAGGAAGTAAAATATTTATTAACATTTATATTTTCATTTCTTCGCTCTGGTGTCGGGGCAGTGCGGGGTTTATTTCCGCCACTCAACACGCACTTAGCGGAAAGTGGGGAACGGAGTGTCTTAACACTAGGTTCCCTTTGCCTACGCTACCGTGTGCGAGATACAGCGTGAAGCTGATTTTAAATAGAATTTCAACAAATTATAGGATGAATTTGTTGAAATTTGGACAGGACATGTTGTTTGGGTCCTGATCAATTAAAAATCAAAAATCAGCTTTACGCTTTATCCTGCACACAGCAGGGTAGGCAGAGAGAACCTTGTGTTAAGACACTCTGTTACCCACTTTCTGCCGATTTCTGGAGGTATTGCGTGTTGAGTGGCAGAACTCAACTCCGCGCTTAACCTCGACACCAGAGCGAAGAAATGGAAATATAAATTAAAGTAAATATTTCATCTCTTCGAGTGGGGATCGAACCCACAACCAGTCGGTTTTGCAGTCACACCTCGTGCCGCTGCGCCACGACTGGCCTCAAATCCTGCCTGATCAATTAAGTAGTTTTAATGAAACAATCACGAGAAATTAAAGGTAATTAGGTTTTTACTAAATAAGTTAATTTCTCTATTAAATGTAATTAGAAAATTATGAGGCCGTCTTTGCGTGGCGGCACCGATAGTAATTGTAAACGCGATGGTTGTGGGCTCGATTCCTGTAAAGTGGAATAAATAATTTTAGTTCCCGCGCGTGTTGAGCGGCGTTAGCAAATAACGCCGTTCAACACGCAATGTCTCGAAAATTGGGCAAAAAGCGGGGAACTGTGTTAATCAACACAAGGTTCCCTCCGCCTTCCCTTATTTAGGCGGGACATAGCGTGGTCATTAATAATTTGATTAGGAAGTTATCGAAATCTTAAAATCCCCGATCCTCTGAAGTTTAAACATAATGTTATAAAAAGTTTCAATTTTATTGCCTCAGTATCTATTAATTTAAGCACCTTATGCAAATTCGGTTAAGTAATATATGAATCGCCCATCTCAGTTGGTGTAACAAATTATTGTGCTATAAATCTTTATTTGAGAGACAGCTCGACTAAAACTTCCACGTTTGTTCATTATAGACATGTTAGAGGGTCAAAAGTCGTGTCTTTAGGTTAATGCTGTAAATAAAGCACTTTTTTACAATATTTGGAAACGGAAGAAATTTAAGTTTGCTTACAATTATTTAAATAAGGAGAAATTTGTTTTCATATATATATTCGTATAGTGCGGCGTTGTATTCCGAAACTAAGCACCCATCTCATTTTTGATCTACCTATCTCATTTGTAAGACAAACGTCGTTCGATTTTGCGCATATTCTAAATACGATCTTTTTCGTCAACTTCACGATAACATTAATATGTTGCTATGATTATTTCTTGAGCTATTTTTTTTGGTTTCCCGATGTATTCCGCGAAATCGGAGAAAATCTAATATTCACAATGACACTCCATTTCCCCTTTCTCCACCCTCCAACAGAAATAAACTTCAGTGGAGTAACTCAAGTTTGTCTTACCAGAGTAAGGATATAAAATATTTTTCGTCCCGCGAGTGAGAATCGAATCCACAACCACTCCGTTTACTTTCATACGTTTACCTATCTGCGCCGCGATGGCCTCATTATAGTTATATAAGCATATTCACGAGAGAACCAAAATGGTAATCTATCTAACGCCATTTATTATTCTAAATCAATTTTCTAATTTCTAATCACTAGTAATTAATGTTGAAATCAAGGTATTTTCGCTATAAAAGTCTCTCGCAGCCTTTATCTAAGGTGATAGGAGATTTATTGATAAAGTTCTAGGCAAATGGAAAATTCATACTAAACTGATTCTTGTTATAGACAGTTAAGGACCAAATTAGTATTTTTTTTTATATTTTTTGTTTTAATATTTTTATTTATTCGTAAATAAAACATTATTTATAACGCTGATTTTTATTTCGAAGAATTTTATTATAAATGTGAATATTTACTTATTTAGAAAACGTATAAAAATTTGAACGTAGCGGGACTCGAACCCGCGCCTCCTGGAAACCGACCAAGCGCGGGTTCGAGTCCCCGAGTTCTTTCCTAAGTGTGGAATAACACTAAAAATGTTTAAAAATGTGAATATTTGTTTGTCACTCTTTCACGTCAAAACTACTCAACCGATTCTCATGAAACGTTGTTCACAAAAGGAAATAAACATGGATACTTTTTGCTAAAAACATATATTTAAAAAAAGAGATATTATTCTTTGGATATAATATAAAAATAACTATTTATTAATAAGCCCGTCATGGCGCAGCGTCTGAATGTAACACGCAACGGTTGTGTGATCGATTATTATATATTATATATATTTGACAATGGAAAACGCGGCGTTGAGCTCCACTCAACACGCAATATTTAAATCGTGTAACTCCGCGCTGCGCTGTCATGTCGTGATGGTCTAATATGTGTTATAATTTATATAAAAGAAAAGTTTTTTAAGGGCATTAGCCGCATTTCATTTTCGGCTTTAGATATATTATTACAACAATAGCTTAGTATCGAATGCAATCCGGTAGCGCGGTAATAAATCAATATAGGTACTTCACCACTCGAATAAAATATTACCTTTGAAATAACAAAACTATGGCACAGATTGAATGTAAAGTGTAACTATTAGACATACATACAAATTTTTCGGTAGTAAGTTTTTTTTTTTAATAAATACATTTTTGAAAATAATATTATGTTGATCTAAAAGAAACAAATGAATAGTGTAATTTACTTTATTTTAGTATTCTAAGTTGTTGAAATAACTATTTAGTACAACTGTACTATTACATTTTTACTTTAGCCAAGCGAGGCGTTGAGTTCCGCAGTATAAAAATATTAATTAATAATTAATTATTTCATAAATAAATTTCAATGATAGTGTATATGCACTAATTAACTTAAGACTTCATATTGTATCGCACAAATAACAGGGAAGCAGAGGGAGTGTTAAGGCATTTCATTTCCCATGCACTGCCTAATTTTCGAAAATTTGCGCGAAAATGGCAAAATCTAACATCACGCTCAGTATTGTTACCAGATTGGGAAAATGAAAATAAATCATTCCTCATTCATTGGAATCGAATCCACGACCGTATCTTTCACAATCAGACTCTGTGACGGCCTCAATTTTACTCGACTAGAAATTTAACAAATACAAGGATCGTAATTATCTTAACTTTTCCTTTTAAAGTAATCGTGTCTCAAGATAACTGCAATTGAGCCCTGAAGACAAACTAACTGCCCTTGAAACGGTTATTTTTTAACTTCCCCATTATAAAAGCGAATTAGGGGACTTAGATTTAGAGCCAATTTTAGAGCAAACCTCGTTTTATATTGATTGTTAGTAATATTTTTTTGTATGCGTCGTTGAGTCTGCGATCAGAGATTTGCCTTTGGGGGATGCAAATTACAATATCTTTGCGGATCTTCCTTTTTTGTTAATGTTAGACAATTTACTTGGAGAAGTAGCGTGACTGTCTTGTAGAGTTGTATTTCTTATTTAATTATTATTTTAGTTTATTATATTTAATCACTGAATATTGTTTTCTTAACGTATTTAATGTAGTAAGCCGTTATGACTCAATAGGACAGCGTCAGACTGTATACGATAGTTCAATCTCCACTCAAAGGAAGGATATTATTTAATAAGTTTACATTTCACCGCATTGGAAGAGACAGCGCGCCTTTGCGTTACTTCATTCATGAGTTAATGTTTCAAAAATTCTGGCCATACCCTTATTTTATTTGTCACATAATTTACAAATTTTCAAAATTTTGAATATTAATATATATAAAATTAAGCGACGCCTAAGCTACTCTTTCTTACATTTTAAATATTTTGATTAATGAAAGAATTATTAATAACTTGATTAGAAAATTGTAAATCAATAAAAAAAATCAGCTTCACGCTGTATGCCGCACACAGTAGGGAAGGCAGAGGGAACCTAGTGTCAAGACACACCGTTCCCCATTTTCTGCAGGATTCTCTAGGCATTGCGTGTTGAGTGGCAGAACTCAACGCCACGCTTTGCCTCGGCACCAGAGCGAAGAAATTGAAATATAAATTTAAGTAAATATTTCATCTCCTCGAGTGGGGATCGAACCCAGAACCAGTCGGTTTTACAGTCTCACTATGTGTTCCTGCGCTACGCTAAGACTGGCCTCAGTAAATCAATATATCAACAAAATTTCCTTAAAATAAACCTAGGACTTCCAGCACAGTGATATATGACCACTATTCCAATAACTAAACGTGTTTACATTAAGAATATTTAAAAAAATGCCGGGCTATAAACGTGAGGTCGCGGAAGATTATGATAGTGATGATATTTACGATCGGAGTGTTTCTATATTATTTGTATGGACATTTGCATAATTAATGAGCAAAGAAATAATCGTGTCTAATAAGTGGATCTTTATATAATTCTGTGCTATACTAGTTTTCTTATTTTGGCTTGCTTTTTAATATTCTGTATTTCGAGTTCTGTTGATAACAATATGGATATGTTGATGTATGTTTATGTGAAACTCTTTCTCAAGGCTCGGTGTTGGGTTCCGCTATTTTACACGTCTTAAACGGACCGGAGGAGGAAATATTTTAACATTAGTTTCTTTCTGTCTATCCTGCGAAAAACAACTTGAAGGTAGGTTAGGTACGTAAACAGACCCATTTTTTATATAAATTTTCCTTTCAGTGAACTCGAACTTATTATATTTACCTATTTAGATAAACATATCCATAATAAATAAAATATGAATAAAAAAACACTTTAATAAGATAGATATAGATTTTTTATGGTGTATCGTATTTTACAAATTAAACCCTTTCATTTGACATCCATATGAATAGATTATGTCAAAATTTGTAATCAGCCATTTTGTTATGTCCTCATAACAGAAGCGGTAATCTAAATTTCAGCTCAATCGGACACTGGAAAGAGGGTCAATTTATGCTTGCAAGATTTCAAAAAAAAAAACATACATACTGACACAGCAAGTCAAATAAAAGTTTTAAAAAACTAGAGGACTCGTTAACGCGTATAATATGTGTTACCATAGCATCGTGTATGTAAAGTCGGGAGTAAAAGTAACTCATATTTAAACTTTCACCACTAATATGACTCTACATACCATTAAGAGCGCTTCTTAATGGTATGTAGAGTATACTGAGTGTTTACAGTTTTGTTAGTGATTTACGATCAATTGCTGTTAACGATTTGCTAATAAATAACATTTTATTATTTTAAATGAAACTATGTAACCGGATTGGTCACGTAGTATTATATAATACATTTTTGGAAGCCACACGTTTCGAACACTTTGCAGTAGTCCGTAGTCACGGGTAGACCGAGGTTGCATTCGTATGTCGTCAGTTACTATATCAAACTACCGCCAATATTTTTTTTTAATTGCCTCGCGTACCGTCCTGGATCTTTGCAGAACGAGCTGAACGTATCTTACCCCCTGGTATGGTAGGTTCGAGCCTTCAAAAATTTTATGAGTGGGTCCGAGGTGGTAATAAGTTTCCAACCGTCCTCTCCATTGAAGTTAGGATGTCCTTGCATTTCAATTGCATCGCAAATCATTCTTGGAATATATTCTGTTTTCCTTAGCGAGGATTTGGGGTTTATCCACAGTATGCTCACACACAAATGACTTCGATACATGCCCATTCTTGATATCGGAGACGTGTTCCGATGCTTCTCTTTGTTTGACCGATGTATGATAAGTCACAGTCACAATCTAGTTTGTATACACCTCCATACTGTAAAAGAATATTACTTTTCACTGGTCTCAAGAATTGGTTCACTTTCTTGTTAGGCTTGGATATTGTTTTTATGTAAGCTCTTCTTAAGATATAACCAATCCTGTCTGTAACCTTCCTTCACATATGGTAGAAGAGCTGGCTATCTCCCTACTTTGGATGGCTTGTTGATCTTCTAACAACGCTGGGGGAGAACTGGCTGCTTGTGCTGGTGAAGGGCATTCTTCACTTGTTGAATTCGAATACAAGACTATCACGATATAGCAAAAACAGTTACTAGACAACACAGATTCTAGATCTGACTCCAGTGGAATACTTTACCTCCCTTTTTTTAAGTTTTCAGAACTCATTTCTAAGTTTTGAACTCAACCTTTTAGTTTTGCTGTCACATTTTGCTGTAGTTTGTGTATATATTTTTGAACCTAGGAATAGGAAACAATTTGTTTGTATATCATGTCAATTGTCAAGTTACCGATAACACTGTACAATAAAACTAATTGATAGAGCATTCAACGGTGGTGGGTTATAGGACTGACACTACTGAAAATTCTATGAATCGTGAAGATTCAAAAGTGCTTGTGATGACCTAATTGAATAAGGAATATTTAAAATTTAAAAAAAAATCAGTTCGACACTGTATCCTCCATACAGCAGAATAGGCAGAGGGAAACTGTTACCACTTTTTGCCGAATTTTTCGAGGCATTGCGTGATGAGTGGCGGAACTCAAAACCGAATTTTTAGTTTTTGTGCCAGAGCGAAGATATGGAAATATTAATAAATAATAATAATTCAAGAACACTTTAATTTTGATTTTTATCTTTAATACTTTAAATCAATGAACCACAAAAAATTACTACTTTGACTTAATAAATTATGCTTAAAAATTAAATATTACCTAAAAAATTACAATAAAATTTCAAAAAAGTTTTAGTGAAACAAACGTACATCAATGTGTTTATTGTTTGTAGGTTTATCGCATGTATATAATAATATATTATAATAGTTCTAAGTTATATATGTGTAAGTTACTAGAACAATCAGTACGCACCTAAGCACTACATTCCTACTGCATTCCACTTCGACACGTGTTGGAAAATACATAGATATAGCTAACTACCTTACCTCCTTGGTACTTACTTCGGTCCTCGTGGCGCAGTGGCACAAACGTGTGACTGTTGTGGGATCTATGCTCACTTTGTGAAATGAATTATTATTTCTTAATGTTTCTTGTTATTCGCTTTGGTAACAAGACAAAGCGCGGCGTTGAGTTCCGCCGCTCAACACGCCATGCCTGATGAAAATTTGGCGCATAATGAAGGACGGAGTGTTTTAACAATAGGTTCCCTCTGCCCACTCTGCTATATACGGGATGAAATATATATATATATATATNATATATATATACACACTTTAATTATTGAAAACGGAGACGTTATTAAGGTTATAATTAAGGGTATAGTTGAGAAGAGATGGATGTGGGTTCATTTCTTTCATTAGAGGCGGTTTTTGCATAGTTTTCGCACAGCACTCGCAATGAACAGTGATAAGACATTATGTGTAGAGCAGTGAAGATCAACGTCGTGCTTTGTTTCATCAGATATTTAGCGTTTCATGTAGCGAATATTTATATATTTTTTTGTTTTAATTTTTTAATCTAATTAGAAAAATAAAATAACGAGTTAAAACTAAAACAAGAGTGTAATCTCAGATTATAAAATTGTCTGATAGTATAATGTCAGAGATACATAAAAATAATAAAAAAATATTATACATTAGTAGTTTTTTCTTCACACACAAAGCTTTTAAAGGTCTTATTAAGCTTGCTCAACACTTTATGTTCAATTTTATATGTAGAGTGGTAGACAGAGTGACAAGTCACACTATTGGAGTGCCCTTAACAGATAGGTAGTTTGAAGAGATGGGATGTGATACTTCGATGTATTTAAAATTTAATATTGTAATAATATATATATATATATATTATATAAAAAGCTTCCGTAACTGATTGACTGAAAGACAACGCGCAGCCAAAAATATTGGATATTTTTTATTTGACATATTAGTACCTAGAGAAATGTGGGGGAGCACCAAGAGAGTAATTTCCGAAAGTTTGCTCGTCTCGTTGCTCATAACGTATGGCTCAGTGGTCAGAGCGCCTGGTCGGTTTCCAGGAGGCGCGGGTTCGAGTCCCGCTACGATCAAATTTTTATACGTTTTCTAAATAAGTATTTTTCTTTCCTAAGTGTAGAATAACACTAAAATGTTTAAAAACCACAACAATTTCAACGAATATTTTATGACCTAAGTTAAACAATGATTCGAACGTTTAACTAAGTGTCAATTATTTAAGATAGGTTACGGAGCTTAAGGATTTGTGAGTCTGTGGGTGCGTACTGTACCTGCGCTACATGCTCGTTATGACATTGTTTATATGACATGTGTCATCGTAAGTTAAAGTTCTGCTTAGGTCTGGTCAATTATTGTGGATTTGAGTAACTTCAAAATGTAGTTTTGTTATTTTAATATAATACTATATTTTCATCAACCATGTGTACCTATTTAAAACTATTCTGATCAAAGCCATTCTTAACCCTTAAGAGTTATAATGAAATACATAACCCACTAAGACTATAATGGGTGTAAAAACACCTTATTTTTAAAAGTAATAAAATTATTATTTAAGTAAGAAATTGTGAACAACTTACTTTTATCAGTTAGTTAGGATCTATGTTAATAGTTATTTGAGTATATTTTTGGAAAAACTCGGAAAAAATAAAATTTGGAAATATGACCTAAACAACTGACTATATAAGAGGGGACCATAATGATTCTTTTTTATAACAAAATAAAATCTTAATACAAACCAAAGTTTTTATTCCTGTTAAGTACAATATGTTGCTCTTAACCAGACTTACTTTAATAAATTATATATTAAAAAAAAAATATATAAAATTTTTACCTCACAGTTGAGATAAAAAAAACTTTAAATTCTTAGGGAACTTTTAGTTTCTCAGTAATTTTCAATTTTTTTTTCTACTTTCATATACAAAGTGTTCTCGTAGAGATGAGTCAGAACTTCTTCTTAATCGTTAACACTTTGGAGATCATCCTGATGAATATCTTCTTCCAAAAAGTTCTCTTCGTCAGTCGGCTCGTCGGCATATCCTAGTACAGCTTTGATTTAAAATTTTCATAGACACTAGTTACTACCGCTATCGTGGACTCATAATACAAAAAACAATTCCCATTATGTATGCTAAACCTCCATTTTCTATGCGTAATTCAATAAAAATCAAAGAAACGTCGACACTTACGTTGTTAATCAATAGGGCACTATGATTTTATGGGTGTCGATACACTTAGGAGGCAAGTGTATGGTAAAAATTGCGCGTGAGAACGACAACTTCTCTCGCACATTCAAGGGCTACACACAATTCAGGAGGATCCACAAAAGTATAAGGCGCTGTAATAAAAAATGAAGAGTGTAGCGACTTACACCCATTTACACCCATTTAAGGGTTAAAATGTTGATACAATATCAATATATGAATAATTTTAAAATGGTTATGGAATCATTAAATAAATAACAATTTATGATAATATAATAACTATTATTATTACTAGATATTTAAAGAATCTTTATTACAAACTTTCTTATCTATTCTAAAAAGTATTTTTATTTCCTTTCTTCTTTTCTAACTTAAGCTTGGAATAACAATTAAAAAAAAAAACTATTTCGACCATTACTTTTTACTTACGTACGTACGTATACAAAACTGTTGAAACAACGTAAACATCCGGTCTTCAACATTTATAGTCAATTGAATTAACCACAACTGTATTTAGAAACTTTCCTAATTAAGAACTAAGATCATCACTATTGATATATCGATGCAAACGAACGATATGAATTTTATTAAGTTTTATCTATAGATATGTTATCTTTATCTAATTACTATTCAAATTTACAACTCCCATATGTAATATCATTAACCTGTAATGAGAGGGCAGTTAAAATTTTATGATTACGCCAACGAGTAAACTAAATACAAGAAGGTGTTAAGATATGCATTTTTTATTGTGAGAAAAAAATCTGTCGATGATTCGGATGGGCGCTGTGGAACAGTGTATGACTGTATACGCGATAGCGTTAGGTTCTAACCCAAAGTCTTTCGAGTGATTACATTATTTTTTTATCTAGTTTGCTAGAACAAATTTCTCAAATCAAAAGAAAAAGTTCAAACGTAAACCTTATATATATGTATGTAATTTGTTTCACATAAAACATGAAAGAAATGTATAATGAGGCCGCCGTGGTGCAGGGGCATAAGCGTGCGTCTATAAACGTAACGGTTATGGGTTCAACTACCACCACTAACATATTTAACATTTTCATTTTTTACCACGGGTAACAAGTCAAAACGCGTTGAGTTCCGCTACTCAATACGCTGGGAAACGGGTTGTTTTAACACTAAGTTTCGAAATTTCATTAAAACAAAAGAAAAAAATAAGAAGTAAAATTGTCACGGAATAATATGATGTCTAAATAAGTACTTAAATATATACAATTATTCGTATAATAATAATTTTATATATTGATTATATATACTAAATAAGTAGAGATACCGTATAGCTTAATAATATTAAGCTTTTGAGCTTTAAATGCTATGATTAGTGAAGTAGTGATAAATCTTGCGCAATGCTGATACCTGGCCGTTGAAATATCTTGGCAATAAAAACACAGAGACGGACTACACGTGCTTGTAATATTTGGATATAGATAGATTAGATACTGAGGATAGAAATGACTTATGATACGATATAATAATAATAATCCTTGACTTCTATCATTAGTTAATAAAATAATAGATAGCTATTGCCCTTATTAGAATACATAAGAGTTTTGAACCTGCTTACTCAGACGAGACAATTCGATGCCAGCAAAATGCGCCATTGAAAATCCCTATATATTAGTATTTGAGTTTATATTTGAAAACATAAATTTAATAGATGAATCATAAAGTTACTTAACCCGCTTATATATAAATGTTTATAAATAGATAATAAAAATATTATTATAATATTATTATAAAAAACATTGCTATTGTATTGAACCTACGACCATCGAAATAACAGATTGTTTAACTTAAACTTACTAATACAATCAAGGTTTATGAAATATTGAGCGGTAAGCGGAGAACTGATTATTTCTATTTATAATGCTAATTTAATCCTAAAATGCTTATGAATTTAAAAGTAACCAAAAATATATATCTTATAAGTTAGTCTTTCTGTTACTGTTCATAATCTATGACAACTATTGAGACCGCTGCAGGCGTTTCGGACGATGTAGGCCGAAATAATTTAATTAGTTCATATAATTATTAATGGTGCCATTGGTACAGTGGGGCAGTGTCTGGCTATATAATATGGTTGCGGGTTCAATTGGCGACAATTTAATTTCACCTAATTTCAGCTTCTGTAAGTAGGGAATATTTCAATTTTCTCCGCCGACCCGGCTTTATATTGCTAATGAGATAACTAAGAAAAATAACAGCGGTACCCATTGATGCTGTCTTAGGATCTTACTTTTCTATTGATTTTATAGACCCGCTATATCTTATCGTTGATCTTTGTTTTTAGATGAGATAACATTTAGATTTAATGTGTATGAGAATATTATTTGTTTGTTTGTTGAAACAAGAATGTTGTACACTAAATAATTAGATACCTAAAGTTCATTCCAATGTTATAATTTATAGTTTCTGAAGTTATTTCATTTTGTCAGAAATCAAGTTATTTCATTGTCAAATTTGAACGTTATATATCTATTTTTTGACAGTGTTACTGCGTGACTGACAGACAAAGCGCAGACGAAATTTCGCTGCGTAGAACGCTGAAAGCACGAAGAATCCTTGGAGAGTGTGAATATATACTTTTTTTAGCACTATCCCGCATATAGCACGTTAAGACACGCCTCTCGCCGCTTCCCCGAAACTTTGAGACATTGCGTATTGAATAGGAACGCTGTGCTTTGTTTTCTTAAAATTAAAATAATTCAATCTCTTAGAAGGGAATCGAACCCATAACCGTCGCGTTTACAGTCAGACGCAGTACCGCTACGGCACTACGGCTTCTAAGTTAATATTTTTATAGATAGAAATTATATTGTATAAATTATTCCAACGTTCCCGACTCGGTAAAAATATACTATGAGTTCCGCCACTCAACAAGCAGAGTGCATAGTGTCTTGACATTCAGGTTCTTTCTGCCTAACCGTAATATTCGGTGATCACTTACCATCACCATTTGATCCATGATGAATAAAAAAAAACGTAAAGCTAATAACTTATACTTTAATATTTAAATAATACTTTTCTTAAAAACTTCCCAATAAATTCTGAATAGACCGAGACTATAACCATTTTTAAGCATTTAAAGACCATTTTTTTGTTCTAATAGTGATTTCTATGGAGTATATATAATCAAGTTTTACTATCATCGTTTCAATGAGATAGATAAGTGTTGTGTAGTTTGTCCTAACGCTAATACTCGAGATTATAAGACCGTCGAGAATGTCACCCAGCCTGTTGCCTAACGAACTCAACCTGTTCTATGTTAGAACCAATGCTTGATAATGTACTGGTGAGTTTTGATCTTATGTAGGTACGTGTTTATATGTATAGAGAAATATTATAAACTGTTAGATTGGAAAAATCTATAATAACGAATGTTATATAACATTTGCTATTATAGGTAGGTACTTCCAAACGAATTTTTCAATTGATTTTTTTAGCATAATGCTGTATCCCGTTAATTGTGAGATAAACAGAAAGAACCTACGGTTACGATGCTACGTTCCCCAAGTACTTCTCAAAATGATAGTTTTTTTAGCGTCACGCTGTATCTCGCACAGCAGGGTAGGCAGAGGGAACCTAGTGCTAAGATACTTTGTTCCTCACTTTCCACCGAACTCTAGATGCATTGTTTGTTGAGTGGCGGAACTGAACGCCCTAGCTGGCCCTGCGGCACGACTGGCCTCATAGGCCCTGGTTTGGCCTTTTTTTATTAGAAAATAATTATTTTCTCTTAATTTAATACTACTAACATAAATAAAAATGATGACCCGTGGTACCAAGGCCCGTCAGGCAGAGGATAAGCTCCAGCTGACGCTCCAGGAACTAAGGTCATGTAGGATGCAGTGCGAACAACTACTGAAAGAAAGGGATGACAATGAGCAAGAATTTCTGCAGATTATGGACAAAAACAAAAATCTTAAAGATGATTTGTCAAAAATTTACATAGAATATTCTGAATTACTTGAACAAAATAATAATCTGCAGAAAATAGTAGATGGGTTTGACCAGTGCAGAGATGAATATGAGGAAGCTCTCAGGCTTACCGATGATCTTAAATCACAATTGCATGAGGCCAAGGAATACATATTTACATTAGAAAATAATAATTTAAAACAAAAGGCCTCTCAAACCCAGAGCCTATTTGAGGAGCTGGTTGGGAATACACCTTCCCTGGTTTCTCCAGTCATCACCTATAAAGATGACATTTCAACAATAGATTTGACTGGTGATGAGTCGGTGACTTCCAAGCCAGTTCTTAATAGTAAAAATAAATTAAAAAAATACATTAAAATAAATAAATATATTAAAAAAACACAGCAACTATTAAAAACAAAAGATATTTGTAAAAACTACACCAAATTAGCGACTGAAAGAAAAATCTTAAAAAATAACTTTAATAAAATTTCTGAAAATATGTTAAATAAAAAGTTATTATACGAAGCTGAGGTGAGTTCCTTACAGTTGGAGATTGCCACATTGCATAACAAGCTAAAAACCATTTCTGATAAATATGAATGTGCCCAGAGACAAATTGCAGAGCACATATCTTCTATGGATGAGCTACTTAAGATCTGTAGTCATAATTCAGAGCGCTTTGAGTCACTCACTAAAAATTATGTCTGCGAGTGTCAAGCGCTCACACCGAGCCATCCAAGGGAGATGTCAGAAATATTTTCCCAATCTCAGGCTGGTGGAGCTCAGGACAGCTTTATAGAGATTAAAAAGTCACAACCCATACCCACACAAAATCAAAGTAATATTGTAGTATATAGTGACAATCTAGGGAAAAATATGGGAGTGATTTTAAATAAGATTTGTAAGGGACAGTCAGTATTAAATTATTGTATGCCGGGAGCTTCTTACTCCCAAATAATGAACAAAATTCTAACTAATACTCACTGTCCTAATACAGTTTTAATTATTTTCATCGGGGGAAGGGGAAATGTAAATAAAAAAATATTACAAGACTACCATGTACAACTAATGAATTTAAATGTAAAAAAAATTATTATGTTTACATTTCCTTACATAAAAAAGTTGCCACAAGAAAATGACATTAGATATAATTTAAATAATATGTTACACATATTAATAAATAGTAATTATGTAACATTAGGTGAAAATAATAAAAAAATGAATTTAATTGACATAAATAATGTAATTGATATTAAAAAAAATAATTTGACATGTGATAGGCTACACCTATCTTATTTTTACAAAAGACAGATAGCAAGTATGCTATCTTATTTTTTACAATTTAACCTAGCCAATACTGTGGCTAGAAAGACTACTGTTCCTCTTGAACAGTGTAATACAACATGTTTGGAACCTGTTCCAATTAATTTAAATTAAATTATGAGACAATAGAGGCCATCTCTGGCAATATATTATACAATAATAAAAATGAAATAAATATGAATATAAAATTAAATAGAATTTGTTATGATAATGATACAAACTTGGTGCATCAAAACATACAAGGGATGTTTAATAAAGAGTTAGAAATTGAATTATTCTTAAATAGTAATAATGTTCATGTACTTTGTATTACAGAACACTGGCTTCGAAGCTCTGAGGCTATTTTTAATTTTAATAATCACCAAGTTGCTAGTATGTTCAATAGAGAAAAAACTATTCGCGGTGGCTCCTTAATAATTTTGAATAAATCTTATAAATTTAAAGAACGTAAAGATATTGTGAGCCTCTCTGTTGAGCAGACTATTGAAATGGCCTGTGTTGAGCTAGAGCATTTCATTGTTGTAAGTGTATACAGACCTCCCTCTGGGTTATATGAACACTTTGAAATAATTTTAGAACAAGTACTTGTAAAGTTATCTGGGTCTAAGAAATTAATAGTTGTATGTGGTGACTTTAATATTAATTTACTAGAAAATTCCACCATTTGCACTAGATTCAGGTCACTACTTAATTCATATAACCTAGACAATCTATTTCTAGAGCCAACAAGAATCACTCATTGTACCGCTACTTGCATTGATAATATTTTTACAAACTCTGTGCCTTGTAAAAAATCAATAATTAATATGTTAAGTTCAGATCATTGCGGACAGTTGGCTTCCTTTCACCTTGGTAAAAAAAAAATTGATAAAAATAAAAAAATTGTTTGTATACCGATGACAACTAGTCGTATAGAAAAGTTCAGAAGTAATATAATAACAAAACTTAAATATTTAAAACATAGTAATAAGCCCAATTTACTATATGAGAATTTTTTTAATGTTATACAGAGTGAGTTCAAAGATATATTTACTTCTAGAACAGTCAATTCCAGGAGTTTCTTGTCATTTAAGGATTGGGCGACTGTGGGAATTCATAAGAGTAGACAAAGGTTATATGAACTTTATAGTGAGAAAACGTATAACCATAGTGAAACATTTATTAATTATGTTAAATCTTATTCTAAATTATTTAAAAAAGTATGTTCCATGGCAAAATCGTTACATATTAAAAACAAGATTAAAAACTCATTTAATAAAATTAAAATGACATGGGACATAATAAATTGTGAAACTGGAAAAGCCAGGGATTGCAATTATGAATTTAAATTAAGAATTGACAATGGCTTAACCAGCTCGGACCAAGAAGTTGCCAGTGTTTTTGAAAAATTCTTTGCTGATATTCCAGTTTCCACAACCAAAACACTTATATCTTCCACGACAGTCGCTGAATCTTTACTTAAGGAGAACGTAAACAAATGTGATATAGATTTTAAATTTAAAGTGGTCAACTCAAGAGACATTGTTAAGACATTCAAGTCCCTAGATATTAAGAAAACATCAGATATATGGGGAATTTCTGTTAAATTAATTAGTCATATAATAGACGCTGTTGCTCCTTTCCTCGCGACTGTATTTAATAATTGTATAGAGTATGGTGTGTTTCCTGACTTAATGAAATTTAGTAAAGTCATACCTATATTTAAATCGGGTAGTACATCCGATCCCAACAATTTCAGACCTGTATCTATACTACCCTCATTTAGTAAAATCTTTGAGAAAATTATTTTAAATCAAATGCTGATGCACTTTGACTCGCATCAGCTTTTGCATGATAAACAGTATGGCTTTACTAAAGGTCGCTCGACTACTGATGCTGGTGTAGGACTTATAAAAAGTATATATGAGGCTTGGGAGGGATCGCAGGATGCTCTTGGTATGTTCTGTGACCTGTCTAAGGCCTTTGATTGCGTTCAGCACTCTACATTGGTCATGAAGCTACACCATTACGGCATAAGAGGACGTGCACTCAATCTTCTGACCTCTTATTTAGCTAACAGAGTTCAGAGGGTTGATGTAAATGGCAAGAAATCTCCTGGTTCATTTGTCAGTATGGGGGTCCCACAAGGGTCTATTCTTGGTCCTTTTCTATTTTTAATATATATAAATGATTTGCCATTTTTAGTGGGAAAGAACCATGATATAGTATTGTTTGCTGATGATACTTCATTGATTTTTAAAATAAAACGACGACAAAACATATATGACGATGTAAACAATGCTCTATCGAAAGTAGTACATTGGTTTAGTGTTAATAACTTACTATTGAATAGTAAAAAAACTAAATGTATAATCTTCAGAACACCTAACACAAAATTTGTTAAAGCTGATGTACTCTTGAATGGTGAAGCCGTGGAACCTGTCGATTCTACGGTGTTTCTCGGTATCACCATTGACTCTAAATTGCAGTGGGGACCTCATATCGATGGATTGGCGAATAGACTTAGCTCAGCAGCTTTTGCGGTTAAAAAAATCAGACGATTAACGGATGTGGAAACGGCTCGCCTTGTTTACTTTAGCTACTTTCATAGTATTATGTCCTACGGCATTCTACTTTGGGGTAATGCAGCCGGTATTAAATCAATTTTTGTCTTGCAGAAGCGAGCTATTCGCGCAATCTATAATTTAGGCCCAAAAGAATCGTTAAGGCAAAAATTTAAAGAAATAAATATTTTGACAGTTGCATCTCAATACATTTTTGAAAATGTTATGTATATTAAGAAGAATATTAAAGATTTTGCCAAAATTGGTGATGTACATAATATCAATACTAGAAATAGGAGTAAACTTATTGCACCTGTGACCCGATTACATCGGGTCCGTAATTCTTTTATGGGACAATGTGTACGCTTTTACAATAGGATCCCAGAAAACGTCCGAGAATGTTCTATATCACAATTTAAAAGAGTTGTGAAAAGACGTTTGTGTGTTAAAGGTTATTACCAAATTAATGATTATATAAATGATAACACGCCTTGGGAATGAAATGCTCGCTCCAGTCTATTTCAAAGTATCATTGTCAGAAACGCTGAAATGTGATTTTGTATAATTGATTATAAAAAAAATAAGTCCCGCTGAGTTTCTTGCGCCGGTTCTTCTCAGGTCTGAGGCACTAATTTTAGTGAACTGGTGGTAAATTATTTGACGTTCAAAAAATTAAGCATGTAACTTCTTATTTTGAATAAAATTATTTGACTTTGACTTTGACTGTGCATAAGCAGTCTTTAGCTGTTAAATGTACTAAAAATTATTACAAAATGTATGCATATTTTATATTTACAAATTTTTATATAAAAAAATATAATATAATACAATAAATGTATAAAATACATATCGAAAAATGGTAGATTTTATTTTCAAGTAAACTTTATAACTAACAATAGTATTATATTGTAATATAACAGTATTCAAACAAGCACTTCAAGCTTACGTCTATCAATAAAGATATGAACAAATATATTATTGGTACAATCATGTAATATCAAGAACTTATATTGGCATAATCTTATTAGTACCATCAATAAAGCTTCAGCTAAGAGCTCAGAGGTACTTCGATGTCATAACAAGGGGTAATAGCCTATAGGAACGGATCGACATTAGGACAATGAAAGAAATTGTTTATTTGACCTTATTTCTAGTAATAAGTAAAGATAAACCTAAAGGTTGTGGGTTCGATTCGTAATCGGGAAAATTAAATATTTAATATTTTAATTTTCTCGCTCTGGTAACAAGGTCAAAAAAAATATTATAAATATATTTTTTTTAAGTTTACATTACTCCACTCCGAAGCTTCCATTGTGCCACAGCTGTGTTAAAATGTAGTTTTATCTTTGCACTTTTTTACCTTCATACTGTGTGTGTGTGGCAGTGTCTTAATGGGAACCTAGTGTTAACACACACTCCGTTCTCATTAAGACACTGCCGTTGCCCACGTTTCGTAGAATTCTAGAGACATTGCCTTTTGAGTGGAGGCATTCAACGGAACGCTTTGCATCGTTACCAAAGAGAAGAAAAGAAAAAAATAAATATATCATTGCCCCGAATGCGAATCGAACTCAAACTATTGTGTTTTCACTTATGCCACTGCACCACGACGGCCTCTTTACTTAAAAATTATAAAACGTATAGAAAAAAAAACAAAGCTTCCACATTCATAATCCTGTGAATAATCAATACAAACAGACACAATATAATACATTTAGTAAAATCCGACCAAATATAAGAGCACTCCAGTTATAGGGCACAACAATAAAATTCGTCGTAAATAAAAATAGTTGTATTTATGCGTGGTCGCGCTTCGATATCAGAAATCACTATTTAGACTATCATAGAAATGCCGATACATTTGGATTTTCCCACTGCATCAAATATATAGAGGTCATAAAAAGAGGCTCGAAGTAGGACTCGTAAAAATAGATTTAAAATTGTTTGCAATTTTCCTATTTTTGCTACTTTTACTGGGGATATGAGCTTTCCTTCTTATTGCTGTGCTTAGATCAGATGTTTAAGTTGATACTATGCACATTGTACAGTACTGCTATAATATATACTTATATTATGAAGCGAAGTATTTGTTTGCTTGAGGCTTATTTGTTTTTTAAAATTAGATAGATATTAGAAACAAAATTATTTTTTAAAATATTTGTTTCTCCAAACATATAAAAAAAAACTCATTTTTAACCATTTCATAAAGTCAAATACTTTCGAAAATTATTGAAACTACGAAAAAAGTTTCTTGTAGCTTCTTGTATCTACGTTTTATAATAAATATATACATAATTTTTTTGCTAAATATATTTAATTCTTGTTGTTGTTATTCTTACTCGCTGATTGTCATTCATCCACTTCTACTAATTGGGTGGGAGAGATTTCATATAGGCAAAAGTCCATCTTTGTAAAGTTTTTGAATGTTGTTTTCTTATGTTTTTTAGTGCAATAAATAATAAGGCGCAAAGGCACAAGCATGCTTCTATAAACGCGACAAGTTGTGGGTTCGGTTCGCCCTGAAGTATTTAACATTTTTATTTCCTCACTTTGTGCGGAAAACAGCGTGAAGTTATAGTAGGCCACGGTTTATTATCTCCTACAACGGATCTACTGCATTTTATTAATTATATTATACTAGCACAAATTTCATTACACATACCTACTCCAGGTTTGGAGAGACGACAGATCGTAAATCATCATCGCATCTAAACTTATACTTGAATTTATTTTTCTTGCCATAAAACGACGTGAAATTATTTGGGGTTGCCATCTGTAAGCGGTTGGCTGTCAAAAAAATAACGTTTCACATTCAAAAAGAATTATAGGAATGAAGATTGTACGTGCTGTCGCTAACCGAGGGGACTTGGTTAGCTTTTTGCACGGAAGACGGTAGCGCCAAGTTTTTATCGTTATAATCGTGTAAGTATCAATATTGTGATTAGTTAAAACAATAATATTTTATACCTTCCGTCAGAACGAGAGACAGTGGTAGTTGTGGTCTGTATGACATATTTTATTGTAAATATTTTTCTATGTGTTGGATATATTGTAGGATTATGTTTGTGGGAAAATTGTTGTACATAATATTGTGCTTTATTAATATTTATAGTATTGTCATGTAATAGTTGAAGGTTGAATTGAATAGACTCAAACTCTTATTGGGGGATTGTTTATATGAAAATTGTAAAATTTAGAGGAGCTTAATGTCTTTTCGCATTTTGAGTGGCGGAACCCAACTCCGCGATTAAAAAGAGGATAATGATAACAATACAGATATGACTGATTAGGCATCGAATATCTTAATCTTTTCTATACAATATATAATACATATGAAAAACATACCTATAAATTATTGATTATTTTACATATATTCATATCTAAACATGTAAAGTTAGATTCATTGAATTCTTCGTCCAGGGCAATAAAGCGTGATCGTCGCGCACGTACTCGCGGGCCCCCTCAACTTCACGCACGGCCTCGTTCTCCTATAACATCTTATGACTACTGTTGAGGACTTCTACTTTGCGTGGCTTTGTCTTGGTAGGTGTTTTATTCTATTTTACGGGTAAGAGAGAGTGAAGAGATATATTTTTAACAATTTTAAATTGCTATTACACAATAATTCTTTAATTCCAAAACGGTCTCACTGCTTTTAAGTCCAAAATGCTTACTAATTATAATATTCAATTATATGATTTGTATTTATATTATTTAAATAGACTATTTATCTACATTGAGCCGTATTAAAATTTAATATAGTAAAAAAAATAAAAAGTAAAAAAAAATAAATTGTGATTTATTGTTAGAATCACCTAACCTTTCCTAAAAATATGAGATACGTAAAAATATAGTATATCTAAATTCTAAATCAACATCACCTAAAAGAAGAAGTTTTCGGTTGTAAGTGGTCCGCCTCACTACTGCTACGATTTGACATCGATTCTTGTACTGCAATAAAAGACTAAGTGAAAAGATTTTTATCTTGTTAACTTTTAATTCATATGGATATATTCGTTTGTTTTTTTTTTATTTTTAATAAAACAACTAGCGATGCCGTCGTGGGTAGGCGCACAAGCGTGTGACCGTAAATTCGTAGGTTCAATTCCCACACGAGGATTCTTCGAGGATTTTTCCCTCTGCGCCATGACTGGCCTCAACTTTTCTATTTAACTCCCCAGTCGCAGCGCAGCGGCACCAAGTGTGACTGTAAAATTGACTGGTTGTGGGTTCGATCCCCACTCGAGGAGATGAAATATTTACTTAAATTTTATATTTCCATTTCTTCGCTCTGGTGTCGAGGTTAAGCGCGGCGTTGAGTTCTGCCACTCAACACGCAATGCCTCCAGAATTCGGCAGAAAGTGGAGAACGGAGTTTCTTAACACTAGGTTCCCTCTGCCTACCCTGCTGTGTGCGGGATACAGCGTGAAGCTGATTTAATTTTTTGTTTTTTTTTTTCTATTTAAAATTGTAAATTATTCGACAAATTCAGCCAAATAACTCCAAACGCTGCTACCCGTACCTTGCACTGGCACAAGTATCTTAGTGTAATGGTGTGACCGATAGCACATCTTACTATTCAGTGCACGTTCAGTTCAGAGAAATTACGCGTCGCTCCCGCAGGATCCCTAACGCCGATTCGGTCAATCGATGACTCTCCCTAGAGTCGTGCGTTTGCTTTAAGAAACGAAAACACTATTTAAGTTGGTAATTTTTCATTTGAATATTAGACGAGGGATTATATGTAAGTTTTAAAATTAAAGGCTTTAGGATAGATGAATTTCGTGTATCGTATATAATATTGTAAAATAGTAATATTTAATTTAATGAGGCCAGTCGTAGAGCAGCGGCACGAAATGTGACTGTAAAACCGACTCGTTGTGGGTTCGATCCCCACTCGAGGAGATGAAATATTTACTTAAATTTATATTTCCATTTCTTCGCTCTGGTGTCGAGACTAAGCGCGCCGTTGAGTTCTGCCACTTAACACACACTGCCTCCAGAATTCGGCAGAAAGTGGGGAACGGAGTGTCTTAACACTGGGTTACCTCTGCCTACCCTGCTGTGTGCGGGATATAGCGTGAAGCTGATTTATTTAATATTTAATGTTGCCCACTTTCCGCTAAATTTTCGAGTGTTGGGTGGGGAAATGAAAAATGCGAATCAAATCCACAACCGTCGCGCTAATAATCAGATGCTGTCCCATTGTGGCACGGTCATATGTGCCACGGCCACGGCTGTCTGTGCTATGACACAGATTTGTTATATTTGTAATGTAGAATTAAGAATTTTGTCTTTTATTTAGTTAGAATGTAGAGGATATAGTTTTTTTTTCTAGAAATGCATTAGAAATCCATTTTCCTGATCCTAATGTCTTGATAGAACAATGGATATACATCTAATTGAGGTCAGTCGTGGCGCAGGGGCACAAAGTGTCACTGCAAAATCGATTGGTTATGGGTTCGATCCCCACTCGAGGAGATGAAATATTTATTTACATTTATATTTTCATTTCTTCGCCCGGGTGTCGAGGCAAAGCGCGGCGTTGAGTTCTGCCACTCAACACGCAATGCCTCCAGAATTTGACTGAAAGTGGGGAACGGAGTGTCTTAAACTAGGGTCCCCCTGCCTACCCCGCTGTGTGCGGGATACAGCGTGAAGTTGATATACATCTCATTATTAACACAATGTTTATGGGTTCAATCCCCACTTAGGATAATTACGAGACAGGCAGTGAGATCCAAGTGTGGTGACACTCCGTTTTCCATCCTATATAATTAACAA
Organism: Heliconius hermathena; assembly: GCA_013403705.1. Taxonomy (NCBI): domain Eukaryota; kingdom Metazoa; phylum Arthropoda; class Insecta; order Lepidoptera; family Nymphalidae; genus Heliconius; species Heliconius hermathena. Next base: position 205,768 of record JAAIXJ010000145.1, read on the forward strand.
AGCATTTTCTTCCACGTGCAGGAACGAGCTATTAAAAAATCTAGATCCTACATGATTGGATGTAAGTTATGAGACAATCAAGGCGACACCACATTTGAATAACGCAATAAAAAGACTATAAAAAATTATTTGGTGGCCTTAGCATTTTCAAAAACGCTAATGAATAGGAAAATGGTTGGTATTGACTAATAATGTTGGTAATAATATTAGCGCATGAAAATAAGGCCGTCGTAGTGCGGCGGCTCGGTGTGACTATAAACGCGACGATTGTGGGTTTGATTTCGATTCGGAGTAATGATATATTTCCCGCCTTTTAACACTCAGTGTTTCGAAAATTTAAAGAAAAGTATGAAAGAGAGGAAAGAAAGAAATGTTGTGTCATAATATTAGATCCCCTCTGTATATCCTGCTATATAAGAAATACAACGTGAAGCTTAAAAAAATATATATATCAAATTTTGAAAACTTTATACGTTTTAGTTTAACGTGAACCTGGGACTCTTAAATAAAAATACTGCCCATTTAAAATAGTCGATATGGTACTAAAATTCTTACTATTTTAATATGCTTAGAAATAACTATCTACTTTATTTATAATACATATCTGCGGTTTGGTCATATTTTCGTTTCCAAGTATTTTTTGCCTATTTTGTTCCTTTGAGAAAATGTAGTGACATAGTACTGTTTCTCGAATTACATAATTGATTTATTTTCTTTCTTCTTTATCTTAGTAGATCAAACCAGGAGCGTAAAAAATATAAAAGATTAGAGCGAGTTTGAACCCAGGACTCCAATTTAGTACGACAAATACAAAAAAACCGTCAACATATATCTAAAAACATTATATGCTCGAAAATTTAAATGATGATCATCGTGCACATTAAGGTACTTCGCACAGACTGCGCCATGATAGTATTTTTAAATATTTTTTTTTCAGCTTGACTTTATATTTTGCATATAGCAGGGTAGACAAAGAAAACGTAGTGTCAAGACACGCCGTTTCGCTTTCCGCTCGAATTTGAAATAATGCGTTTTTAATGGCTGGACTTAACCCAGTCACCAAAGCGAGGAAATGAAATAACTTCATCTTACTTAAAGTGGAAATCGAACTAACAACCATCTCGTTGACATTCACCACACACACAGTGGTCTTATAGTATACGTTTAAAATAATAATAAAATAATTTTAATAGCACAAGCTCAAAACTGGTTTCCTCGTCCCTTAGTGACCAAATCTAGCAATGACACAATCGTTTATTTAATTAATCACCTACAAATATTTGATTTTGCGGTCCTAAAATTTTTATATTGTAATAAATAAGTTGGCTACGGACAGATGAGTTGAGACATTCAATTTTATTAGTGTATCCATTTTTATGATTTTACTATAAAACTACTATAATGATTAAAAATATGAATAATTTATTACTTTGTCCTTTTGTAAGATTGATATGATAATACAGGAACTGGTGATTTGATTGTGTTTTTCGTAAAAGTGAAATTTAATACTGCTTATATTATTCTTTTTTTAAGAGATTGAAAACTTACAAACTATAATCAAAGTCTAATAATTTTATTCAAAATAAGAAATTACATGCTTAATTTTTTGTATGTCAAAAAATAACGTTTCTGCTTCAGACTTCATAAACTCAACTATATAATACATACAACTGTATTATGGGTTAAATTATATATATTTTATATAATTCAATTGTTATTATCGCTTCTTCTCTTTTGGTTGAATAAAATACGAATATAAGTGACCTGTTAGTTTACTTATATCCGGATATATATAAATACGAGTATACCATACACTGCTTGCTGCAGGTGATGTAAAAAAGGGAATTTGTGGCCATTGCTGTTTCAAGATATAATAATAGAAGACTAAAAAATCTATACACACCTCTAGAGCTCTCTCTAGAGATATGGATAGCAGGAAGCTCAACGTAATCATGACTATAGACTTCCCCGGTGAATGGACAATCCAACACGAAAAGAATTTTTCGAACTTCGAACCACTGTGTACTTTGTGAGATAAGCCCGTTCAACCAAATAAATTTTATAATATTAGTATGGGCAAGAAAAAAATTTTATGTTAATAGCACAATCAACATTGTAAAAAATTTAAATATGTAAGAAATTGCTCCAAATCTATGTATGTCCTTTCTCCCATCACCATATACATAAGAAAATTAAAAATAAAAAAAAAATAAAAAACACACATCGTGTTCTCAAAGTGGAATCATAATCACGATGGCAAAATGAAACGAGCAATAACAGAAACTTATCTAAACGTATCAATATCAATATAAAATATACTTTACAAGCTTGTTTGCGCAGGAGTCGTAGCTAGGGTGACCAGTAGTTTTGATAATTAAATATTTGCGTTATATAATGTGTTAGGTGAAGCAAATCCGTGGTATGTTAATTAGCTTCAACTAAAAAAAAATCACCTGGTACTGTCGTGCTATTTTACATTTTCATTAAAACAATTAAGATTTTTTTCATTTCGAACTCTTCACCTTACTACCTACCTTATGACGTAATATTTTTATCTACATATTTATATGTATCTATATCAAATAAATAAGAAAACAAAACATTTCGTTCCTTAATAAAAAAATCAATATTAGAAAATTGAGAATAAGTTGCTATATCTGTTCTCTAGCAAAGTTCATCCGTTCGGAAGATGATGAAATAGATAAAAATTTTAGATTAAATTATTTAACACGATTAATCGCATATTTTTAATATTATACATTTTTTTTATTCGATCAATAGCAGATATTTTTTTTAAATATAATAATCTAATATTTTTAACCTTTGAGTGCTATCATCAGATGCGTATTTGGTGAATAATTATATTTTAAGAGTATTTGAGAATGATTTAGATTTTTTGTTTTAAGCTTTGTTGCGATAATAATAAAAAAAATGTGAAATAGATTTACAGCAAAATTTACATTGCATAAATACATTAATTTCAAATAGTGAGAGACTGCTCAAGCCGGCTTGCGACTAAAGATTACAGACCAATGTTTGACAACGTTTGGCGATTTTAGTCAGTTTTTTCAGCAGAGTAAGCCTGAATACCTGAAAGTGCCGATGAAGACGCTGACCTTTGACAATTCTTTACCGGATTTTGGATATTAGTTCCTAGTAGTCTCTAAATATCTTATATAATTATATATTAATATATATGAAAAACCAAACTGATATGGAGGTATTATTATAAAAAAATCAGCTCGGCAGTTGGTGATAGAGCGTATAAAGCGAAGATTTTGCATTCTAAGGTTGCCTCGGAACTTGGTTCTGATAAGCCTGACACACGTAAAGACGAAGACGTCAAGACACGAAAGATTTGTCGTCCGTGCCGACAAAAACTCAAGAAACAGTCGATAGATAGACGCTGTTCGTGCAAAAATTACTTTCAAATTATTTTCAAATATTTATTAAAATGGTGATTCCTTATATATTTATTTTTCCTTTAAGCCCTTTACTTTTCATCATTGCGCAAGGACAAATATGTTTCATACCTTTCTTTAAAAAATATTGATATTATATACGCGGCCTCTCAGGCCTCACGTCGTTTACAAAAATTGCACGTCGGTACTTAAAGGTTAAATAACTTTATCCTGATAAAACAAAATATATGTGAATATTAGTGGAAGTGCGTGGCCTTGATCGAGTTGACTACTGCGCACTATGATACAAACCTATAGCGCGTTTAAACCTACGTGTATTTTGCTAAAATTAACTTGTATACTTATTTATATATTTTTTATATTATTACACGCAAACGGATGTAAAATGTAAATTAATATATTTTTTCTTGGAAGATGATTTTTTATCTATAGCGTATAGCGGAGTCATTAGAGAGCACCCGGTGCTGAAATTCTCTGTTTTCTACCAACACAGATATTGAGTTGCGGAGCTCAATGCCGCATCTTGTATATATGTGTGAGGAAATTAAAATATAGGTCACGATGGCGCCAATATTTACGTATATCTTAATTTTTTGTGTTTATTACTTGCTTTATTGCAACATAAATGTGAACCTAATATCTAAATGGAGATCGATATTGCTATACGAAGTTGTTTACAAAAAAGTGTTATAAATAATTCATTCATATAACATATGTTATACATTTTAATAAAAAAAAATAAATAGTAAATAAATTTTAATATGGTTATTAGATGTAGAATATACTGTAATATAGTAAATGATTTCGACTAAAGCTTGCATTAAAGCGTTTTGTTCACACTTCTAAGAAGTAAGCAAAGCGCTTCGTTGAGTTCCGCCACTTACACGAAATACTTAAAAAATTTGGCTTAAAGTGAGGAACGGAGTGTCTTAGCACTAGGTGCCTTCTGCCTAACCTGCGAGAAAACGATGAAGATGATTGACTAATAAGTATAACCAATGAAGTTACACCTTCAAAATTAATCGTTATTACGTTTTTTAAAGTAAAAGTAATCCGTTGTCACTTGGAATGAGGTAACATACGTATTCCACTATAATATTATTTTTTATTCCTCCTTTAAAAATGTTTTTTTTTGGTTAAACCATAAAATTACATACAATATTTAAACGACTTCCTATTATCAAAATAAAAAAAAAATATTTTAAATTATAGTTAACTAAGCTATAAATATAGGTGGATTTTCAACAAAAAACAAAGATAAAATAATTGAATGTGTGTACTCGATCGTGATATGCGGAAGAGATCGTATCGTCGCTAATCTGAGCCGGTCACGCGTGCCAGTGTTGAAGCTGTTGATAGAAAATATTGTTAAATGTTATATAGAAAATACATAATATAAGCCATACAAGTATACATACATTGTAGTTGAGAACGGGTATGGCGTGTCACTGTAAACGTGGCGGTTGGGGGTTCGATTCCCACTGAGAGTCATGAATAATTGCCATTTTCTAGCTCTAGTAACAATATAGGGCGCGGCGGTTAGTTCCCCACTCAACACGCAGTCTCGTAAAAGTGGACCGGATACGGAGCGGAAAGTGGCGAACGGAGTGTCTTAACACTAAGTTATCTCTGCCAACCTGGTCATATACGGGATGCAGCGTGAAGCTGAAAAAAAAGACAGTCTAAAAAACTACGATTTTTTTGTATTTGTTTGTTTAAGCTTTATACATCGATATAATGTATATATACATATAAAATAGCTCAATTCAGTACAGTTCTTTAATTATGGCGATTAAAACGTGTCATAATTATGTAAATTATATATTTTTTTGGAGAGGCCAGTATGGTGTAAAGTACCATCACTTTAGACCATGCAATGTCTAAATAGTCAAAAATTGAATTTCCACATTATAACGAGATAATAAGAAAAAAAATGTTTCTTTAGCTTTTGGTTTCGTGTTGTAAGTATTTTAAAATCCTATATTTTAAGAATTTGAAAACTTTCATTGGAATCTGCGACATGATTGGCATTTCGTGTGTTTGATCGTCGCGTGTTCGAGCAAAGAACAGTCCACCAATCTGCCAAAAATGAAAGCCCTTGCCTAGCCTCGGGATATATTTTATACAAATTGTTGTAAATTAAAGATAAAAAGCCAATCACGATCAGAGATCATTATGGGGATCATTGTTATGGCTCTTTTTATTTGTAATCATTAATAGAAGGTATGCATAATATTTTTACAAAATCTATATTTTTGATGTATGGTTTTAACGAAAAATATAAAATGAAACAGTTATTGTAAAAGAAATTATAAATATGACATAAAATTACAAAGTAATCCCAACAAAACAAAATAGTTTATTAGGATTAATAGTTAAATTTTACAGACCTCTTTAGTAAAATTTAATTGGTTAAAGAATAAATGCCAACTCGATTGACATAATAATCATCAAAATCAACAAACATACACAGGCTAACAAACACATTACCCTCTTTTGCATCACGAATCCATTTATCCGAGTATAAGGAGTTTCTCAATTTGACATTAAAAAAAATATCCATTTCTATCTAAAATCCAATAATGATATTAAATTTGAATGGAATGCAAGTAATTATATTTTCTTTGTGGCACTGTTCCTTAGTCTCGAGTGGTAATAAGTTTCGAAGTGCAGGCACTGACTGTATTCGACGAAGTTTGTTACGGACTTGCCACTTGCTAGCGTCTTCTTAATGAACCCCCTAGCTTGTGTATAACGAGGCCGGTGTAATGACCAATAGCAAACTTAGAATTTGGAGTAATTTCTCGGTTAAAAGTTGTGATTGTCAATTCTTTATCAAGTAAAAAAAATCAAATCAGCTTCACGCTGTATCCCGCACATAGCAGGGTAGGCAGAGGGAACCTAGTGTAAAAACACTCCGTTCCCCACTTTCTGCCGAATTCTGGAGGCATTGCGTGTTGAGGGGCAGAACTCAACGCCGCGCTTAACCTCGACACCAGAGCGAAGAAATGGAAATATAAATTACCAAGTACCTTATCCATTAACTATTATCATTATCGCACATTATACGTTTGGATTGCTTATAAGTTTAAGATTTGAACGCGTGTATTGAGTGAGAAATAGCGATTTTTCGAATAGATCATTAAAATATTCTTTATTTCACTTATTGTTAATTTATAAAGTTCGTCGTTACCCAGAGGGACTGCATCTGACTGTAATCGCGATGGTTCTGGGTTTGACTGCCACTTGAGGAAATCAGTTATTCTCATTTCTTAAAAAAATAAAGGCAGAACGTGCTGAACGGAGTATTTTATCACTATGTTCCCTCTGCCTACCCTGCCACGCTGAAAAAAGTTTGTAATTGTAAAAAAATATATTTCATTTTTCGCTTTGCTAATACAAATTGGTACACTGAGTGTTAATGAAAGCATCTCCAAAAAAAAATTGGGGATTACCTTTGCACTATGTTACGTCCACCTACCCTCTCATATAAGAGAGAATAAACAAAAACCAGGCACATACATCACCATTCTGTAATGTAGAGGCACTCAAAATCATAAAAGATGCCATGCCTGCCAAAGGTGGGCAGTGAACGCAACGAGTTAACTTGATCAATAAATCAACAGGCCAACGGACCTCATGTGGATAAATATTTTATTTTTCTTATGATTACTTACGAAATATATTTTATTAGTCTATTAAATGCTTAGGTTAGTCCAACTTCGAGGTTAAAATATATTTATAATGAAATATGCGAATTAACTATTATATTGTAAAATATAATATAGAAGAGGTTAGAGATGAGATGGTGTCTGGCTGTATACTCGCTGCTTGTGGATTCATATCAATATATTTAAATTTCCTCGCTCTGGTAAGATCAAATGCGGCGTTAGGTTCCGCCGCTAAATACACAACGTCTTGAATTTGGACGAAAGATTAGGAGCCGAGTATCGTAACGCTAGATTCTTTCTGCCATTCCCTACTATATACAGAAAACAGCGTGAAACTGTATGAATAAAATGAATGAGAAATGTCCTAAATATTATATACAGTCCTAGATAATAATTATTTTTATTTCTTTTCTCGGTTAAAATCGTATATTTGTATCAATAGTGAATGGTTATTTGTATTTATATTGTATATATTTTTTTACAAATTAAAATATACACGTGCAAATTAAATGGACTACTATTTCAACTTTTGTTTTTTTATTATCTGCCGAAGTTTTTTTTATTGCAGAAATATTATAAAATGTAGATCCATCCATTATTTTAAAGGTTAGACTGAATAAATTATTATTATCAGACAAAATAATTTCTGTGGGAAATAAATTTTGCTATAAATAAAATGTATTTTATTGTCTATATTGATATTGTCCTCGTTTTATCTTAATTATATTGTAAAAATACGAATAATTTGTTTTATATGAACACTTATAAATTCAATAATTAAAAGAGCAAGCGTTGATCTACTTGTCGGCTTTTTTCAGCTGAATAGTCCTCAGAACCGGTTGTTCCCGTAGTAAGATCCGGTAGCTTCCAGCAGGACTGACACTACTGACATTTAAATGGAATTAAACGATCCATAATAGGATATTCATTAACGAGACGCCATAAACCGAACCAGATGAAAGCAGCTTACTACAAACCCATGAAGGCATTTTAGGGGCACGACCTACAGTCATGAAGAATACGACTAAGAAGAAACGATTCAGAAATGATTGTTTGTTTTTTTTATTTTTTGTTTGTGTTTGTTTGTTTGTTTTTTTCTTTGTTTGTATTTGTTTGCCTTATTAAATCAAAAATATTTTTATTTTGATTTTGAAAAAAATATTATATTATAGCTTTATGCTGTATCCTGCATATAGTAGAGTAGATATTTCCGCCCGAATTTGTGACATTGCAGTGTTTCATATCAGAACTGGACATCAGACTCGCCGCATTTGTGTTTTGTGTTTAGTGTTACGCATATCCTACTATTCTTAAGGTAAGTTGAAGAGGCTTGGCGTCTTCTTAAAAATCAGTCCGACGAGGATAACTAAAGCACCACTTTAACTAGTCAAACAACAAAATATTAGAAAAATATTATACAGAATCATTTTTTTTGATAGTTGCTAACATCAATAATAATAGAACTCGGTATACGAGTATGTATGAACAAGAAACTTATGTCAACAAGGCAAATTAAAAATATAGATTTATTTTCAGCTTTACGCGTTGTCCCAAATAGCAGAGAAGAATAGAAAAAATAGCGATAATACACTTTGATCACCACCACTTTCCACCCAATTTTCCAGACATTGCGTCTTGATGAATACTAAAAGCAATATTATATTATCAAAACATTATTGTTTTTAAATTTACCGACCGGATACGGAAAGCTTAACAAACCTTGGAAGGATCATCTAAAGCGTAATGGCATATACATACTCGTAGTTATCAATTAGCAACGATATATAATTGTTTTAAGACACGAATTTACAATTTATGAAGTAATTGTTTATAACTTATACATTGCTATTATTAGTATTGTTTTAACCTATGGCCTTATCCGTGTGGTCAAATGGTTAGGTTAGGTTAGGTTTCTCTGCCTATCCTGTTATGCGGAAAACAAGTTTTATTTATTTTCTAATTTTTTTTTATCTATGTACATTGATGAGGCCGGTCGTGCCGCAGCGGCACGAGGTGTGACTGCAAAATCGACTGGTTGTGAGTTCGATCCCCATTCGAAGAGATGAAATATTTACTTAAATTTATATTTCCATTTCTTCGCTCTGGTGTCGAGGTTAAGCGCGGCGTTGAGTTCTTTACCTTAGAAAAAATAAAATGTCCGAGCTAACTTCCTTAAGTTACTACAGGTTCAGTGTGTTANATATTTAATTGGAGGTGTAGTAGAAAGCGACACAGCGTTAGGCTGTCAACGCAACGGTTGTGGGTTTAATTCTGTTGAGTTTCGCCACTCAAAACGTATGTATGGAAAATTGGATGATGCTTGAGTAACACTGTCTCAACTAGGTGCCTTTCCTGTTACCATCATAACACAGTGTGAACCTTAGAAAAAATAAAATGTCCGAGCTAACTTCCTTAAGTTACTACAGGTTCAGTGTGTTACATATAAGCGATTAACATCATGCCTACAGCTTTCCTTGATAAATGGACTACACAACACAGAAAGCAACACAAGTAAAATTAAATTTAAGTAAAATTAAAATTAAATTAATTAATGAAATTGTAAATGCATCGTCGTATTTTAATCAGTAATTTTACTATCCACGATGGTTATCACTTCAAATTAAATTTAACTATACTTAAGTAACATTTCTAATATAAGTAGAATATGAAGAACAGAGAGTTTTAGATGGAGAATGTAAAGAACATTCTCTCTATTTACCCTCAAAATGGGGGAAAAGCGTAAACTGTATTAGGAACAGTTCGAAAGTTTAACAGAATTAGGAAAGTTACACTAACATCACTAATTATATGTATTTAGATTATAAATCATTATAATTAATGCGGAGGCCCATTAACACCTTAGTTGTTGCGTCGTAAATGGCGCCCACTTTATGCATTTCTGCATATATAAATATATTATAATACAAGTATACTTTGTATGTCTGTTTGTTGGAATCCGAGATCTTGATGTAATTTGTTGATTTGTATCTAAAATAAAATAACCTGGCGCAGTTTAAATAATGAGTGTGTGTTCCAATCACGTTTTAGAAATAAACTGCGTTGGGTTCCGCCTGTGCTCAGAATGTACCTGTTTATATCAAGTGATCAACGCAGGTATATTTTATTTATTTTTCTTTGTATACTTTTTACTATTGAATTAAAATAGTCATTAATTGTATTTTTATAAAAATATTGTTAAGCACTTCACAATTTACTAAAGTTAATTCCTTCCAAGAATACCGATTAATTTTTTTTAGCTAAACGCTTTTTTCCTCGGGGGGTAGCCCTAGGGAACAGAGCAAGGGTAAGCGCTTAGGTGTCTACATACCTCTTTCGCCTCGTCCACACTCCACCGTCATCAACCTCTTCATATATACTCTCTGAGGTCCTTATGCATTTAACGTGACCTCAACTTTAGAGAAATTAATAATTTTCAAATTCACCAATGAGACCTTGACCAGTTCAGTATGCAGAATTAATATTTACTTGTATTTTCTATAAGATTGATTGCTTATAATATTATTAAATAAAATTAAATGATTTTGAACAAAAAAGAAACATGTTTAAATTTACATAAGTATACTTAAAAAAAACTAATTTTAAATCTAAAATAATACTTCTATAATAAGATTTATAGACAGATATATATTTGGTAGGAATTAAGGCCAAGGCGGCGATATGTCTAAATCTTTCTTTAAATCGCTGAGTAGAGGCCATCATCTCTATTACCCATAGTTTATTTCGTTAATAAACTTAGAAACTTGAGGCCGTTCTTTGTGACGTGTGGCTGTAAGCACGACGGTTACAAGTTCGATTTCTACTCAGTGAAATCGATTATTTTCATTTTCCTCGCTCTGGCAACAAGACAGAGCGCAGTTTTCCCTTTCAACCAAAAAATTCCGCATTTCAACTTGAAATGTCTCAAAAATTGTGCGGGAGTGTCTTACCGCTGGTTCCCTCTGCCTATTATATTATATCCGGATATAAGTGAAATGCAGTGAGAAGTTAAAAAAAAAAGTTCTATTATCTTACTTACTTAAATGTTAACTTAACTCGGGCTTATAGTCATCGCAGACAAACATTCATATCCCTATTGAGTCCCAATAGACGAAAACATAATATCTAATGCATCTCATAGGTACCTCAAACTTTTAATATTTAATTAACATCTTATTAATCTTATCCGTATACATATTAATATATTTACTTCTATGATTAAATCATTAAATGAATTAACATTTCATTATAGTTGCAATAACATGGTAATGATACATTTTTATCATTATGTTATGTACTTTCTCTTGTTATCTTTTTCTATTTATTTATAATCTGACCTGACTGAGATGTTAAAATAAAAAAAAATTAAAAACATTTAACTGATTTTAAAAAAAGGCGATTTTTAGTATGTGATAAGGGTGGATGTTTGTTCCTTTTTCACGCAAAAAGTTATGAACGGATTTAGATGTAACTTTACACTTATAATTTTATACAACACAATAACACATAGGCTGCAATTTAATTAAAATACTTGTATCATTTGGCTATAATATAACAAAAAAGTAATAAGTTTAAGCGCGCAAAGCCACGTGCAAGTCGCTAGTGAGATATATAAACTTATACCATCACTGAGAGGACATATCATGAGTGCAATATCCAAGTTAACAGAATACAGTAGGCAAACTAATTTCGAATACGGCCAATAGATTTAAGACGGAGTGTCCTAATACTGAGTTCTCTTTGTCTACTCTTCTATATACTTACGTATGTATTACAACTTACTATACACAAGTGTAATATCCAAGTTTAACAGACTACTGTAGGCAGGTTAGTTTCGCAAGTAGGTAGTTCTATTAGCCCGCGCCAGTCGAGTGACCTGTCGCCAAGGAAGGTCGTCCGGTGTTGATGCTTGCGAGCTGCGACCAGTATGGCAAGTTATTGAAACTTAGTAATGGTAGGTTGTTTTGTGGATATGATTTGTTTTTTTATGAAAGATATTTAATATATTTTTTTATTGAATGAAAAATGATGAATTTTATTGCAATGAAATACTAGATTCATTTTAATTTTTTGTGTGTTTGTAAACGTGATGGTTCTGAATTAGATTCCCACTCGAGGGAATGCATTATCTTCTTTTATTCGCACTGGTAAGAATACAAAACGCTGAGTTTGGTCATCAATCCCTAAAGTTGTTAAAAATACTCAAATATGTTATATCTATTACTTTTTTTACAGAGGGAACCTGATAACCTAGTATTAAGAGACTTACGTTCGTGTTGAGTGGCGAAACTGAACGCCGGGCATTGTCTCGTTACCAAATAATTGTGCCTCTGCGCCACGACTGGCCTCTATTAGGGAGTTTTTTTATAATAAATACAATAAATTACGTATATATGTTTTTTTTCTAAAACAAAATCATACCCACTCTATGTCCAACGCGCATTGCGTTTCACATACACATTTAGCTATCTGTATCTCAAACGTAAACAATCTGGTCTGAGTCGATTTCAACAGCGGAATGTTATCGTGAGAGTGTGAGCACACCAGGATGGACACGCATACCACCTCCTGGCATAGTGATATGCCTAATTGGTTATAAGAAATATGCTTGGATTTGGTTTGCAAAAAACGCAGGTTCAAATACCGTTACGTTTAATTTTCTCTACATTTTCTAAAAAACTATTTTGTCTTTCTTAAGTGTGGAATAATATTTTAAAATATAAAAAAATATACTTATTTATGTTCTGTGTCTTAGCGTAGTTCTTTACACTTTCAAGAAATTACGTGTTGAGTAACAGAGCTCAACGCCGCGGTTAAAGCGGCTTGAGTGAAGCCACCCAACACGTAATATAACGAAAATGTGGTGGGAAGTGGGCATCGCACAAGCAGCACAAGGTTCCCTCCATCCTGCTATATGCGCGATACCGCGTGAAGACAAAAAATGTGTATCTCTGCGAAATTTTGAAATAAGGCACAGTGTTTAATATTGAATATTCTCTATTTATAATAAGGCGGTAGATGAGTAAGAATAAACAAAAAAAAAACTAGTCCTATAAACGTTTCAAAGTCCATAATGATATGTGTGTTGTTGGCAATAAGCCGTTAGTGTCAATTTGTAAATAAAATAATATATGTCACGCCAATTCAACGGCCTTAGAGGCCGTTTGTATTGCCTTCTCTGATTGTTGAGGGAGTACGTCCATTGTAAGTATAGCGCTATAGTGTTTTTTTAAATAGAGTTTACATATTTAAATGCTTTTTATGTTTCTATTCAATAAAAATCTGCGTTAGGTTTTTTTAGATCTCCCATTCTTTTGTCGGTTAAATTGACTACAATGCATTACTTAACATTTTAGTTGGCTCTCGTTTCACGTTTATTTTTTGATGGGATATACAGATATAATAAAACTAATTTTTAAAAATCAAGAAAAGTGCAAAAAAAGTTTAATTAATATAAATAGCTCTTGAATACTTCACAAGAATACTTACATATAATCTATATATATAAAACTCTTCAGCTATGATATATTGACAGACAACGCACTGACTACTTAAATTAAAAACTTGAAGTTTGGTTGAGGCCTACACTAAGAGAGAATTTGTCAAAATTCCTACGAGAACTGGACTAACCGAGATTTTTCACGACTAGAAACATATATCACGCGATATGAAAACTATCAATAGTGCTACACGACTGGACAACAAGGCTATAGCTAGAAAAACCGGGTACATTTGGTGAGGCCTCGATTTTGTTAAGTTATGAACACATTTCTAACCGAAATGGAAAATTTTGTCATATTTCTTTGACATCTTTAATGTCATCGTAAAATATGTTATTGTGTTTGATAAATGTGTACACAGATAACGCTATATTTATTTATTTTTAATAAAATAAAATTGAAAATAAAATATATTATCAATTATAAGTTTGGTGTTGAACACTTATATTTCGAAAATAAAGTATATTTCGAAAAGGTGCAAATGCTATTACTTTCAAAATTTTATAGATTTTCTAAGAAAATATTTGAAAACTATATTTTTATTATAAAATTAATTTGAACTAAAATATATGAAATGAAAGGAAAGATATTTCAAAGAATAGATAGGTGTTCATTAATATTCTATAATAGTAACCATACTGAAGGAAAGACGCTTCGAGAGTGTAAGGACCCTCAAAGAGCAGGTGTGAAGAGGATCAAAACATTAGAGGAGGTTAAACGTATATGATATTCCTATATATATATGGAGTAAACTAGCCTTAACACACCACGTTCCCCACTCTCCACCCAATTTTTAATTAGCTCTGATAGCTAATAAACGCGTCGTTAAGTTCCACTTTTCAACATGCAATATCTCGGAAATAAAAGCTTCTAGTTATCAGAGCGAGACAATTAAAATTATTAATTACCACAATTGGGAATCGAAGCCACAACCATCACGTTTACAGCCAGACGATGTGCCAATACTCAACGATGGTCAAATCTTTATCTTAATAAATAAAAAAACTCATAAAGACTAAATGTTATCAGCGTTACATTCTACATAACAACTTGAACTAAACGACAAAAGCTCACGTGACAAAGTAAATAAAACACGAATACTTACACAGATGTAGTCAAATATGATAAGTTAACGATAATCACTGTAGAAAAAAGTTGATTGTGCAAGTCACGATACGTAACATTTTTTATATTGTTGTTGTTTTCATTCACCTTTCATTCTTTTTTTAGTTTTAAGTAAGTTCCTATTTATATAGCGTGTATAATATAAGGTATATATATTTGAAGCCAGTCATGACGCAGGGGCACAAATTGTGACTGTAAACGCTACAGGTTGTGAATTCGTTTCTCACTAGCGGAAAAAAATATTTTCCATTTCTTTATGCTAGTAACTAGACAAAGCGCTGCGTTAAGTTCCGCCAATCAACACACAATGTCTCAAAAATTAAATGGAAAGTTGTTTTTTTACTCTAATTGGAAATCCAACGCACAACTAAACATTTAACCACTATTCCACTACCCAACGATAACTTAACCTTTCATTCATATAAAAAATAAGATTAAATAAAAGATATTGAACGGCTTGCTTGATAGTTGCCACTTTAGTAAGAGCGAGAGGGATACAAGATTCTGTAGAGAGATCAATTCGATATAAAGTGTTTTTGTTTGTTTTTCACAATAAGTACATTATTGAATGAACAGACAGCCACTTGCTACTGGTTGCTAGCTTTATTTATATTAACTATCGATTTGAATGAAGATAGATTTTGAATTTTATTGATTATAATATAATATGTATTTATATCTTTATGTATCACAACCATGCATATAGTCTGGATATATTTTATAATAATCGTAACTTATAGGTTGAGGTAGTCGTGGTACAGAGACTTAGTGTCTCACCGAAAACTTGGTGGCTGTGGCTTCGATTCACACGAAAGAAAATGAATAGGAAGTTAGAGCGTCACATGAATTGAATAGAAAATAGTGAAACGAGTTTTTTAACACTAAGTTCCATATGCCTATGCAAGCATTAAATTTAAAAAAAAAGAAAATCAGATATTTACATGCGCTATGATTACTTAAAATATAATACAATATTTTATTACACATACAATTGTCTCAATACTCGATAGTAGTAAAGTGATAAACTTTAGTACTTCTCTTGAGTTTGACCCGATAACTTCAAGGCCTAGTAGTCAGTACTCTGCCTGTTTAACTAAAAACTGTAAGTTCAGTATCCATCTAAACGATATGTATCTTCTTCTTCTTCCTCCTGGCTAGTTCACTTTTCATGGTCTTTAACTTCCTCGGAGATAAGTCCATTAGCTGTCTTGCATTGCGATATCCAACTAGCTCTTCCTAAGACCTATGGGAGGTTTCATCCCAGTGACAGACATCTCAAATCTCTTCCATTTTACCAAGTACCCAGGCCAGCGCAGTCACAGGCGACGCTCTTTAAGCTTATATACTACATCATGGAATTCTAGACTACCTCGGCTAAATGCGTTGCGTATGCAGTCCGCATTACTCCGCGCATCCACCTCAGCATCTCCGTTATCGTGATGTAGCAGCATGCCCTGGGAATCTCTGATCCAAAGATATTTTACAATAACTTACGTCGCTTTAACCCGAGCATGTGCTTGTTTATATATGAACTTCTGCCTCTCCAGTTTCAAGTTTATCTAATATTATAAAATATATCCAGACAATATGCATGTATAATGAAATACACGCTGTTTGCTTTGTAGATGATAATATAATCCAAGGATGTAATGGTGGAAATGAAAAAGAACGTGCTTAGATGATTTGGGTTCTTCGAGAATATGAGGGGCGAGAGAATTGCAAAAAAGATGTATGAAACATAAGTGAGTGTGGTAATAAAAGAAAGGAGATCTCTGTTGACCTTCAAGAACACTGTATTGATGATACTAAAAACCGAAGAGCGAAAAAAGCGAATAAAGAGATTCATGATAGTGGACGAGGCGAAAGCAATATGCAGAGACTGTAGCGTTTCGAGCTCCGTTCTCTCTGGCTACTCTCTACGTAAGCTGAAGCTAAAAAAAAATTAATGATGTAATTACGAGAGTTTTGCGCAAAAATGAGCGATATTATGTTTGAAATATTAATAAACAAATTATTTAATAAACTATTAACATAGATTTCAATAAGACTGCCTTACTCTATCTTACGTGCACTTAGATAAAGCTGTATTGGTTTAATTTTATCGGCGAATCGTGACTTGCCGTGACTTTGATCTATTACTGATGTATTTATTTATTTGTTTGTATGTTTATTATATAGTTATGAACTAGCTACACTCAATGGGTACGCCTTTAATAAATAAATTATAATTATTTTATTAGATTCAGGACTCATATACGTCATATTTTAGGAATATATTGTATCATTTCAGTATTTGAGGCCAGTCGTGACGCAGTGGCGCAAAGTATGACTGTAAACCGACTGGTTGTGGGTTCGATCCCCACTCGAGGAGATGAAATATTTACTTAAATTTATATTTCGATTTCTTCGCTCTGGTGTCTAGGCAAAGCCCGACGTTGAGTTCTGCCACTCAACAGGCAAAGCCTCCAGAATTCGACAGAAAGTGGGGAACGGAGTGTCTTAACACTAGGTCCTCTCTGTCTACCCTGCTGTGTGCGGGATACAGCGTGAAGCTGATTTTATTTCAGTATTTTAAAACAACATTTCAACTGTATAAATAATAATATTTTTTATAAAGATAAATATTTTTAAATTCTAAAAATGTATTTCTATCCTTAGTGTAGAATGCGCTTTAAAATGATAAAAATGTCTATTTTATTTAGACCAAAAAAAATTAAAAATGGCTTTTTGTTGTTTTTTACACTCTTTAAAAAATTGTCTTATGTACATATCTTAGCTATAATAACTTCATATGACGACAATATTTTATTTTGAATATTTGCCTTGCCTAACTTAACGAAATAGTAATGTTGACTTAAAAAAGTTCATACATCTAAAATGAAGTATTATTAACTTGGTTACTAAAGGAATGTGGGTTCGACTAATTAAAGTAACAATAAGCTCTCTCTCGAATCATATACAGATAGTAGGTAAAATCAAAAAAGTATAATATGTTAAATAACAAGTCATTATTTGTAAGCAAAAAAATAATAAAAATAAATTAAAATTTAAATATAAAATAAAATATAAAGAGGCCGCTGTGGCATCTTTATGTGAACCTGAGATTTGTGGGTTCGATTTCTACACTTGAGCAAATCGCTCTGGTAACAAGACAAAGCATGGCGTTTAGTTTCGAGATATTGTGAGTTAAGTAGCGGAGCTAATCGCCACGCTCTGCCTTGTTACCAGAGCGACAAAACGAAAATATTAAATATATTATTTCCTCGAGGGAGAATCGAACCCACAACCGTCGTGGTTACAGCGCCGACTTGTCTCAAATTTCTGTCTAGATATAATTTTATCGTTTATAAGTTGAGATAAGTTCAAGATCATTTAACGGTATTTAAATATTCTTATCGTCCTCAATTAAAGGTTACATGTAATTGCAAATTAAAGTAACCAATATTAAATATAATTAAGTTTAATTGAAGATTTATGAGTGCCATTGATTGGTACTACGAAATCGGTGGATACTACGAAAAAGCTGTACATATTTTATTTAGTTCTTATTAATTTATTGCAACGAGCCTCAAATAAAACTAAATCCGTCACCAAATCTATTCCAGTAACGAGACATAGCACAGCGTTGAGTTCCGCCACTGAAAGTGTTTTAACACTAGGCTAGCTTCCTCTGCCTACTCTGCTGCGCGACATACTCGTACAGTGTGAAGCTGTTTTTTTTAAGTTATCGCATAAAAATTATAATAAGCTCTAATTGCATCTTAGTATTCATTACATCTATTAATGGAAATCGAACTCAAAACTATCGCATCTTTGTATAAGTTGAATGGCTTAATAAGATACTATGTTCCCCAATCACTGTGAAATATTTCGAGACATTGAGTGTTGGGTGCCGGAACTCAACGCTGCGCTTCGTCTATCATCGCACCTCACAGCGAAGAAATATATAATTCTTTCCCTCGAATTTGATTTCAACCCACAACCGTTACGCTTACAGCCAGACGTGTTCCACTGCGCCTTATGCATCATATAAAAATAATAAATATATATTATTAATAAAGAGTTTTAAAGTCAGCTACCAGGCTACCAGGCACCGCAAGGAGCTCGACCGGTTGAGTNTTAAATCAAATTAAATCAGCTTCACGCTGTATCCCGCACACAGCAGGGTAGGCAGAGGGAACCTAGTGTTAAGACACTCCGTTCCCCACTTTCTGCCGAATTCTGGAGGTATTGCGTGTTGAGTGGCAGAACTCAACGCCGCGACACCAGAGCGAAGAAATGGAAATGTAAATTTAAGTAAATGTATGAAATATTTACCTCCTCCAGTGGGGATCGAACCTCGAACCCACAACCAGTCGGTTTTGCAGTCACACCTCGTGCCGCTGCGCCACGACCGGCCTCCAATTTATTATAAAAATATATATCTTATATCTTAACTTATGTTTAAATTAGAATAATGTGTAAAAAAAATATCACAAAATCTTCATATTATTTTCATAGCTTCACGCTGTGTGGGCAGCGAGAACCTGGTGTTGAGGTGTTCCATTTTCCATTAAGATACCTTAGTTTCGCGCTTTCCGCCGAATTCGTGAGACATTGCGTGTTGAGTGGCGGAACTCAACGCCGCAAATCGTCATATTGAAACATGTGAGCAAATTATCTTCACACTTTTTCGCAAATAAATATATACATACATACGTACATACATATGGACATACATACAAAACAAAAGTAATGTCCATACAAATCGAGCCATACCAGTTTGTCGACTCTCATTAAGATCTTTACGTTTTACAATTGACGTTTTACATTACATCTCCTATATAGCGATGCTGCCCTGGTACTTGTGTTTGTCTAGGTTAACTATGATCATAGATAAAAGGTAGGGGGAAGTCCTTATTTCGATTTTTTATAAGAAAAATGTTTTATTTGCTTTAGTTTTAATTTGGATTGCAGCGAAAATGAAGTCTAAAAGGAAAGTTATGTTTTTAGCGAGTATGTATGTATTCGTTCGTTCTTTTGTTCCCTTGTAACCGTTAACCCAGTGAATCAATTTTGAAAAATGACACGTCGTTGGATTTGTTTTGATGGCGCGAGAGCTAAAGAATACATACATACAATATTAATTAATTAATCGGGTTTTTGGTTTTGTTTATAATTAATTATTAATTCAAGTATACTTAAAGTACTAAGTTATTAAGATTATTATTTATGAAATATTACTAAGATTTGGAATAGGCAAAAATAAACTGGACATTGCGCATAAGTAGCGAAACTTAACGCCGCGTGTTTGTTTTTACTACAACACGGAAATTAAAATAATTGATCCTTCGAGCGGTGATCCAATCCACAATCCTTGCAACTAAAAGGAACTAGTCGCGTATAATCTAGTTTTAAAAATATCTTTTTATTTTTTAATCATGGTCATAAAGGTATAAAACAAGATAAAATACATAGAATTAAAAAAATTATAATATTACGAAATTTAAGTACTCAAATCTCATAACAAATAAATATTTTTTGTCTTATTTTATTGTTTTTTTATTACTTTCATTCAGTTTCCGACTTGTTAAGTTGTAGAACTCGACGTCGAGATTTGTATTACACTACTGGGGAAATAAAATAAAATAAATCAGCTTCACACTGTATCCCTTATACATCAGGGTAGGCAGAGGGAACCTAGTGTTAAGACACTCCGTCCACTTTCTGCTGAAATCTGGAGGCATTGCATGTTGAGTGGCAGAACTCAACGCCGCGCTTAGCCTCGACACCAGGGCGAAGAAATAGAAATATAAATTTAAGTAAATATTTCATTCCCTCGAGTGGGGATCGAGCCCACAACCAATCGGTTTTACGGTCACACTTCGTGCCGCTGCGCCACGACCGGCCTCAAAACTAAAATAATTGAATAATAATAATTTCAGTTCTGTGGAAAGTGGGCAACGGAAGAGTCTCAATGGGAACAGCGTGTCTAAACACTAGGTTCCCAGGTTTGCTCTGTCTATCTGTTAAGGCTACGGTTGCTTATGGGTTCAATTCCCATTTGGTTGAATGCATTATTTTCATTTTCTCGCTCCCTAACAAGACTGAGCACGATCCGCTGAGTTCCGCTACTCAACTGAAAATTGAGCCGTGCTTGGGGTAACCGTGTATCTGAGTGTCATAACACTAGGTTCCCTCTGTCTAGCTTACTATATACGGTATCGAGCGGTAAGCTTATAAAAAATATATACTTTTCCTTAAAATATTCTCCATATCTTACATTTCATCCAAATCTTTTCTTAAGAAAGAAAAAGAGAGAACTTAGTGTTATGACACTCTGTTCCCCACTTTCTGCCGAATTCTGGAGGCATTGCGTGTTGAGTGGCAGACACCAGAACGAAGAAGTGGAAATATAAATTTAAGTAAATATTTCATCTCCTCGAGTGGGGATCGAACCCACAACCAGTCGGTTTTACAGTCACACTTTGCGCCACTGCGCTACGACTGGCCTCTAATGAAATCTTTTCTAAAGGATTTCATTTATAAATAGTTACTCCATATATAAATTGTCACATACCTTGACACGCAACTGTTAACACCCACATATCGTTATCTCTACAATCGTATAGCATAGATAAGGGATTCGAATCCACTATCTTCAGCTACTGGTTAATGCGTTTCTCATGTTACTACTGACCTTGGGTTAAAAGGAAAAACGGGACTTGGAGTTGGATTTTTTTCTCTATCTATCGGTTAGGTTAGTAATTAAGTTAGTTTCTTAGAGCTGTTCTTGCAGTTAAATTACTCTGTTCTTGAGATAACATTATGTAAGGCGGTACTTAACGCCGTACTTTTTTGTACACGATGGAGAAAAGAAAATATATGAAATATAAGTTTTTCATGAAGTACATACAAATTGATGTCACAATTATATGAAAATAGATTCATTTAAATTGCATAACTATGGTTATCAACTTTATAGATATGTAAACAATTAAAAAAATGTATACAATATTAACAGTTTTATGATATTGGGTTGCTTAGAAAAGAACACTATTAGTAATAAGGCCGCGTTTTTACATTTTTTTTTGTATGAAATTATTTTTTAATTGTGCAATTTTCTAGAGTGAAATAAAGAGTTTTATGTTGTGCTATGTTATTATTTTTGCTTTACTCTGTGAGCCGTATATAACTAACAGGGTAGATAGAGGAAAACTAGTATAAAGATACTCCGTTACACGTAGCAGAGCTTAACGCCGAGTTGTCCTGTTTTCACAGAAAGGAAATGAAAATAATTTGAATTGAATCCACAACGTGTATTCAGGCAGATGCATCGCCGATACGCCACGATGTACTCAAAAAAGTTTTTTCAATTAAAAATATTCCACCGTATACATTGTAAGTAACATAAGGTGGTACTAAATTGCATAAGTTATATGGTTAGTTAATTAGTTAGAGTTGTAGAGTCGATGTTTTATTGGACATATGTGTTGGAGGTATAATTCTTTTGATCTTTAAGTACTAGAGACTATCATCACACATTATATCATAGTGCGAGTGCGTAACTTTACGATGGTTAAGGATTCAGTTCTGACTTGGGGATATGATTATTATTATATTTTTTTTCCATCACGCTATATCCCGCACTTAGCAGAGGCAGAGCAGAGAAAATAGGTAGAGGAAACCTTAACACCTAGCTTTAAGACATCCCTTGACATTTTTATCCCCCACTTTCTGATGAGTTCTATTGCGTGTTGAGTGGCGAAATTCAACGCCGCGCTTTGTCTCGATACCAGAGCGAAGAAATGAAAATATTAAATATTTTATTTCCTCGAGTGGAAATTGAACCTACAACTTGACACGCTTACAGTTGCACATACTGAATTATTTAAATTATTTTTTTTCTCCGATAAACCAAACCGCATAATTCGGTTTAGACACTCCACGTATAACACCTTAAAATTAAACAGAAATAACAAAACACAGTCTAAGAATAAATCTTTTGCCTGTGCAATACAGGCAAAAGATCTATTCTTAGACTGTATATAACAGAAACTTTATAACTAGTATAGAATTGATGATAATATATTATTGTATAGTACCTATATATTGACAATTTTAACGCGTTAAACAAAAACAAAACAAAATGTCCATCCAAACAAAAGCAAAAAATAATGGTCCGAAAATTATCTCGTTCACAGAAATCATTATGAACAGGTACTAATTAGGTGAGGTAAGGTAGCAGCGAGCGTCTCTATCCGTACTCGTGACCGATTCCACGCCTGATGCACGACCGTACTCCGATGAGGTCTGATCGATAGCCCTTGCTGTGATTACGTGAGAAAGTAAATAAATGATTACAAGTTTTAAGTGCTTAGATCCTGCTAGTGGCTAAAGCGCAGCTTCGCCCGCTTTAACATAGTGTTATATTACACCCAAATTATACAAAATCTTTATTAAAATTATAGCGTAAATGTGTTTTTTGCTGTAGTTTTGCTTGAAAGTGGAACTAACTTCCACCCTCAGAAACTGACTCCTTTATAATATTAGTAGGACAGTGCAGTGGAATGGGACAGTTTTTAGTTAGTTACGAGTTCTATTCTCGTTTATGGGAAGGTTTATAAATATTTTGTTTTTCGTACATAACAATGTCGCTAATTTGTGAAAAAATGGAGGAAGTGGTGATTTATCACTAAATTTCGCCCCTTTCCATAAGGTCCGAAAAATGTAATAATATAAGCAGAGATGCGTAAGTGGCACTCAAGACCTCATGACTAATTGAAAGTAATAACTAATAACAATATCATTTAAAAATTATAAATATTATGTTATATTAACAATAAACAAATTCATTTCAAATTGTTATAGGCAATTGTATGAAGTAATAAAACAAAAATATACAAAAATAAGCTAACCAAATGCAAAATTTCTTTTAATTAACAGCAGAAAATGCAAACAGAAATGTCTTTTTACTAATGAAACTGCATATCAACGAACTGCCTAAACCAGGTAGCGCGATTTACCCAATACACTGAAATATAATTACTTTTTAACGTATCTCCAAACGAGGAGTCGGTCCTTTTACCAGATAAGTGTATTCATACGTTCAAAATTGATTTGTACTTTTTTTTACAAATGTCCGAAGACACGGAATAAATTAAGCTACCGGAGTTTGATCTGGCTGTTCCTGTGTGAGATAAAACTGACGAGGGACTTATTTGGAGACGTCTTGATAAATGCCAATATAAATATTGATATGTTCATTTTGTTTATTGTCTTATTATGTGGTTTCTACCTATTCACAGTGATCGTGAATTCGATTCTCTCAATAAAAATATACTGGCAAATTAAGTTCAGATACTGAATGTTGAACATCTCAAAAATATGTAGAAATATGAAAAACATGATAATTTGGGGCCAGTCGTGGTGGAGGGGCACAAAGTAGGACTGTAAACACGACTACTCGTGGGTTCGATCCCCACTCCAGAAAATGAAAAATTTATTTAAAATTTACATTTTCATTTTCTTCGCTCTGGTAACTAGGCAAAGCCCGATTCACTCAAAGCGAAATGCCTCCAGAATTCGGCGTCTCCCTTTGGTTTAAAGTAAGTTAAAACATAAATGAGAATCGAGTAAACTATAGAAAACCCGGGATTATAAAACACTTGCAAAGTTAATATTGAAAAGTATAATTTTTTTAACATATTAAATAATGAGAGCTATAGGTTATCTTTATAATGACTTAATTCTTTATTTATTTATTTTCAGCTTCACGCTGTACCCCTCATATAGCAGGGTAGGGAGAGGGAACCTATTGATATGACACTTAATTTAAGCCAAGTGGAAATGGGAGCTCCATTTCATATAATCTCAACGCTGCGCTTTATTTTAATTTTTATTTTGTCAGAAAAACTTAACGAAATAACTAATATTAATTAAAATAACCAAAATTAAATTAGCAAAAGATTTTTTCGACAAAAAATCTTAGATACATCGGATTAAAATTTATGATTTATTAGGTGATTTTTAAAAATATGCTGTTAATCTTCGATAAGCGTACCTTGTTATTTATACGTTTATTACAATTTGTAGCGCGTAGTTTCGGTTTAAGGGAACGGATGGCGGTATATACCGTACGGCTTAGATTTTATAACTTGATTGATATAATACTTTAAGATATCACTGGTCCTTAAATATTGTATTAGACAAACAATAAAAAGCAAGGTTCTTGAGAAAATAATAAATTATATTTCGTATCTCAATGTCGTATTTAGTCAATCACTGAAATTATGTTGAAGTTCAAGTATTTGGTATGACATTTATTTCATCATAGAGGAATAAAAATATTTTGTATTACTTATTATTATAAGAAAACGTATAAGAATTTAAACGTACCGTGATAATTTTTTAATACGTTTTCTTAATAAGTATTTTTCTTTTCTTAGTGTTGATTAACATTTTAAAAAATGTTTAAAACATTTTATATTACTTATAACACAATCACGGCACAATACGAATTATGTGTGTTAGACAAACATGGCATCGCGTTACTTCACCTGAATATATTTAAAAAGCCAGCAGTTTCACATTTTTTCCTGACTGTCAAGGTGAAAAGAAAGATAAGTCCGTGTCCCATTTTCAGCCCAATGTCAATTTTCGGGACATTTCACGTGAAGTGGCGGAACTCAACGCCTCGTTTTATCTACTAATAATTTCCATAGAATCCTAGATCGTTCACACATACGTCGTGTTTCCAATCAGACATTTCCCCACTGCTACTATGGCCTATACTTATATACATATATCTAAATAGTATATCTGCATAAGCTTTAAGAGACTTTTTGCCGACTACACGAAATATAGTAGAAACGTGAAAACTAAGAAAATACACACAAGAAAATACGTTTGAAATTATATACACATAACTACTTAACTTACTACTTAAAAAAAGTGATAAAAAAATATGTTGATAAATTTAGAAATACTTTCGATGTTTTCTAAAATGTAACAACGGTTTTAAATTCTAATAGGATAGAGTTATCTATCGCTGTCGGGTACCAGAGTTGACTACTGGTCTGGACGTCGTTATGATAAGAGACTACTGTTGCATTGTTTATTGCTTCATAGATTTCTACAATATACAATATCAAGTAAAGTACTGTAAATGTACTTTGATTGAAAACACGCCACGGCGTTTTACGCTCCGTCCTCTCTGGTTACGGATAAAGCGTATAGCGTATAAGAATAGCATATATGAATTCCCATTCGGAATTGAAATTGAACCCATAACCATTGCCAGACGCTGTCCCCCATACTCATAATGACTTTAAAGTAAATTAAATAACAAGTTCTTAAAGAAAACAAAAATAAGGTTACAATCGATACTTAAATGTCTTCCCTTTGTTCGATAAACCGTTTGGTATAGCACAGTATACACTTAACGTACAAGTTAATTATGCGCGGGCGCAGGTCCCCCGGTATCTTAGATAACGTTATCACTTAACTCTACATAGTGAAATGCTTTCTAATACTGATTAAGATTTCAACGAGTCAAGTAAAGCTGTTTTATGATAGCATCTAACCAGATGAATGGATAAATTGATATTTTTTGTGGATAATTGGTTGTAACCATTCATATATAGAGAAAAATATTTGACGAAATTCTTACTACGTTATTTACTCATATATTACATATATGTATATTTTTGACTGTAAACATGACGGTTGAGAGTTTGATTTCATTTGGGAGAATGAAATATTTTTCATTCTTCACTCTAGTAAGAAGACCAAACGCAGCGTCGCGTCGTGCAATGTGCAATGTGTTGACAATAGAATGGTGCATGGGGAACGGAGTGTCTAAACACTATGATTCGTCTGAAATACACCATTTATATGGATGGAATAACATAAAAAAGAAAATAAAAAAATATAAAATCGATATAAAGGATATTGTATTCGTTAGCAAGAAGTTATTAAGTCTTAAAAAGTTCTAAGTAAAGAATTCTAGAAGCACCGGTCGTACTCTAACTAGACCAGAAAAGAAAAAAAGTGAATCGAATTGGATTCATATCTATTATACCACAAAATAATCTAAATTCTTTCTCATTTTTTATTCACGAGAAAAGTTTAGAACAAAATTACACTTCTACTAATTATAAGACTATTGAACTCAAAAAACTAAAAGAAGCTATATCAATAATATTTATTTACATGAAATAAAAATGTTATTAAAACACCACCGGGTAGGAACCTGCACTCATTAAAGTGCTACCGGATTGCGACCATAAACTCTAATATACTCTTTTTATACAGAGTGGTTAAAAAAGAAGTTATTTTATTTCTTTTAATATTTTATATGTAGTAATGTAATATAATATTTATAGTGAGAATTATTAAGCTATTTGTTATTATTATAATAAACGGAATAAATGGTAAATAAAATGTTTTTAAATAATTTTTTTAGATTTTTTTTATACTTTGCTTACAAGGTCAAAACGTTCCACAAATAACATCAAAATTGCGTCTCGAGCGAAAATAAATTCAGATTAACAATTTCTTCTTCAGTTTCATCTTCATACCGCAGGTAGCAGAATAGGAAAAGAGAGATTAAGATCAAAATACATTGATGGCATGAGCGGCAGAACTAAATGCCACACTTTTGTCTTTCCACAGGAGGGAAATCAAAATTTACTCCTCTAAGAATCAAACTCATGATTTTCACGTTATATACATTACAATTACAATATATACATTAACATCAGCTGCATATCCTTGGCGACTTCAATATTAGTCAAAATTAATATAACCTTTATTTAACCTTTATTTAAGTTATACTACACAAAGAGCATGCTGTATAAAAATGCCACATAGTGGCGATTGGAGCGAGGGCGTAGCGGCGTTTTCAGTTAAATGCGTCTTATCTCGCCCTAATGGCCCCCGAACATGTCAATTCATCACCCGTGTCTCACACGCTCTCGTTCTCAATAATCCTTTTGAGGATGTGGATGCTGTATGGACCAGTGATACCTGCTGTATAGAAAAAAAAAGTTAGTTAAGTAGATGTAAGAGTAAAGTCTAGTGGTTAGGAAATGATTGCCAAGTGGAAGGTTATAGGTTTGATTTTGAACTATTAGAATATTTTATATTAGTAGCTAATACATTAAAAACAACTACATTAAGTGTTTCTTTCAGTTCATTTAAACAGCTTTACAATAAAAAATGGAGAACTAAGAGACTCAACACTAGGTATCCGCCTTTCTCTGCTAATTATAGGTACAGACTACAAATAAAAATAAATCAAAAATTACGTTAAAAATCTCACAGATACTCAAATAGCGTATTAAAACCTTAAATTTGGCCAATAAAAACCATACTCATATACAAATCATGCGTACAGCAATAATAAAAACGTAACCGATTTTTTATGGGCCATTCAATCCACATAAAATTTGGTACATTTTAATATCGTCACCTTATTTCGCGTGTAAATAAACAAAGTGTGGAATAAAAGCCGACGGAAGCTGTTTCTAAACGTTCGATAAGAAGACGCCGACAAAAGGGTTAATACGTTTAGAACGTATAAATCAAGTAGCGTTGTTATCACAAGCACAATTAAGACATCGGCGCGGGCGCATGTATGGCCTTTTTCTCTAAATTAAGGAATGTCAGTCGTTTTTTTTTGTTTTTTGTTAACATGTAATAAATTATAAGTTTTTTCTTCTTATTTTTTAAGATTTTATGTCGTTGTAGGTAGGTATTTCTGCAGATAATGTAATGAGAGTAGATAATTTTAATAAAGAAAGCCGCTTATTTTTTTCCTACAAACCAGGATAGACAGAGACAATCTGGAATCCAAGCACTTCACTCACACACTTTTCCACATTTTCCAATTTTTGTTCAACTTCGACTGACAATTGACGATGACAGCGCTTTGTCTTGTTACTATTATAAAATAAGGAAATTAAAACATTTTATTCCACAGAGTTGAAATCGAACACGTATTCGTCACGTTTACATGCAGAATAAACCTAACCTTATTCGAGTTCCCCATTTCATCACGTACTCAGTATTTATAAGTAATTTATTACTTACTATATATAATTAATAGCACAGCATTTTTCTAATTAGATCTTATTTTAATTAGCGCTATTTCCTACACTCGGGTATGTAAATCAATTAATCAGTGGATTTAGCTGGTTTTTTCCTTTCGGCAAGTTTTTTTTAATTATATCATGTTATAGGCAATAACTTTAATCATCGTTCCGCTTTTTTAAAAATAGTTGTACTTAATCATGGTAGCAGATTCTGTTTCTGTTGAACTGGTTGATATTATTTCTAATTAATGAGAATATAAAAAAATATGTAGTGAGTGTAAAAATGTTGTAGTGTTGTATCATTGTTAGTTTATAATTCAATATTTGTAACTATACAGTTACTGAATAAATTTATTGTGCTCTTTTAGAAAACTTAGAGCCAGTTTCACCACTGGCTGATAAAGTCCCGGATAGCCTTATCTATTAGACAAGGTATTATTTTTGGTTTCACATAGTATATCTAGATACACATTTGTATTTCATTAATTTGTAATTTAAAAATGTAACAAATCGTATGAATTTTTACCCACTGTTATCGTTCTTTAATGAGAAAATTATCCTTGAAAATGTAAGAATCAGTTATTTTATATTTTCATCCTCTGTCTGTGAGATAGTATTAATTATAAGAATACTATCTGAAACGTTGAAACTGGCCCTTAAAAAACTAAACATCGTCCTTATTTGCAGTAGATAGTCAAATCTTATAAATGAGTCACTGTGTTTTCGATTCTAAACCTATTTAGGTCCATAATCTCTTTCGTTTTTATTATATCATCTATCAAAATTACAACACAAACATCTAAAGAAATATTGCTACGATATTATACACACCTCGCTCGTCTCTTCCACTGTCATCAACCCGCGTATACACTATACACGCTCTCCGACTCAAGGTCTCTTTCTAGCTTTTTACATGTCTTTCCTCCGATATCATGGATACTTTTTTTTTAGCTTCACGCTGTATTCTACATTTAGCAGGGTAGGTAGAAGGAACCTAGTGTTAAGACACTCTGTTACCCAGTTTCCACCAAATTTTCGAGACATTGCCCTGTTACCAGAACGAAGAATTGAAAAAAATAAATAAATAACAATTAATTTCTCGGAGTTGGAATCCAACCAATAAACGTTGCACGATAATGCTACTGACGGCCTCGTATCATCGATACTGTGTTTTTGAAAGTCAACCAAGCTTCTTCTTTAAGCTTCATATATCTTACTCGCAAAATTCACTTCTTTCGATATATAGATATAACCTAGGCTTGTTACTACACAACCTTTCCTGGGTAGGACGACTCGCTCTTGGCCATTTTTTTTGTTCCCGTTTTCTTATTCTTGTCTTATATCCCTTATTCTAGATACCATTAGTATAGATGCAGGTAATCTGTTAACCTCTCAGATACTCACAAGAATTATTTTAAAATTTAGTTTGATACATATGTATTATGCTCTATATACTGAACTGAATTTGTACCCACAATCAACGAACACTTTTTAGTTACTATAGCTTTTCTAGCTTCCGCGCCTTCGTCATAGAAACTACAGAAACTACTAAAGTTATGTGTTACAGCCTCTATTCTTTTCTCCTTATCTCTTATATTCTACCCGAATCAAAATCAGTAATTCCTGAGATTAAAGGGTTCTATAATACCAAACAAGAACTTCAGCTTTATAATATTGGTATCGATTGTAAAAAACAACGTGAAACGGATATTTCTAAATAGATGTATATCTAAATGTATATGGAATCAAAAAACTAAATATAGGTATCTACTATATTTGTAATATACTGTATTTATTTTGTAAAATTATTAAGTAATAAAAAGTGAAGATAATTTAAGGAGAAACTGTGACGGAAAGACAGATATAGATATGTTATAATTATGATTTAATATTTGTATATATTATACGTTACATTCCTGATACTACTGTGCTAGTAGTATACTAGTCGCCTTCAGCTTTCGCTTTTAATATATAATTCCATAAAAGTTGTCTTATTATTCTTAGAAAGAAGTTCTTCATGTTCTAATGTTCTGTTCTGTTCTTTGGGTCAATAATTGCAAAAAATTGCTTACATAATACTTGAACGGCCCCATGTAGCGTGAAGCAAACACGCAAAAATAAACAAATATCTTTTAGTAGACTAGTCTTTCCTTGCGGCTTCGCCCGCATGGTCAAATATACATCAAATATATATATATATATTCTTAGTGCCCGAGGTAACTCAATCGCAGTGGATTAATTTGAAACCATTAATACAGCCTATAGCTTTCCCCGATAAATTGACTATTCAATACAAAAATATTTTTTCAACGAATCAGTAGCTCGTGAGATTATCGCATTCAACCAAACAAACTCTTCAGCTTTATATTAAACACTAATACCTCCTAATAACTCTTGACAGCCCCAACGGATGGAAGTAATAAAACAAAATAAAACTAAATTAGATCCAACTAAATAAATTTCTATAATTCAGAATATTCTTGTTTTCTATATAGGTACAGGCCTGGCACGACGGCGGTCTAATAAAGCGTGCGAAATAATTACATTCCTTAATAATTAATGTTGCAAGAAAAATTGTATGCCTTCCAGCGAAATGATATAGTATAAGGGCAGTTCTACATGTCCTTTTAAGTAGAGAAGGGACGACTAATTTACTCATGTCCATTGTATATATTAATTTTTTTTTGTCAGTACTTAAATGGTACTGAAGATGAGCTTTAGTGATATAAAAAGCATTTTAAATTAGCAGGGTAGGCAGAGAGAATTTAGTGCTAAGACACTCCATTCTTATTTTTCCAACCAATTTTCAAAATATTGTGAGTTGAATTGTAAATGAAATTCAATGAAAATAATTCTTTTCCATGGAAATCGAATCCACAACTACATGTGTACAGTCGTATGCCCCTTCCCAATGACAGCCTCACGGTATTGTAGATCTTATTTGTTTTTCTATAAACTTACAAGCTAGGATCATAATATTTTAAATAAGCCCCTTTAAATAAGTTGTCGCAAATTTAAACACATTGGGATACATACCATAAAACTGCTATTAAGATTTTTTTTTGTTTTTGCTATTTTCTAATAATAAATTAGAAAACAAATCTAAATGGAATAGAAATTATTTTTCACGGATCATACTATTGCCTAATTAAAAACCTAACTATCTGACATAACCTGTGTATAAAAGCCTTTACGTATAAACTTTTGATAGCATCGTAACACCGCCGCCGGCTACCGGGCGGCTAAGCGACGATTACCCACCACTCCTCTTTTTTTCCAACCGATGCAAGATTATCGATAAAATAATTAAATGGTTACTCTCAAAATCGATCCCGAATCGAGTGTTGTTATCGGATGCGTTATTTGTTCGTTTTCGGCTGAGAGACTGGTTTTAGGCCACAATTTTGCCCGTTCTTTTATTTTTGGCTTTCCTGCGTTGTTTTTTTTTTGGATATTTCTTGGTGTGTATGGGTTTTGTTGAAGTTTACGGTCATTTTCATAGGTTTGATTCTAAAGCATGATTCATATTTTATTGGTATAGAAAATCCTCAAATAGGTGTATAACAATATATGAAATTAGTATAAAAATATGTAATTTCATCCATACCTATATTATAAATTCGAAAGTAACTCTGTCTGTCTGTCTGTCTTTTACGCAATCAGGGCCAAACTGTTAATTCAATTGCGATAAAATACTCATATAGAGATGCTTGAGGGGCTTCGGATGAACATAGGTTACTTTTTTTCTCATATTTATAATATTTTCGATATATACTAATATATTAAAATATTTTTTAATTTGACAGGCAATTTATTCTGCCATATTAATAACAACCGACCGTTGCTAAGCAACGGTTTGCAAAGTTTGTTTATTGTTTTAAGAAAACGTCACCCAAACTGAGCTTGCTTAACGCATACATGGCGTGCGCGACTCCACCTTATGAGATACATAAAAACAATGTTTTACAAAAATATTGTCCTTTAAAAAATGTTTAAAAAAGTCCGTGATACATATACCATGTTTATCTCTGAAGGTTGAACAAAGTAACCATTTTAATTGATTTACTTTATACTTATTGGGTTATAATATACTTATAAAGTAAATCAATAAAAAGTAATAAATAAAGTATCGGGTTGGTTGTATGTATTTACTATAATTTGATATTGATCCTTATGAAAATGAATATAATAGTCACTTTAAGCATTTTATCTAGATTGAAATTATAGTTTACTGTATAACATTCTAATAAATAATTAAGGAGATGTCACTGATTCGAAATGAGCTAGCCTACGAGCGGCATAATATGACCGACGCGAACGGGCAGATGTCTGACGGTTTTGTAAATTTTCATACATTTTCGAACTACTTTTAAATTTTATGTAATTATTAACTGTTTATAATTAATTTATACTTTTCTTTGGTTCTTCGCTTATTCGAGTAGTAGATTAGTTAGATTATTATTAATTTCTTGGCGTGGTGTAAGTTGCGGCCCTGCGCGGCATCGGTGTAATATTATTTAAGTATTAAGGAAAGTATTGTTGGTTATTTCATCTTGGTTGGGTGGTTATCTATACCGTTGTTATACACATAATAAATTGTTGTTTTAGTTTTATGGGATTTTATTTGATATTGCTCGCAAAACTTATCATATTTAATGTAGAAAAGACTTTAGCTATTTCATATAGTATCTACGCAACGCGTACGCGTACGCGCGCAAGGAAAACGTGTACGTGCAGCTGGTTTTGTTTAGTTTTTTTATTAATATTTTATTGGTTACGTTTACTTATAATTTTTTTCATCTAAATTAGTTACATATTTTCAAAAACTATTTCATAAATATATCTAATAAGCATTTGTATAGTTTAAGCGGGCGAAGCCGCGTCCGGGTCCGCTAGTTATAGAATAAATAGGTAATAGTTGAGGCAAAGAGCGTTGTTGAGTTCCGCCACTCAACACGCATTGTTTCTGGTATTCGGCGGAAAATGGAAGACTGAAGTATCTTAACACTAGGTTCCCGAGTTCCTTCTGCCTACCCAACATTATGAAACTAAACAAAACAGTCACTAAACTACATATTAGTCAGATACATTAGTGTTTTTGGAAGTCATATTGGTGTAGTCAACTTACCTTATCGCTTTTGTTTTTTTCACTACTCTATTAGAATTATTTAAAAAAAATCACTATATATAGATATCTAGTGTTTTATTGATCCCTGTGGGTTGTCCTAATAAATTACCAATAGATACCAATGGTTCCATCGTATCGCCATGGCCGAATTAATAAAATTATTAGTTTAATGGTATTATAGACAATCAGAATTCTAATAAGCGAGTTCTATGGGTAAACTTTAAGGACAACTTTACTTACGCTTCTTAGTATCAGGCGACTAGGATCTTAGTCAGAATCTAGTTAAAGTTAAAGTACGTACAAATTAATTAATTAAAAAAGTATATGAAAAGATACAAAAATATACATTTCTGAAATTCCCTTTACTATTATAAATCTAATTTAGTCACATGTACTCTCACGCTATGTTAATATTAGAAGGTATGTTTTAAATGGAAAAAAAATCATAGCCTATATAGTCTTCCCCGATAAATAGACGATAGCGCAGGAACAAGAGTGCAATTGTAAACATAACAAACAGGTTATGGATTCGATTCCCCCTCGGGAATCAAACCCACAACCGGAATCTGAAGTATTTTAATGAAGAAAAGAACGAAGTGTCTGAATACTAGGCTCCCAAGTTCCCACTGCGTAAGTGCGTGATACAGTGTAAAGCTAAAACAAACGTAGTTCCTAAGATCAACGCGTGCTACCCAACAAACTCTTCAACCTTATAATATTAGTATAGATTATACATGTACAATAAAACGTGATGTATTCGTATAATTAAAATAAATTACCTTTATGAAAGCTCAATGGATAACAATTAATGTGTTTTGAATAATGAATACGTAATATTGTGTTTTTTTAATTTATTATGTAGTATCCTTTAAAATTATACATTATTTGCAATTTTTTATTGTTGTTAATAAATATATATAATAATAAATGAGATGACTTTTTAATATATATTTTTTTAGCTTCACGCAGTATCAGGAAATCTAGTTTTAAGACATTCCTTTTTCTATTTTACGCCAAATTTTCTAGACATCCACAACAACCATCACCGGTATTCAGCAGAAAGAGGAAAAAGAGTTCTCTCTGCCTCACTTGCTATTTGCCGGGTACAGCATGAAGCTAAAACAAATGATTTGTTTTTTTTTTTACTTAAAGACACTTCCGTTTTCCACTTTCCGTCAAATTCTGGAGGCGTGTTCTCTAAGCTGAGTGGCGGAACTCAACGCCGAGCTTTTCCTCATCACCGGAGAAGACATGCCAATATTAAATATTTTATTTCTCCGACTGGGAATTGAACTCACAAGTATCGTATTTATAATTACACACTTGTGCCACTTATGGCCACGACGGCCTCAATTATTAATAGTCAACATTTCTTATGTTTAGATTTAAAATTTTCAAATGTAAATTTAAATGTAAATTAGTGTTTAATAAGAATATATCAAGCAATAATTCATTTAGTTCAATGTATTTAAATAATTAAAAGTTTAAAATAAAAACTATTATAGATAAATTTTATTTTTGTCAATAAAAGAATATGTAGGATTTTTAAAATATACACAGATAATTAATTTTTTTTTTAGAATCTTATGAGATTTTTTTAGCTTTACGCTGTATCTTATATATAATAAATAACAGGGTAGATAGAGGGAATTTAATGTTAAACACTCGATTCCTCAGTTTGTGTCCAATTTTCCATACATTGGGTGTTGAGTAGCAATAATAATTCGCTCAGTCAAGTAAGAATCGAACCTACAACCGTCGCGGCCTCTTATTTTCTTATTAGAAAATTGTTAATAATTTGTCAAATAAATTGATAGCCCCATGTACTTCTTGCAATAATCAAAACCATAAGCATTATGTACAGAAAAAAATATAGGTAGATATCTTATTATATTTCTATTGCCATCTTAGATTAAACATCTAGCTTTTAACCAAAATGATTGCGAAATTCCAAACAGTATTATTCACATCGAAAATCCTCGCATTCTTATAATACGATATATAAAAATCCTATAAAAAAATATAAAATAAAAAAAAAACATCGCCTAGGTACAATTACAATCGTACAGATAACAGAATCCTCGTTAAGAAACATATTTAAGCTTGGATTCAATTAAGTTTTGACATGTATACTGCAAGCGGCGAAGACGGTGCGCAGTTATACCGCCATTTTATGTTACCTCAACCGAATGATATTGAATATCGAATGATTATTTTGATATCGATATTGATAGATTTAATTAAAATTTTGATTTTTTTTAATCAATTAAAGTTCATTAGGCAGTTTTTAATGTGTTTAAAGAGGTCAGTATTCAAGGATATGTTTGGTTGCGAACGATCTCTCGTATCGTATACATGCCAAATCTACTCGATATAGTATTTTTTTTATTGACATATTGGTTTTAACATATTTTTTTTAAGAGGTTTAATAAATAAAAAATAATACAATAGCAACATTTCAATGAGAATAATTTAATATTACTTTTAAGTAATTATACAAAGACCTTTAAACAATTATTTAAACAATTATGAGGCCGGTCGTGGCGCAGCGGCACGAGGTGTGACTGCAAAACCGACTGGTTGTGGGTTCGATCCCCACTCGAGGAGATGAAATATTTACTTAAATTTATATTTCCATTTCTTCGCTCTGGTGTCGAGGTTAAGCGCGGCGTTGAGTTCTGCCACTCAACACGCAATGCCTCCAGAATTCGGCAGAAAGTGGGGAACGGAGTGTCTTAACACTAGGTTCCCTCTGCCTACCCTGCTGTATGCGGGATACAGCGTGAAGCTAATTTTTTAATTTTTTTAAACAATTATACCTTTTAACATTTTAAAAGTGTTATTTCACACTAAAGAAATAAAAACTTGAACGGTTCAATAATTTTATAAAAGTTTTATAAAAAAATAATCCTTGTCAGTACTATCTGCACTATAATTATAGATGGCGCTACTCTACATAAATATTAGCAAAAGTATATTACATCATTAAAAGTCAATGAATCATTAATTATAAACGTTATTATATATTATTATATGTATATTATTATAATATAAACGTTATTATATATTATTATGATCGTATTATTAAATAAGTAATATTATTATACTGATATACAAATTGCTTTATCATCGCGCATCTTTATACTAAGGAGTACGTTAAACATACAATCGTGTTACATTGAATTTTATTTCTTTTTAGCTATATTTATACGTAACTAAAATAATAAAAATTGAAAAACTAAAAAAACAAACTTTTATAAAAAAAGAAAAAAGATATACCAAGAAAAAGATGCAACAAGGGCTGAAAATGTGTTCGGAGCAGTAACTCCGAAACTACTAGTACTATACGTACTATACGAGTTAAGGCTCCTATAACTTATAGTATTGAGTTAAAGGAGAGTAAGCTTGTGTAGTAATCTATGAACAGTTCCACTATTAAAGTCCTGATTCTATCATCAAGTTTCATGAAAATAGAATTGTTACTAATGATCAAATTCAGTTTGTTAGATTTTTTTTGAACGTAGCAGGGAAGGTAGAGGGCACATAGTGTTAAGTAACTCTGTTCCCATCAAAACACTTCTGTTCCCTACTTTCCTCAGAACTTTTAATGAATTGTGTGTTGGGTGGCGGGACACAACGCTGAACTTTGGGTCGTTAGAGCCAGGAAATAAAAATATTACATGTTTAATTCCTCCAAATGGGAATCGAACCCAGAACCATCGCGTTGCGAATCGAACGCTAATTCAAACGCCACGACGGCTTCATTTTTAGATATTATTATATAGTTACAAATCCACCTAATTTAAAACCGTGTTAAAAAGGCACATTTTATACACATTTCTACAATAAAATATAAGACAAAAACTATTCCAAATACTTCAAAAACAGTAAATATAAAACATTCGTCACATAAAACAACCGTACTTTCGTCTATTCATCCAGAATTTTGTGTTGAAACAAATTCAATACAGAAAACGTATATATATATAAAAAAAATACATTTTAAAGCCGTCAAGTGGCACTGAACAGTAATTTGTTTATAAGTAATTTGCATAAATTTCAACCCTTCAACAGGACAATATGTCGTTTTTATTGGAACAAAAAACGCGAACCGTTGCTGACGATTTCTTTACTAGCTGGTGAAAGCCGGACCTGGGTTGGAATAAATGTTGGACACAGCATGTTTGATTGTTACGAATAGACTAGTAAAAATGATTGATTTCTCCTTTTAATAATTATTTTTAAAGTATAATCTATTATTATACATATGCTTATATTTTGATTACTTTTGCAATCATTCTTTATATATTAAAGGTTAAGCAAAATATTTTAGAGCTCTACCATTCAGCATGCAATGTCTTTAATTCGCAAATATGAGAAAAAAAGTAGAGAATGGAGAAATAAAGAGAATAATCTGATTTGACTCTTTAATTTGTATACGAGTATTCGTTTAATTAAAGTAGCAAAGAATTACTTTGATTATATATAAAGATTAGTTTGATTCATAAATAAATATAGCTAAACCAGATAATGCTTTAAATATGTGATATAAATAATTTATAAAAAATATTATATATACATACATAGGTTATGCTAGAGATATACCATCATAAACATATTTTCTATGGATAAAATAAATTTATCCTATCTAAAATTATAACGTACAAGTGTCTAGGTTCCCCGGTTCCCTCTGATTGACCTCCTATTTGGGATACAGCGTGAAGCTAAATAATAATAATATTTTTTTAAGAAAATTAAAAATAAACATAAAATCGTAAATTTATTCACAATTCATGTATTATCTGCATAATTATTGATAACACGAAAAAAAATTAAATGCTATTTTTATACATTTTACTTTCTGATAATTTGTAATTATCGAAATGTAAAACGTATAATATAATTACGAAGAAGAAAATAAAAATGATTTTAAAATATTCTTTGATAAGATTTTTTTAATCGACTAAATTTTATTTACTTAAAAAATATATTTTTGGTCATTATATTTTACTTAAAAAATATATTATTGGAATTTAATTTCTTAAAATAGTTAGTGCTTCACTTCTAAGGTCACTTATAAATTCAATCAATCACAACGCCGCGCTAGGGACAAGCTAGGAGCCAAAGAAGGGAAATGAAAATAATCAAGAACCCACAACCAACGAGCTTACAGTCAGGCGCTGTTCCACTGCGCCACGATAGCCTTAAATTATATTTATTCCTGATTTTCGAGACATTATGTGTAAAATAATGCAACAAATAAATCAAATTTATTACGTACTCAAATAAAAACATTTAAAAACATGAATCGAACCTGTTGTTATCATTACGCAAATTGTATTAAAATGTGTTAATTTCATACAAATTCAATGTATTTCGAGCAACCTGTATACGGTGAATAATATGAAGGTAACAGCAATACTTTTTGCCAACTTAACCCTTTCTCATAATTTGAAATGTGGGTAATATTGTACATTATTTGTTTTGGACGGTCGCGTCGGTACTAAAAAGCCGACTTTGACAAAAAAATACAATAACAATTTACTCTAGTTTGTTTGTTTTGTTACATGCTGTATATAGTGAAAGAGTATTTTTTTATAAGTTATTTTAATGTTAACGTTTTATTAGTTGTGGGTATCTTTTTTTGTTAAAGTGTCATAAAGTGGTCAAAACTAGAACAAGTTTTTTTATCCTTCGTTTCTTTATTTAACATTTCCTATTAAGATAGGACATACTTTGAAGGTGGTACTAGTAGAATTTTTCTGAAATGTAGAGAGAGAAGCTCGGAGAGTGCAGGTGAGCCCCTTGAACCTATACTTGGGTTGCAAGTCTCAGGTATTGCTCTGAGCTCCTTATCTTGCAAAGCGATGAGCATCCGAACGATGAATCCATGGAATGCTTGGTAGCTATTTTTCATACAATAAAATATAATCACGTTTTCCATTGTGAGTCGAAAAACAGACGTTGAGTGTTCAGTTTCAAAATCAAATTCTGGTATAGTCTTTTGT
Source organism: Heliconius hermathena (assembly GCA_013403705.1). Taxonomy (NCBI): domain Eukaryota; kingdom Metazoa; phylum Arthropoda; class Insecta; order Lepidoptera; family Nymphalidae; genus Heliconius; species Heliconius hermathena. The sequence goes on from JAAIXJ010000145.1 coordinate 245,694, forward strand.
GTGGGAATTGAACCAAATATCATAGCATATAGTCAGCTATAATACAACTGTGCCACAATGACGTAGCTCAAGCTATATATACTCGTAGTATAACTTATAAAATGTTACTCGAGAATTCGCCCCTGTAATCAAACGGAAAAAGTTTCTAAGCTAAGTGTGCTCTACCACACAAACTCTTGAGCTTTATATATTAGTAAAAATTAATAAGTTATTAATTTTAATAATATTCAATAAAAAAGTCAATGTGTACAATACATCTTCAATCAATTTCTTATTACGATATTTATCTCAAGAAAAAGTTGTTTAATATATTCGTGTTGATATTATTAAGAGTCAATAAAACCGCAATCACTGTTATTAGCCACTAAATATTTGATTTTGAATGAGCTTCGCCCGCGGCTTACATTTTATTAATATTTAATGCTACACAAATTTATGTTTATATTTGCATTAATTTGTCATTATAATTCTAATACATTCTTTTGTTCGACACTTGTCGTACGCACAGTACAGTTAGGGCAAAAAAACACAAGACAAGTTGGACAAAACTGAGAGACAATGATGGACAGCGGTAGCATCCTTTAAAAAAAGTCCTAACGGTTCCAATTTTTTAACGACATTCGGAGTTTTAACCCTTTATTGAAAAAATCCGTTAGTCCCAACAAAGAAGCTCCAATAGATTATGCAAAAACCGTAGCTCGTCCTTTTCACTGTATCAATTCCCATGCTTATAAAAGACTCAACGGCAATCGATATTCACAAAGATGACACCTTGTTTGAATATTCACATCTTCCCATGGAATGTTCCGATCGATCCAAAGGGTTGGGGCGATGCGTCGTAGGCAAATTCGATTATCTCCGAACCATTCTCACGCATCCCGATATAGAATAATAAATCTTTGCATACAAATCGTTATAAAAAACTCTATTAAAGAAGAACTATCTGTGACCCCTCGCAAGGAAACGCGCACCCAAATTAAACGCTAGGACAAGTGCAACCAGAAAGCACCGTATTTATTTCTTCCGGAATCCAAACAATTAAATGGAGTACTTTATGTTACGGTTGCGATTTTTTTTCCTATACCTGCAAGTCGTAACCCTCGTCGACAGTTTATTTGCATTTTTTTTTATATTATTCCCATTGAAATAGTATCTTAACCCTATTGAGTAATGTCAGGGGTTAGGTTGCACTTAATATTCAAAAAGGGCAGGTACATTTCTCTTAATATTCTCGCATAAATTATAGTCAGGTACATTTTGGCTTCTTGTTGTTTCGCGGGGGGTCGATTTTTCAAAGGGCGTAATGTATGACGTGACAAAGACCGATTTTGTGTGTTATATTTTTAGTGCAAGGTCTAATATTGTGTTGCTTTTTGACGTGATCTTTGATTTTTGACCCGCGACGCAAACGGATCCGCGACGCTATACTTCCTGAATGCGTTAACCCGTTTCCTTTGTAAGAATTTATGCAAAAAAGTCTACCCATCCTATTTTTTTATTCAATAAAATTTAGGGGCTATGCACATTATGCAAATGTGATCATAAATTTAGCTGTGACATGTAAGGGGTGGGAATACCATCTCTCACACATGGTATTAAAGGTGAATTTCGCATATATTTGTTTAATAATTTCGAAAAATTGTAAACAAATAAGCGATTTTTTTTCTCAAGACTGGGTCGCTGATATTTTTTTCTCAGGACTCAGTGGGTTTACCGTTACGGCGGGAGTTTTAACGCTTGTTACCTTTTTTCATTGTGGAGTGACATATGAACCGGTGGCGGTAGGATTTGAATATGTAATTACTTCCTTTACGGTTTTCGGAAACGAGCCGAGGCCTTTGCTTCGTAACACCTTCGAATTAATACGTGATTGGCCTGCGATGTGTACGAACAAAGAAGTATGCTAGTATGTTGCGACCAGCTTAAGATGGGATGTTATAGAATTTTTTTCTTATAATTCGACAGTTTTTTTTTTATTTTGTCGTATAACAGTAATTTGATGAGTAAGTAGGTATAGATTTTTTGTCAATGGTGCATCTTGAGGATATGTTACTTGGGGGTTCTTTAAATTGAAAATATATTTTATTAAGACTAAGATTTGCAGGTATAAAAGATATTTATAAAAAATATATATATTTAGTACACTATTACAGAATTGATACAATATAATACGTAGATTATTTATATATTTACTTATTTACAAGATTACTCCCGACAAGAATATGAACCTAGGACTATCAAACCATCAGCTACCAATTGCGCAACAATAATTTTAAAAATCGATTGCAAATATCAATATATCATGCTCCATACCAATTCAAAAATTCCATAAAAGGTGCATGACAAGAAAATAAAACTGAAATTGCAAATTCTAACGCCGGGTGCATTACAGCTGCCGGGTGCATGTGGAGAAACAAAACAAATAAATCAATAATCATTATACTCCTATACTATCAATATCTACATACATACATTTACATATATGCAAATTTTCACACAAAAAAGTCGTTACCAATACCTTATTTAAATAATTAGTCAATAAATCATCGATTATAGGCAATAGTATAGAAATTATATTGTAAAGCATATTTTGTTTATTCATTTTTCCAGGTGTAACTTTAAAGTTATTATCAGTTTAGGCTCAGTGGAAAGGTGCTGTTGGGTCGTCAATTCAATTATTTAGTGGAAAATTATTAAAAAAAAAATTATTACTTTGATTTGCCTTATAATATATGTTTTAATTGCTTTTTGCGTATATTTATGTACACTTATAATGACTTCTCGAGTAATGCATAATTTTTAACTTTAGCTTAATCCTATAAAAAGGTAAGAAATAATAAATTATTTCATTTTATTTAAATAAAATGAAATAATTTATTATTTCTTACCTTTTTTCAAAATAGCTAAAGATTTAATCGTTACTATAAAAAAGCTTATAGAAAGCTTCCGTTCAATCACAACAATACATTTATAACGTTTTTTTTAAAACAAAGCGGTACGGATTTTATAAAATTTGAATCGTTAATATATTGTTAACGGATCCTATAATTATATTAGTTTTATTACATACATCCGCGTACAAATTGCTTATAAGGCGATACGTATCGAGCTCCTGTGCGTCGAACCTCCAAATAACCAAAGAAACCATAAATACACTAAATAATAGTTATCGAAAAATAAGCTAAAACATAATTGTCAACCGGAAAACATAAAAGCGTTTTAAATTGTCGAGACAATAGGACTGAGACAATGGGCCAAAAGGGCCGAAGGTGGACGTTTTTTTTAGAAAAAACTCACTTTTTGCAAAAAAGCTAAAAATCTGTTTCGTTTTTTTAATAACGGTATGTTTGTTCTATTTTATCGGTTTATCTCTAGAACTTGTACTAAAAAAATTGACTCGTAAACATTAGTTATAGTTAGATAAAAGTTAACTAAAGTTTTGACGATTGTTAAATATATTGCATTTTAAAAAGATCTTCTGATAATTAAAATATTAGTTTATTAGGAAAAAAATTATACATTTCCGTTTTCTAACAGATTTCATGTTGTTCTACTCTTATAGGATCACTTTGTCCGTCTCTCTGTTTATCAAGAAAATTAATCTCGTTTGACACGATATATATATATATATANATATATATATATATATATATATATAGCAGCAGCTGGTACATACTTTTTAAAAACATAAATAAATATAGACGTAAATAAGTTAGCAATTTACGTTAACAATTGTTAAGAATCTTGTTATTTATATGTAAATTGCGTAACCGGGACCCGTAACCCGCGACCTGCGACCTAGGGAGACTATCCGATAGCGATTTTTAGGGAACACTATGATACTGTATAAAACGCCTTAGTATTTGACACTATCTTGGCGCAATTGACGGAAGTGTCTCAGAGTTCATTCTAAAAAAAAGAAACAGGGCGGCGTTCAGTTTCGTCGACCATAGTTGGATTATGAAGTCTCACTAAGCCTGTAACTTGTTTATGTAATATACATATTTAAACATAATTAATGTGAAATATGTGTTTCTTTTATTATTACTTCTTTTTAAGAATTACATATGTATTAACAAGTTATTTAAAATGTTTCTCGTGTATATTTGTTGTATGGTACCATGAAAAAGGTTTATTATAGTCTAATTTTTTAAAAGAATAATGAAAGTAATATTTTTATATAAAATATATCTCAATCTTTTTATTGTGTAAGTGATACACAATAATTATCTCTCTCTTTCTCTCTGCCTTTCTCTCTCTCTCTCTATCATTACCTATCTGTCTAAGCATAATAATATTAAGCTATATATAATTAAGCTATGCCTTCACTGGAATGGTTACAATGAGCCTCAAGTTCAAATCCCGCTACGTTAGTTTTTTTACTTTACGTTACGTTTTCAATTTTTTTACTGTCATTAGTACGAAATAAATTTAAAATAAATAAAACAGCAATAAGCAGAGCCCCTATCTATAATATAAGCGCTCACGCTTAACATTTTTTTCCAACATGACATTGGAGTAGTTTAAGCATTAGCAATGCAAACGAGTTCAGTTAGTATTTCCGTTCTATTGACAACCGATGATTGAATGTATTTGTATATATGTATGTATAGCTGCAATCGCTTCGACTGAGTCGATTTTGATAGGGTCGATAGATGGCGGTAGTTTTGTTAGTTATAGATATATAATTACTATCCGTCTGACTATCTGACTATAAATGCAATGGTTGTCGGTTCGATTCCTACTCAATAGGGAGTAAAATATTTGTATTTCCCTGTTCTATCGCAAGCGAGGCTTGCGGCGTCGAGTTCCATCAATTAATACACAATTATTTAAATGTTAAATGACTTTCTTGATTTTAAAAAAACGTTGCATGCTTTTTATCATATTAAAAGTAAATGATTTTCAGGGTCTCATTGTAAGCGCGACAGTTGCGGGTTTGACTACCACTCTAAAATGAATAAATTAGCTGGAAAGTAGGGAATGAGGTGTCCTAGCACTAGTTACGCTCTTGCCTACGCTGTTATATGCGATATACGATGTGAAGTTATAAAAAACTATTATAAATATTTTTTATTCAAATATATATAAGAAAAGAATAAAGAGGCATCATTCTGCGGTCAACTTTAACCGCAAGTGACGCACGCTACTTGTGTGTACGCGTATTGAATACATAAGTCACAATTTTTATTGCTTAAATTGTTTTAAATGTTACCATAGTATAGTGTATGACGGCTGAGGGTTCGATACCCATACAATACAATATTCCTGTTGTAAAGTTCCATCTTCTAATTTAGAATGTCTTTTTCGAACGTATTTGGAGAACAGTGTCGTGTATCTTAACATTTAGTACATTTTCTTTGCCACGCGAAACGCGAGATATATATACATACATACTCAATATAATATTTAAATTTCGTAGCACGTCCGCTTAATACAATAGGAATTTAAATAAAAAAAAATATTTTTTTTACAATAAAATTAGTTTAAGAACGTTTTCCGAAATAAAAAAACTACATAAACGAAATAAGAAAAAGCCGCTTTTGCGCGACATGTTCTAACGTTACATTTATGCTTACGATTTTTCTTTCTATTTTACAATAGAATAAAAGATTAAAAAAAAAATAAAAGTCATTATTAAAAATGTTATTATAATATAATACTAAGTGCAATTTATGTGTTTGTTTGTTTGTTTTATAACAGGCAAAAAGTTATAAAAAGTTAATTTATCATAATTTAACACTTAACTGATTCAACGATATCGTGGTTAAGTAAAAACATAATTTTACCGTCGCGTTAAGCTTGACTTAATAGTAAGGTAAAAATATGTTTATAACCGATTTCAAATAAATGGAGGTTATAGCTTGACGTGTATGTATATATTATGTGACATTGAAAATTGGATAACATTTAAGTATAATTAACTATTTAGACTTACAAATCTATACATATTTGTACGTTTGTATGATATTCTTTTTTTAATTTAGATAAATTCCAAATTAAAGAGCAATCCAAATTCCATCAAAATTCCTTTAGTACCTTTTTAGACATGCGTAATAACGCATGTAGGTATTTGCTAGATATTTAAAGTAGGTTCTTTTTTTTTAAATCATTTTTTTTGACTACACTCCGAGACGTACTTCTATTTAATAAAGTATTTTAATATGTGAAGTAAACTGGAAATATGATTTGTATCGTTCGGTCTACAAAATAACCTTATGTTAAGACTTAGTTCTTTATTGTTCACCAATTTTAAGAATATTGTGAATTATTCAATACAATTTCTTTTTTTTTTAAATAAAAAAGAAAAAAAAATCAATAGAATCCATTACTTCTGCTACTATAATACTTTTAAATATAAATATTCCCCCAGATAGGATTCCGCTCATAACCAATGATTAAGCCAAGTACCTAAATATTTCTGCTGCTGCGTCAAAATAATGTCAAATACTCCGATCGAGAAATATTGGAAATAGACAATTTTTTAATCAATCAGCTTCACGCTGTATCCCGCACACAGCAGGGTAGGCAGAGGGAACCTAGTGTTAAGACACTCCGTTCCCCACTTTCTGCCGAATTCTGGAGGCATTGCGTGTTGAGTGGCAGAACTCAAGGCCGCGTTTAACCTCGACACCAGAGCGAAGAAATGGAAACATAAATTTAAGTAAATATCGTCGAGGGGGATCGAACTCACAACCAGTCGATTTTACAGTCACACTTCGTGCCACTGCGCCACGACTGGCCTCATCAATTTTTCTATGTTAATTAAACCAAGCATCACGTTTATTTTAACCTGACCTCAATTATATTATTAAAAGTGTCATATTAAACTTAAGGTTCAATACAATACGTCCCCTTGTTTGATTCAAAAATTGTACAAACCATTGTGGGCTCAACAAAAGGCACAGAATTCTTAAGAAACTCAAGAGGGGTGCTCTAAAGAATATTATTTTTATTGAAACCTAATAATCTGTTAATTTTTTTTATTTAAAATTATTAATGTTCATTGTTTTTATTTTAAAGCTAAACATGCAATCATTTTAAAATGTCTCTAAATATATGTATTGATATATATTTGTCAATTTATATAATATAACATTCAACCGTCAATATGCAATCAAACCCTGAGCCACTGCGCGATAACGGCCTTTTTTATAAATAAATAAATCAACTTCACGCTGTATTCCGCATACAGAATAGTAGGTAGAAGGAACCTAGTGTTAAGACACTCCGTTCCTCACTTTCCGCAGAACTCAACGCCGCACTTTGCCTCGACACCAGAAGAAGAAATGGAAATGTAAATTTAAATAAATATTTCATTTCCTAGAGTGGGGATCGAACCTACAACCAGTCGATTTTACAGTCACATTTTATGCCCCTGCGCTACGGCTGGGCTCAATGGCCTTTTAAATGCCTACAATTATTGTATTCATATTATAATTCATATCATATAAGCATGAGTAAAGATTTAAAATAAAAAATATATATTAACATATAAGGCCAAAAATAAACACACACGTCACCGTGCGTACGCGCAAATATTTTTGTCACATTACCATCACAAAACTGTTACGGCTAAATTGCAATAGCAAATGTATATTCATCGCCTTCAATGTCTTACTTCTATTGTGTGCGTTGTATGGACCAGTTTATGTTGATCACTTTTAAGCAGAAATTATATGAAACGTGTGGTACCTTGGAGATCAACTTACAATGGAATGATGCACAAAAGGCCATTTATAAAATGACTAAAGCGATACGTGCAGTATGAGTTAACAGTCTATACATTTAATTTTAAGCCTTCTCATATATTTTTATTTGCTTTTAGCTTCACGCTTTACTTTTAGTGGGACAGATAGAAAGAACGCAAAAACACTGCAGCCTCTGCATATTTCTTTCACCTCGTGAATCGTCGTCAATTTCTTTATACGAACTCTCCGGGGTCCTTATGCTTTCGACGTGATTGTCCTCCGTTTTCTTACATTTGCTTCTTGTAGTATTAGTAGAGAAAATAAAACTGTCACTTCGTTCTTCTGTTATCCCTCCAACAAAGACATTTCATGCATATGAAATGTCAAAATTGTTGTTTCACAAATAAAGGGAAAATAAAATTAAGAGTTTCATAAATGTTTAACTACTTATTTAGATTTACTTAACAGAATAAGCCAGGCATAACATAAAAGACGGTTCGGTAATTTGTGCAGCAGGTGATGAAACAAATCCATTATAACCTATCTCTCCAACGAAAAACACAAGAGCTCTCTATCAGTCCTGTATCAGATTTTTTCAGCTTCACGTTGTATCTTGCATAGAATAGGGTAGACAGAGGGCACCTAGGAACCTAGTGTTAAGACTCTCCTTCCCCATTTAAACCCTTGCGTTCCCCACTTTATGCTGAATTCAATTCTCTATCAGATAAGGGATGTCAAAACTTTATACAGATTTTATTAAAGAAATCAACATCAAAACGGGATACTGATCTATCAACATCACGTAATGGCTTAAAAAAATAATTATTGATAGATTGGCCCCGAGAGAAAGTCATCACGTTAATTAGTACTTCGAGGCATGCTGTGATTTATGTTATTTAGAAGCGTTTTAAAATTTATTACGGCTTGGTCTTAATTAAATGTATTTAATATATTTTATCTTTGGATTCCAAGATGGTAGAAGACAACTTAAAAGACGGGAGAATGAAATAAAAACGATTGTGGATCCGCTATGGTCTATGGTCTATGGTCTGGAAAAAAATGCATAAGAGCTTTATCGAACTTGGGTAAACCGATTTAGCTACAGAAACGACTTTGAAATTTTTAAATTAATGTGTAAATAAAATATGAATAAAGACTTTTACTGTTATGTTTGGTTTATTTTAGTTAATCGTTATCATTGCTATAGATGTAAGTTTATTTTGCGTTACAACAATAAAACTTGCGGCGTTGAGTTCTGCCACTCAACACGCAATGCCTCCAGAATTCGGCAGAAAGTCGGGAACGGAGTGTCCTACCACTAGGTTCCCTTTGCCTACCCTGCTTTGTTATTAGGGATACAGCATGAAGCTGATTTCAATAAAACTATGTCACCACGGTAGTGTTGTCCGATATCGAAGGGTGTGGGTTCAATATTCTTATTATAATCTCATCTCATCATCAGACGAATTTAAGCACTACAACATAATGGTGTTTTTTTAAATTAAAAATTCATTAACTAAAAAGCAATCGAATTAAAAACTATGAAAATGTTAAAAGTTAACACAAATTACGAAAACGCAGTAAAAAATAGAATATATCACCAAATTTCAACCTCTTGTGTAACATTGATAGATAAATTAAAATAATTATCGATTGATTTTCTAGAAATGACGATAGTAACGACTCTCTCTATGACTTTCGCGAATATAATTGATTCGACCTCTCAACTTGTGGGTTAAAAATGGATGTTTTTCAATAAATGTTAAATTTCACTTTATTTATGACGTACTTTAGATAATAGTTTAAGTGGTTGAATGACTGAGAGAATGGTGTAAAAGGCAAGTTTGGTTATATTATATTGTATTATATATTTATATATAGATTTAAAACTTTTCCGTTACTGAGTTACTGACAGACGATGCTACTGGAGTTAGAAAGAAGAAATTGATCGTGTAGTTTAATGTAGTATGTAGCTTATGGCGTGCAAATAGAGTGCTAAGAAATATTTTTTTTTAATTCCTACGGAAAAAGGAAAAACGATATCTTCCATTTTATGTCTAAATGTTCACCCAAGCAAAATAGACAGAGTGACGACTACTAATGGACAAAAACATTATTGTGAAATACTACTCATTAATATGTATATTGAAACATTCTTTAAGATATTTCGCTATAACAGAATTTGAAGTCTATATCTAAAAAGGCCGTGGCGCAGGGGCTGTAACGTAAGGGTTGTGGGTTCGATTCCCACTCGGAGGAATGAATTATTAACTATTAATATTTTCCTTTCTTCGATTTGGTCCCAACCAACACGCAATGCCTTGATAATTCGGCAGAAAGTGGGGACCATTCGGTTCACTGCCTACGCTGCAACATACGTGGTACAGTGTAAAACTGACAAAAAAAAAATGGAAAGTTTATCGAATTAACTTAAAAATGTTATTCGTATCAATTTCTAAAGTTTAATTTTTACGATATTTTATTTTGCAAATTAATGAATATGTAAATAATTAAACGACTTCTTAAATTTTAAATTAATTTATTAGTGCAATATAAGAATGGCAGGAGGTGGTCTCGGTTGGCCTTCAAAAACACATTATCTTTGATACTAAAGTAAGGACAGGTAAAAAGCAAGAGAACTCCCCGGAGGGCATATATGATAACATTGGACGAGGCGAAAGACGTATTCAGAGACCGTAGTATTTGGCGCTCCGTCCTCTCCCGTTACCCCGTTAGGGATAAAGCGCCCAGCTAAAAAAAAATTCATTAAAAACTTAAACCGTTAAAAACCGTTTATTTTATATAAATACCGTTTATTTTTTTAAAGAAAATTTATAGTAGAAAATTTTAGAACAGATCTGCTCTTAGCATTACTAGTACTAAGAAGCTTAAGCATTTTAAATACATTTAAAAAGGGAGCGAGCAAATATTCACTTACAAGACACCCTAATTGCGTCACAATGACGTCAGTAATGTAAAAAATATTATAATAATATGTTGTAATGTTCTATTATATATAATAATATTATATAATAAGTACAATTTCGTATAATAATTTAAGTTTATATAATATTTCATAATAATTGCCCTCCTATTGTTACTATAAGGCAATGGCCACTTTAAGGCACAAGTTCTGCAACGACGGTTGACTGCGCTGCTAAAGGCTGTCAACCACTGATTATATATAAGTAGAAGTAGGATGAAGCTATGCTATACTAGCTATGCTACTATATTTTGGCCTTTAAGCGAATGGGGAAATGTGTTGATAATAAGCTCTAATAAGGATTTTTATTTTATTTTCATCGGTATGATATATATTTGTCATATGCAACAAATAAAGTAACAGTTTCTTCTCTTACATAAAAATAATCGTAAAGCAATTTTAATAAAATAGTACTTTATAACTGACGTACAATAGATCCGTGTTGATATACGGATAAATTTTATTCAGAAGTAAGTAACAGCATTAAATTTATACTTACTAAGCACGAGTGAGTGGAAAGAGAGATAGAGAACTTGTTAAAAAAAATCAGAACCTCCCCGGTAAGGTATATACGAGGAGGTTGATGAAACTGGATGACGGTAAAGAGATAAGCAGAGGCCGTTTAGCGCTTGATCCTTTCTAACTACCCTACTAGGAATAAAACTTGAAGTTGAATAAATTAAAAAAATATTACACAAAGCTCTACATTTAAAATCCAAATCTTATCTAGCACTGCGCGTAGCACTTTACAAGACACTATACTAATTAACGCACCCATCACACAAAAATACACGTCAGCTTGTAATCTCCGTAAATAATAGCCATAAAGTGAAGTTATATCGTTTTATTATTTCGTTATTTTACTTCACGATGAGCGCGTCTATGTTTTTGGATGATAAAAATCATTAAAAATAATATATTTGCCATGTAAAAGTTATTATGATGATTATTTTTTTATATTTTTTTAATGTCTAATTATTATATTGTTACTACGTACTGCTATCTGGGTTATGATTTCAATTCTTTGGAGCATTTTTCATTAAATAAGTTTTATATGTCAACGGGTTCTACTAGATTCGTTTGTATTTTAAACTTTTATCAAAATTTTGCAATCGAATGTTAATTTAATCTTAAGTTTGACTGTAAACGCCATGGTTGTGTAGCACACTCTGGGAGACAAGCGAAAACTACTACTAAATTTCTCGAATACAGAGAAAGGAGTGTCTCAACACTATATTCCCTCTGCCTATTCTTCTATGCGGGAAACAGCATGAGGCTCTATTATTTGCTTAAACAATACTATCAATAGTCAAAGCTGTTATATTCAATGCCTTTAAATGCAATATTCTCAGTAAAACAGTACCGTTTACCTTTAATTTCAAAATATTTTGGTTTAATTTCATCAACTCCTACACGTTTTTAATTTTAATCAGCGCAAGATAATCATCTAATTGCTCTAAAGCGGCATATTTCATGCACGCTCCGTTGAGAGACGCCAGTTTTTGAGTGTTGTTGCCAAAAAAATTATGATCTGTACAGTTTTTCACTAAAATTCTATGTTATTAAGTCGCCCTCGTATGTTGTAGGTAGCCTTGTTCTTTTTTACTGTTTTTTTATTTACAGTTTTGCTGTTTTATCGCATGATACTGGTTAGATCACGTTACGTATGTAGTTTTTATGGATCATTACAATATATTTTGATTTTCAAGGGAAGATAGAGAAACTCTATTGATATATCACACTCTTCTCCTAATTCTACGTGGATTAGAAGAAGAGAATGATATATATAATTTCAGCTTCACGCTGTATCAGGCACACAGTAGGGTAGGCAGAGGGAACCTAGTGAAAGACACTCCGTTCCCCACTTTCTGCCGAACTCTAGAGGCATTGCGTGTTAAGTGGCAGAACTTAACGCCGCGCTTTGCCTCGACACCACAGCGAAGAAATGGAAATATAAATTTAAGTAAATATTTCATCTCCTCGAGTGGGGATCGAACCCACAACCAGCCGGTTTTACAGTCACACTTTGTGCCGCTGCAAATATGTAATTTCTTGTCTTAAAAAACACTTTTAGTGCGTTTCATAATAAATTTTAGTAAATTTTTTTTTATAATTATTCTGACAGTAATAATTACTTGAAATGGAAGCCATAATTAAGCCAACTTTATTGAGGCGTTAAATTACAAACAAGTTCAGTTCAGGCAGTATCAATAACATGACAGCCCTAAAAATCACATATTTCATATTTCAGTAATCACTCAACCAAAGAATACCGATTTGAATTAATTATGTCGAAGTGTTTAAATGCTTAAGCAACTGTTAATCTAGTCTTAGCCTAAACAAATTTAATCTAAAGAATATTAGCAAATGTATTCTGGTGACCAAAAACTTAAAAAAAAATAAAATCTTATTTTAGCGTGACGCTGTACTTCGCATATTCAGAGTAGGCAGAGCGTAATTAAGTGGACAAACTCAACACTGATTTTTGATTTGTCATCAAAGTGAGGAAAAAAATGAAATTAACTCGTTTCCCGAATGGTTCTCGCACCCACAATCAACCCGCTTAAAGTCAGACGCTGTCAGCTGCTGCACCACGATGGATCCTAATTATTATATTATATAATACATATTAAATAAAATTCTTGTAATAGATTCCATCAGATGTTGAAAACTAATTGAAAAATATCAACATATCTAAAAAGAAATCGACTAAAGAAATTTCAATATCTTATCTTTTCCTAGATAGGCTAGACTTAGACTTAGATAGGCGCTAAATAAAACTTATACATAATTAAATTGTATATTATTTGACCTACGCATTCACCGTTGGCAACTCGCAAAAAGTTTCACGTCACGGAGTGATGGCGACCGGTTTTTGCCTAGTTTCGTTGCGTGAAGCGACTACCCACTTTCGTTATTACAACCTCCTAATATGGCGTTCGTATAGAGCTATTCTCCGTTTCGATTGATCGACTCGTTTTTTTTATATATATGTACAATTGTTTACTTGTTCGACGTGTAATTGTTGTTTTAGGGTTGCCACGTTGGTGTTGTGGGAAATTGTTATTGAAAATGTTAATTAAATATAATTTTTTTATTAAATTTCCATATAAGAACGTATGCAGCATGTAAATACGCACCTCTCCAAACATTCGATATTTTTTTTATATTTTAATTGGAAGAATACTTACTAATCCTGAATTATCATATAAATGATTTAACTTTACGTTTTCTTTATGTTGAATATTTTAAAAATAAATAAAAACTTGAATGATATTTTAACGTTTTAACAAGAAATATTATCTAGTTATGAAAATGGAAATAAATGGCTTAAGGAACAGCCATATGTTAAACATTAAACATTTAATTAAATTAACCCTAAAAACAGACGATTTTTAAACAGTGTATGTAGTCAAAAGCTTAAAGTTATATAGAATTCGGACTTGTCTCGTAATATATAGATAAAATGTTTTTCTAAAGGACGTTCATACAAAACGATGATACTCACTCGTTGGCGTTTGCTACTGGTAGTATAATAAATAGTTATAATATTTTCATTTTTTGAGGCCAGTCGTGGCGCAGTGGCACGAGGTGTGACTGTAAAACCGACTGGTGGTGGGTTCGATCCCCACTCGAGGAGATGCAATATTTACTTAAATTTATATTTCCATTTCTTCGCTCTGGTGTCGAGGTTAAGCGCGGCGTTGAGTTCTGCCACTCAACACGCAATGCCTCCAGAATTCGGCAGAAAGTTCGGCGGAGTGTCTTAACACTAGGTTCCCTCCGCCTACCCTGCTGTGTGCGGGATACAGCGTGAAGCTGATTTAATTTTTTTTTTAATTTTCATTATATTAATATATGGCGTCGGTCTGTCGCTAGATGTGAAGTAGGAACTTCAGCCATCACGTCGCGACCATCACTCAAGTGTGAACGACCTGGTGACAATACGTGACGTAAGCCAGGACGAATGTGGTACAAAGGTTTTATCTATTTGGCTTGATACATATTTGCCACGATGGCTCTTTGATTATATTGCTTTGTCTGTCTGTTTGTGAGTATAAATCAAAATATGAATTGAAGTTCTGTAACCTATTGTTTGAACACAAAATTGTCTGTATATCTGTCCGTATGCTACAACCATTTTATTTCGTAACTACTAAAATTACTCAGTTGAAACTAAGTAAGCGGATGCAAGAGCATTTATACGCTTATACTAAAAAAGGATATATGGATTTTGTATCAAGCTTGTATGTGCGCGGTGTCTATATACATATATATANTTTAATTATTATATTTGAAAGTTAGACACGTCCATAGTGTTATAGAGCTTGTTACCGTATGTTTAGTTCTCTCTGGCTGCCCCGATAGTGATAAAGTGTGGATATAAAAAATATAGAAAAAAAAAGACATTTATTACACAAAAAAATCATCACGTACGCCTGCCGCCTGTAAAAAAACAGCCTATAATTCTCTTATTATATAATTTTGAATATTCTCTTATTATATATTCTCTTATTATATAATTTTGAATCCAATTTATATAGATTATTTAGAGTTAAAAAAAATCAGCTTCATGCCGTATCTCGCACACAGCACGGTAGCCAGAGGGAACCTAGAGTTAAGACACTCCGTTTTCCACAATCCGCCGAATAATTTAGAGTTTACGCTTGTATTGAAAGAATTAACATATATATAGATATTATGTTGGTATTGTTTATCCTATCTATACATTTAATAGATTGCAATTAATAAGTCATCTCATACTGGCCTCTAATAACCGATTATTATTAATTGAAATAATTGTCGTCGACACTTTAGGCGTCACGCGTCAAACTCTGAACTCGAATAACTTTCTAAACGTGTTCAAGAACATATCACTCACATCTATTGACAGGTAAAAAATATTTCATACATATCTTACTTTAAATAAATAAAATATATTGTACGATATTTTTTTGTTTTAAAAAAAAAATTGCTCGAGTGGTTTGCAGTACCCTCTGAAGGGATCCATCATCTCATCATCAAATCTGGCTCCATCATCAGACCAGTTCGATGACACTATAATATTTTGGTATTATCTAAGCTAATGTATAATATAAGTTTCTTGATGAAATGGAATTCATTTTCATAGATGTTTTATATGGTTGCATAGTTTCAAAACTTCCTCTAAATGAGGACAAATATATAATATGACAGATAGATATATGTAGTATCTTATTACTATAAAATTCTAACATATATAATAATAAGAATTATTACAAAACTACCTACATACTTATCTAACCTACAACAAAGCAGAGAGAAAGCAAGCATTATTTTGTTATTTACTTTTATGTAAACAAGAAAAAAAAAATTTACGGTTTTGATGAAATGTCTGCTTTTTATGTTAACGCTACCCGTCCCGCGTATAGTAGGGTTTGTAAAGGTAAATAGAGCCCCTGAAAGATTTTATTTATTATTTACAAAATTGATATAAGTTTGTTATTTATGAACAAATTGAAATAAAATAAAGACTTGATGTAAAAGGAAGCTTACCAAAATACAATATTGAAAATAAAAAAAAATGTTGTTAAGACGTTTCTAAGTATAGCATAGACAAACACATAGACGAACAGACAACATTTTTAAAAATCACGTCGTCATTTTGTGTTCTATTATATTGATAAACGCTCCAACTACAATGTTTGTCATTGTCATATATCTTCCATGTACTTCCAAAGACAGCGATCTGATACATTTTTGTTATATATAGATATATATTATTACTTACATTTTTATCATATTTTTTTCTACTTTAGTAAATACTTCTTTAGTAAAACGTAAGTATACGATGCACTCGAGCATTGGGGTCGAGACGAGACACCTTGCGTTCTTTGTGAAACTTGACTGGTCATAACCTCGTTTTCAAAACTGTTCACTTAAAATTAAATGTGTTATTTTATTTCATTGTACTTAATTTTTTATCTTTAGAGATAGAGAAATTTGTGCTAGTTTTACCTAATATTATTTATTAATATGTTATTAACAAATAGTACAATATTTTATTAATATATAATTTACGTAATCATCGTACATACAAACTATTATTTTCGTTTCCCCGGTCTGGTAGACAAAACGAGGCGGTAAACTGCACCACTCAATACACAATGTCTCGAAAATTGAGTAGAAAGTGGGGTATAGAGTGTATCAATCCAACGTTCTATTAGTCTTCTAAGCTAATACATTACCTATATAGAAATAGAAATAATAAATAAGCAAACACTTAACTTAATATTTATTATACAAACATAAAAATGTAATCAAAATAGGTCGAACAATTAAAAAAGACTCAACAAAAACATCAAAATATTGCAAAATTACTATTAACTAATTTAATACTAATATATATGTATAAAATTTATCTACAAATAATTAAAGTGAATACCAAAAAAATAGTTCCAGACAGGCATACTTGAAATAACTAACAAATGTACCGTTCTGTATAAAGATACAGTAAAAATGATAATTTGCGCAATTAAAATTACTTAATAAACGATTAACGTACGTATTTTGACGATTTATATTTATCTTTATTTAACTTTATAATTTATTACATTGCTGAATGATTCATTTAAAAAACTGAATATGCTTTTATTGTGAAGCAGCTTCACGCTTTTGTCCATATATAGACAGTTGGCAGAGAGAAACTATTGTTAAGACATTCAGTTTCTCATTTTCTTTTCGATTTTCAAGACATTGCGTGTTGAGCGGCGAAAATAAACGCCGTGCTTAGTCTACTAGCGCTGAGAAAAAAATCAATGCTATCATTCTCCCAAATGGGGCGGGGAATCAACCCACAACAATCAGACGTTCTGCCTGCGTCACGACAGTCAAAGTCTTTCGTCGTTTTCTTTCTTTAAAAGAATTTGAATCTGCACCCATTGTATATAGAAATGCAAGTTACCACGGTGCCACTACTGTATCTCACTAATAGGATAATACTACAGCGAGAAAAACAATCAATTGATATAATGCAAGTAAGTACTTTAACTAGATACAATTTATGTTAATCCAATAGCGCAATTATAATCGATTTAGCAAAACCATCACGACAATACAAGATAATCGGTCAAACATCGATATTTGCTTTACATTACTTGTTATTTTAAGTTATTTTACTGTAGTATAATATCTCTTTGTGAACAAAATCTTCAATGTATACAGATTTATAATGGTTTTATCTGGTGTCTTGAGATCTCACGCTCAACCAATGATTATCATATTGACGGCAATTATACAAATTCGATGCTCGTGTCGGGAATGCTTAACTTGTAATTGTTTTGAAATCTTTATTTAACAGTTTTACACCTTTGTTTAGAGATGTTTGAATAATTGAAGCCGTCGTGATGTAGTAGGGTGGTCGTGGATTCATTTCCTTTTTGAGTAAATGTTTACCTATACTAATGTTATAAAGTTAGGGAATTTATTTTTTTGCCAAGGAGCTATTAGTTCGATCTGAAAAGTTGTTTTTGTTTTGGATAGTCGATTCATCGAGAAAGCTATATAATATGACGTTAATCGTGTCGATGTAACCTTCTATACCTGCGACCTGAATTGCAGCACTTAGAGCACTTAGAATGTGTCATGTGTCCTTTGATCACTTTCGTTAGTAGGAGACGGTCATGGCTCAGTGGCACAGCATATGAATGTAAATGCGACGGTTGTGGGTTTGATCACTCGGGTAAATCTCTGGTAGACCAAAAACATGGTCATGTGTTCTGACAATGAACACGCAATGTCTCGAAATTGGGCGGAAATTGGGAATCAAAGTGTTTTAACACTAGGTTCCTTGTGCTATACATGGGAAAGAGTGAAGCTTATATACTAGAATAGAAGTTAATGAAGCCTGTCGTAAGGTATTTTATCCCAAATAAGTCCTAGGTTCGATAAATCACGATAGATCAAACAGTATAAATGTACTAATAAAGTGATATAATGCGTAAATCCAACCATACGTTCTCGATTACATACGCGTACAAGTAAATATATTAGTAACAATGATCCTGAATAGTATATGGGGTCAGTGTAGACTTAAGACAAGACAGACGTAAGACATTCTTGTATTAAAAAATTGTAGAAAATGTCGTGAGTCTCTCAATTAATATATTTTTTTATTTTTTAACTACAAACGTCTATGAAAAAGTTTGTAACTTATAATTTTAGTCACCGTGCTCTATATCGCTCATTAGGTACTATAATGACGTAGTCGCACTATTTTTATTTATACTTTAATTTGCCAAAGTATGTGGAAAGAAATAAGATTTAAAAATCGCAAGTTTCTGTGTGAACCACCTTTCACATTAAATAAGAATGAGCTGTGAATTACGATATATTTGGTTTACTTAGAGCATTCTGGTCCATACTCATGTACGTATACTGTATAAATACATATGAATACGATTGATTATTAAGTTTTGATAAGCAATTGTGATCTTGAACTTAAAGATATATATTTACATTTACTTTTCCCTCTCTAGCAATACAAAGTACGGTGTTAAGTTCCGGCACTCAACTGAATGGAATTTGAGTGGAGAGTGGAGAGAGTGGTCACTTAACTTGTCAGGTTCTTTTTGTCTTTTTCTAAATCAAACCAGAAATAAACGAGCATATAATAAATTTAAAATGGCCACCGCTTTAATAGGTGCTTCCCAACTGTGATACACTATGCCTCTGTAATAAATACGAGATCAGGAAATGTAGAATGTAGTGATTTAGTGTTCCATTTTAGAATAAACAAACATACAGATAATAAACAGTTCGTAGCGTACAGTATTTTTCTACAAATACCAGCTTTGGACTACGGCTTCGCCTGCGCGGTGAAATGGTAATAATTAAGACTGGTATACGACTTTCGATAAATTAAGTATTCAATACGATACGAATATTTCAACTCGAACCAGTACCTAATTTATTAGATTAGTGCATTTAACCAAACAAATTCTGCAGCTTTTTAATATTAGTATAGATTACATATAGTTATATGAAGTACACAACAATTTTAATCAATTTAATTGATTTCTGAGCACTTGCTAGGAATTTAATCCATGTCGAGTATTTGTCGTTTATAAATACATACATACGGGTACATATATTGTTACGTAATAAACGTTTCTCGTCCTTCGTAGTTTAGACTTCAACGAGATATAGAAATTAAGATGACACAATGGTCATATGTTCAATTCCCGCTCACAAATTTATTAATATGTGAAATATAATTGTATTCTCAATATGGTTAGAGAAAGATAAGATTCAGTTTCGTGTCTAATATAGAATATATTTTAAATTCAACTGTAGAATTTTTCGGCAGCTCTTCAACTTCATCAGCAGAACTGCCTGAAGTCAGACATTACTACATTACTGATATTTTGGAAGATTTACTTAGCTTACAGTAACTTTAATATTGAAAGTGTTTTTTATCATTTTTATTTAATATAATATAAACATATATAATTCATCCCTCTAACCCTACGTTAAGGATTACGCAATCAGGCCGCATTCCTCTATGACTGCGCGGGCGCAGTCAAGGCAACCGACAAACTACGTTATAAATACCGTCTAAGACACCTACCTACTACTATCATATTGGAGGATTGAGCTTGAATTTAATTATTTTCTTATATAAATAATATTTGTTTGATTTATTTTATTGAGAATAAGTAAACAGTGGTAAAATATTCCATTCTCCACTTATTATTCAGAAGAAAGAATGATTGAGTAAAAATATTTAGTTCAACGTAATAAGTGTGGGTTTGGATCTTACTTAAGTACTCAAAAGTTAAGGCATCGACCATTTCTCAATTATTTTTTTCTATGCACACATAGTCGGATAGGCAGAGGGAACTCTAGTTAAGACACTAAGTTACCATTAAGACATTCTCGTTCCTGGAGGCATTGCGTGTTGAGTGTGAAAAAATATCGATTTGTGAAAAAATGGATGTTTATCGTAATATAATAAGTACGTTTATGTTTTTCGAATAAATAATAATAATAATGTAAGAGGGATAAAGGTTGTTTGTTTTAACGCGATAATCTCAGGAAGTACTGATCCATATTTGCTTCTAAAAGCGACACTTAAATAAACGTTTAGTTTATTACCTATTGATGTATCACGATAATTTCAACTTCTTGTTTTATAGACGTCCTAGGTAACCTGCATTACATTCAGTTGTCTCTCTTCGAATAGAAATGTAACAGCTTATTTGTTTTATTGGACTTGATTTTATTGTAAGCTAAGTGTGAAATGGGCATTATGATAAAGTATGTAGTGTACATTATTTATAACATAAATGATTTGTTTTACTTCCCGTTGTATCCCGCACATACGAAGGGTAGGCTAAAGAAACTTAGGAACCTAGTGTTAAGACATTCCGTTTCCATTATGATATTTTCGTTCCCCAATTTCGATAATAAATCAATTAAAGAGATTGTTGTAGCGTCTGCGACAAGCGACAAGTGTGTTTGATTTCCACTTTGAGGACGTAGGAGATTGACGTTGATTTACTCCACTTAACTCAATATATCTCTCTTGCAATGTCCATGCCCTATTTATCACTGAGTGTCTTAACACAAGGTTCTTTCTGTCCTGATCTATGCAGGATACAGAGTACAGTTATAAAGAAAAGTTAGTTATTTATCACGATGATAGAAACATGTTATTTGAAATCCATATATTAATATATTAAGTATTCTAAAATGTTTAATTCACTATATTTTATATTATCACAACATATAATTTAATATGAATTCTTATCATAGATATCTCTCTAAAAGCCAAATAGAAAGTAAATCACTAGCTCTAAGTGTCGCTTTATAACTTATGTAAGGTGAAAAGTTCGGCGATACCGCTCGCTTGTATATCTGATATAACAGGTAACAGGTTCTTGAGATAAAAAGAAATATTTTATAATAGATTTCACCTTGTTCTAGTCTAGTTTCTAGTACCAAAAACTAAAACTAAAAAAATAGTCTTTTTTAGCTTCAAGCTATCCCGCATATAACTAAGTAGCCAGAAACCTATTGTTAAGATCCATAATTCTTTTTCAGTCAGACATTGGTTGACTAAAATTTGGAATAAATAAAAAAATTGCATAACGATTTGGAATAAACAAATTTTTAGTTGTGAATATCTCTGATATTTTATATCTCCTTCGATTCGTCAAAAATTGATTTATAAAATATTATAAACTGTTTGTTGTCATTTAAATTTGATATATAATACATAGCTATGTATATAAGTAATGACGCGTACTTGCATAAAAAACATTAACTACTGATCCGAATTATTAAAATATTTTTGTATTGGATATCTCCTTTGCTGAGGAAGGCCACAGTTTATGTTATTTATTTCTAAATAACTTTTTATCATAGAGACGAAGCTGCATGCAAAAGCAAGCTAGTTATACAGTTAGTACAGCATCTGGTAGTAAGTTACAATCTGTTAGATGTTCGTTAGATCCTTATCTAGACTTGCATGACGCCACTTTCCGCGAGCCCTATAAGGCTTTCCGGGT
The DNA here is from genome assembly GCA_013403705.1 of Heliconius hermathena. Classification (NCBI taxonomy): domain Eukaryota; kingdom Metazoa; phylum Arthropoda; class Insecta; order Lepidoptera; family Nymphalidae; genus Heliconius; species Heliconius hermathena. Next base: position 267,917 of record JAAIXJ010000145.1, read on the forward strand.
TCGATGGTAAATGTATTCATATTTTTGTTACTAAACTACTTGTGTACAGTGAAATATTATGGATATTTTCTTTAAATGATACAAATACTGCGGTATTTGTTTAGAAAAACGAAGAAAACTGACGTATAACACCAGTTTTCTTATGTCATTCAGTCATTCAAAATGGCTGGTTTTTAATGATAATCTAAGAATCTTTTAATGCTTTCTGGTAAAACACGATAAAAAGTTGTATTATCATAGCTTTTATTAAGTAGAACATAATATTAATAATTCTTAAGTAAAGATTTGTGACTATTTTTATATAGCCTTATTGTATTGTATAGTTAAGAACTAATATAATTTACACGATGTCTAAATATCGCGGGTTCAAATACAAAATATATTATGTATATAAATTACATATAAAAACTATAGAATCGATCGCATAACTTCCAATGTCGATTTCTATACATAAATACAACATTAATTTATCTTGATATAAATTGAGGGCAACAAACAATACGTCCAAATATTTAGGGTACGCAGTTTCGCCTTTCTAGCGGCCTTGAGCCATCATCGCGGTATTAATGCGACAGATTTTAGATAAGTCGACTCGCTCCTAATAGCGCAGGTGTGCTTTATTATGACGGTTTTAGAAGCTTCAAATTCTTTACGTTTGGTATAAGATAAAAAAAACAGGATAAGCAGGGGTACCTAGCGTTAAGACACTCCGTTTCCCACTCACCACCCACTTGTCGAGACATTTCTTTTTGAGTAAAACTCGGAATTTAACGCTGTGCTTTGCTTTCTTACCACAGGAAGGAAATAAAAATAATTTATTCCCTCTAGTGGGGATCAAACTCACAGCCGTCGTTTACAGTCAAATACTGTTTCACTACGCCACGACGGGCCTTAAGAGATTATATGTATTACAAAAATAAATTATATAAAATGTAATAAATATATCGCTTATATAATACAAAAATAATGATTTATAAAAACATTTTCACTAACAAAATTAAATAAAAAAAAATACAATAGCTTCAACATCTGACGTTTATATAAGAATGTGATACACTAATTATCATCTCATAACCCGAAGCTACTTAAGAGTCAGTCAAATAATTAAGACATCATTTATACTGACTGACTTGTAATTGACATTGTGTATTTCTTTTATAAAAGCACTCCATTTTCTGACGTTGGTAGGGAGTTTTTATTTTATATATGGTATGTAATTAAATTATTTTGATGATATATAATTTTGTATTAAATGAACTATAAAAATAAGTTTGTAAAAATTTCCTTTTTTTATTTTCTATCAAATTCCATACAACAAATGAGAACAGACAACAACAAACAACAACAAGACAGCTTGAGGGTTCGAATCCCACTAGAGTGGAAATGAAATATTTAATATTGCCATTTCTTCACTTTGGTGTCGACATTCCGCCAATCAACACGCAATGCCTCCAGAATTCAGCGGAAACTAAAGAGCGGAGTGTCATAACACTAGACTCCCTCTGTTTACCCTGCTACATATGGCGTGAAGTTGAAAAAAAAGAAAAAAAACGGAAAACATTAATACCTTTGGAAGTTCCTGACGATAAGATCTTGATGCACGGACAGATTGACAGAAATATGATATTATAAGACGAATATCGTTTTTATGAGATCCCAAAAACCAATCATTAAAATATGTAAAATATACCATTATTTTGCCAAATAAAGCTCATTAACACAATTTCTATCATCAAATCTATATTTACTTTCCTATTTAAAAATAATTTGTATGTTCTTATGTAAGTTTATTATTTATAACTATATATTTTTAGATTAACTATACATTTACTTATTTAGGATCGTCAGCAGAAGAAACATGGTTAAATTACATTGAATTCTCTTTATAGTTTCCAATATACTTTCCAATTAATGATATGTACTGATATAGTTATAAAAATCAGCTTCACACTGTATCCCGCACGCTGTAGGGTAGGCAGAGGGAACCTGGTGTTAAGACACTCCGTTCCCCACTTTCTGCCGAAATCTGGAGGCATTACGTGTTGAATGGCAGAACTCAACGCTACGCTTGTCCTCGACACCAGAGCGAAGAAATGGAAATATAAATTTAAGTTAATATTTCATCTCCTCGAGTGGGGATCTAACCCACAACCAGTCGGTTTTACAGTCACACTTTGTGCCGCTGCGCCACGACTGGCATTGACTAATATAGTTATTTAAAAAAATATTCAGATATGTCAAAGATGTAAGTAAAGTAAGTAAATTTAAAATAAAAAAAATAAGTGCAATATCAACGGATAATCGCTGATCGATCACTATTATGACAGCGGTAGATCCGCGCATTGTTAACGATAGAGGGTATCTGCACTAGTCGTGTTGATGTACGAAAAAAATATATTGTAACTAAGCTTATAATAGAAAAATGTGTTTGTATTAAATAAAATATAAACTATCTGTTTCTTAATAAATTATCTTTATTAATTTGTTGTTGAAGGAGGACATAGTGATGACATATTCTGCTCTTTAATTTTTGTATATTTAGGGACTAATAGCAAGGATACGAACAATATAGAAATACCCCCAAGGAATCAAACGCACAAACATCGTTATAAATATTTGTTAACAGAGCCAGAATGACTTTACAAAAAAGTCATGTAACCAAAAAAACTTCCGTTCGGAAGAAACAATTATTTCTATTTCCTCTCTAGTAATAAGACATAGTGTAGCATTGAGTCCGAAAGCGGAAATAAAGGAAAAGAAATCGAAAAAATGATTTTTAGGTATATAATTATAAAAAACCATTACAAACTTACATTAGTAGTTCATTTCATACAAAATAATAGTGTGCAACCTAAAGTTTGTCAACTTTTATTGATACACACCGTCGGTGAACGTATCTCTGACTCACACTAAACAGATTTTTTTAATACTAAATACTATAACAACAATCATAATTCTACCACTATAACCAAATATAAATCAAAATAAAAACAAGCAATTAAAAAAAAGCATCACAAAAAGAAAAACTAGATCTCTCTTAATCATTATACAAACTAATTATATTTAAAGTAATTATTTAATTACTTAGAACGTAACAGCTCGTTTAAACTAAGATTAAGTTTAATGCATATTAAATATTCACATATTCACGGTAAAAAGTGTGTAATATGATAATTTATTTACTATCCATATAATATAAGAATAAAAAACGTCAAGATAACAATTAACGTCGTTATAAAGAGTAAGATTTATATCTTATAGTGGATAATGTATGCTGTAGAAGTATAGTTATCATCGCAAATTAGTCATTCTTCGCTTATTTCTATATTTCTATCAACCTAAGACGAAAAGTATCTATATTCGGAGTTGATTGTCGAATAAATCTTATGATGGCTGTAATTGATTGTATTATAAGTAGGTATTTATAACTTGCTAAGAGTATTAAGATGCGTAGGAGGAAGATACCCTGGTTAACTTTGGAAAGCACAGTATCGATGATAGTGGAAGGTACTGAAAGAAGGTCATGTTAAAAGCATGGGGACCTCCCAGAGGCATGCATGAGGAGTTGGTGACAGTGAATAAGACCCAAAATGTGTCCCGAGCCCGATAGGGAGTAAAGCTAAACATAAATAATACCTTGCTGGGCTACTTACCCATTTTTTAAAGATTCAGTATGAATTTGAGGCCGTCAGTCAGTCAAGTGACATAGTGGGACAATAAAATGGAATACGATGTCTCGAAAATTGGACGTGAACCGGGAAACGGACTATCTTAATCCTAATAAATCCCCTCTGCCTACCCTGCAATATATAGAATAAGTCGTAAAGCTACAAAAAAAATGCATAGAATACTTAATTTATATTTCACACTCAAAACGTGTACTACTCAATACATTTAAAAATTCTATAAAAGATACCGCCATATTATCCCTAACTATTCTTTAATAGTGTTCTATTCATCAATTCTCAGCATCCATGGACTCACTGTGGATGCCCATCGCGTTGCAAGGAATGGAGCTCAAAGAAGTGCCCAAGTCTTACAACCCAAATGTTAAATTAAACAAGTACAATCAAAGGAAATCGCTAGTTTCATTTCAGTTTATAAATGAATTGACTCATATTATATTTACATAGATACAGCGTTGCATAATAATCACTTAGTTGATAGATCGCTGTCTGAATCATTCATTTCACATATGTACATGTTGATCACATTAGTACTTGATTATAATTTATTTATAAATTTGTAACAGTAAGATTGACTGATGATTGTGGATTCAAATTCTAGTCTCCCGCATATTGCAGGGTAGGCAGAGGAAATGTTGTGATAAAACACTCCGTTGTCCACGCACCGTCTCATTTATGAGACATCGCGTGTTGAGTGCCATCGCCGCGCTTTGTCTTTTTTAACGAGATCGAATAAATGAAAATAGTACACTCAACGCGCAATATCTCAAAATTCGTCGGAGAGTGGGGAACGGCCTTAACACTAGGTTCTCTCTGGCTACCCTGCTACATACGGTATATAGCGTGACCCTAAAATAAAAGTGTTTAAGTCCACGCAAGCAAAGTTGCTGGATGACAACTAGTTACATGTAATTTATACTATAATATTTTTCACGTCTAAATTAAAAAAATTGTAGAAAAATCAAGATACCACATCCATATCTAAATCCAACTCTAAATTCATGTTTTATATTACCAAGTGACGTCGGGCACTGTCACTATTGTACTGTAGTACGGCGATTGATGACCGCGGATTACTCTTTATCGCTTTTATTTAATTTTGAATCCACCCAAAGGGTGTGTGTGATATATCGAAACGTAATGACGGTTTAGAAGAAAAAAGGTAGTGGTTGTATTTAAATTGTTTTCTTTTTCCTGTTCTAGCTTTGGTAGAGCAGGGCGTTGAGTTCCGCCAACAACACACAGTGTTAAAAATTGTGTGAAAAGTAGGTATTTAGAAAGCATCAATATTTTTTTTTTATTATTTCTTTATATTTTTTATGGTTTGTAGGGCAACGAATATGTGATGGCAATGACAATGATATGATAAGGCAAATCACTTCAAATTTTACTTTATTTTAATACAACTGGCTTACGACAAGATTATCGTATTGAGAAGAAATGAAGAAAGGATGAAATAGAAGATCAGCGTAAACAGAAATATTAGAAGCTACCAGAGTGAAGGGTATCTTAGCTGCATTGATGAGAAGGCAGTACGTCAGGAAGGCGGCACACTTGGCCATACACACTGCAGTGCTGGTACCGACACTGTTATACGGCAAAAAGACGAGTATTACAGAAGAAGAATTAAAGAAAGATAAAGAATTTAAGTGGAATTACAATCTCTTCAATCCTGGATACAACACCTGGATATTTTAAGTTGATTATTTTTTTATAAACTTTACATGTTTTAAAAACAAAGTGATTTTTGTATGTATACTCGTAGGTATATATGTACTTTAACTTAAGAAACAAAAATATTATTAAAAATAAAAAATTCTACAGAAAAAAATAATAATTCTCACATTGTATAATAATAAATAGGTATAGACTTTTTGTAAGTAATTTTTTAACTATATGTTTATTACGTAAGAAAAATTAAATGGCTTATAACGGCTTATCTCACTTCCGCCTCGGTACATGTACATTGAACAAGCATATATAAAATAATAGTAATATTTAATTAAATATATGATAAAAAAATCACTGCGTGCTCAAGCAAATAGATAGCAAGGCCTCATTCATTACTTCATGTAACTATTTAATACTAGAGACCCACGCGCGACTTTTCCCGTTTAAACTTATTATACTATAGCCTATTGCACAAATTTTCTACATAAATTGTAGCCTATGTGATATTATAATGTGTAAGTTATATTACTATTATATAAAGTTTGATTTAAAATTTTTCAGTGATTTTTGAGTAAAAGTGGAAGAAACACCCTTAAAAAAATCAAATTTACATAATTAATATTAGTAGAGAGTTTGAGGCCGGTCGTGGCGCAGCGGCACGAGGTGTGACTGCAAAACCGACTGGTTGTGGGTTCGATCCCCACTCGAGGAGATGAAATATTTACTTAAATTTATATTTCCATTTCTTCGCTCTGGTGTCGAGGTTAAGCGCGGCGTTGAGTTCTGCCACTCAACACGCAATGCCTCCAGAATTCGGCAGAAAGTGGGGAACGGAGTGTCTTAACACTAGGTTCCCTCTGCCTACCCTGCTGTGTGCGGGATACAGCGTGAAGCTAATTTAATTTTTGTTTATTTAATATTAGTAGAATAAATTTGGAGGCCAGTCGCGGCGCAGGGGCACAAAGTGTGACTGTAAAACCGACTGATTGTGGGTTCGATCCCCACTCGAGGAGATGAAATATTTACTTACATTTATATTTCCATTTTCTTCGCTCTGGTGTCGAGGCAAAGCGCAGTGTTGAGTTCTCCCACTCAACACGCAATGCCTCCAGAATTCGGCAGAAAGTGGGGAATGGAGTGTCTTGACACTGGGTATACCCTCTGGCTACCCTGCTGCGTGCGGGATACGGCGTGAAGCTGATTTTATTTAGAATAAATTTGGATATGGTAGGATACTACTGCTGGCAAAGCATATAATTTATTTGTTATTTTTTTTATTTTAAATACCATTGCGGTATTAGTTGAATACAAAAATAGGAACGTACCGTATTTTTATGAAAAATATAATAAGTCAACTTAAAAATATTTAGGTAGATTGAAAAGGTTGCAACTGAAAAGAGTTAATTAGAGAGACCATCTACTTTTAACAGTAAAACACTTTGTTATTTTTTTTATGTGTTAAATACCAAGTAATTTACTATTAAATAAAAACTTTAGTAAACGTACAAAAACTGAAACGTAGCTGAATTCGAACCCGCGCCTGTTGAATACCACCCAAATCTTCCAAATTTAGTAGACCCGCGCGGCTTCGCCCGCTCGAAATATATGAATACTTATTTAATATTATTCAAATGTTACTGTTATTGTTTAGGTAAAAATTATTGATTATTTTAGTATGGTTATATTATATACTGTAGTTCATAAATCTTTATTTGATTTGCATTTCAAAAATAGTTTAATAAATAATAGGATTTTTTGTTTCTCGCACACAATATTGTGAGAAAAGGGAAACTGGGATCCTAGTTGTTAAGACACTGAAAGAATTCTGGAGGCATTGCATGTTGAACGGTGGAACTCAACGCCGCGCCTTGCCTCAACGCCAGAATATAGAAAATGGAAATATTAAATATTTAATTTCTTCGAGTGGCAACCGAACCCACAACCTGTCACGTTTAAAGTCACACGTTGTGCCCCTGCGCCGCGACTGGCCTCCGTTTTTTATGTTATTAAAATTAAATATTTAAATAATATTTTACCTAGGTTTAAAAACCTAGGTATATAGTATCTTTAAGTATATCATATGGTTGTCTTCACATTACAACGTTAGCTTCCTCCTTTAGTTGTTTTCATTTTCCGTTTCCTATTGACCTTAGACAGACGGACAGTCTTGTTGTTCTGGTTTTTATGTTATTTAACTATGTATTCGTAACAATTATATTAATTTCCTCACTTTGATATCATGACAAAGCGCGGCGTTGAATTCCTCTACCTTATCTCAGGTTCTCGCTAGGTTATATATCGGTGCAGGCAGAGAAAGCTACATGCCGACATAAAAAACACGATATAACACACATCATCTATATGTTTCTAAATTATTTGGAAAGGAATACTATGTAATTGCAATAAGCGATATATATCACCTAACAACAGTACTTCACACTAGTTTCCTTCCAATAAGAGCCGTTGCCTACAAGCAATTGCCTCTGATTGACACAATTCCACTGCTTTTATAGTCTTTTTACTTAAATTTACCCTCTTTAACACGAGTTCGCTAACATTATTTAATTAGCATTTATAAGCACTTTTGAAACGTCAAGTTATGTAAAATATCAGCAGTGTACACGACACTACCACCAACTACAAGGAAATGTTATAGTAGCAATCATTGTATTTTGTCATCGTCGTCGGTACTGCGCCACAGAGGTGTAAATTTATGTTGAAAAAAAATCTGAAATATCCAATTAACATAGAAAAATACACAATAATAAATGATTTCTTTATAAGATAATAAGATATAATTTTAACAAACATGGTCAAAGGTTGGAAGGATTTTAGTTTTTTACATATTATTTTAATAAAAACCGTAAAACCGAGGTAACTAATCTTATCTGGTAGCTAATTACCGCAAGGACAGGACAGACAAAATATCAAATATACCTAACTACATACAAACAATTATTTAAAAACATATTTTCATAGAAATCTATAATAATATTTAAAAGCTGAATAGTTTGTTTGGTTGAACGCGCTAATCTCAGTAACTAATGATACGAATTGTTTTTTTTTGTTTTAGATGGTCTATTTATCGAGAAGTAAAAACAAATCAGCTTTACGGTGTATCCCGCACACAGCAGGGTAGGCAGAGGGAAGTAATGTTAAGATACTCCGTTCCCCAATTTCCGCCGAATTCTGGGGGCATTGCGCGTTGAGTGGCGGAACTCAACGCCGCGCTTTTGCCATCAAAAAGTAAGTAAGTCATATAGTCTATATTGCATCATATTGATACAAACCACTGTTCCTGTAGTCACAGTTACCTGGGTCACTTAGAAAATGTCGTATGTCATACTTAGTTACTTACGACTATCATTTCGCTATACGTGCGACGCCGCGGGTAAAGCTAGTATTGTAATCTTCTAGTCTCTAATATTTCTCACTAATCGTCACAGTAGTATCATAGTAAGGTCATTACTACGTAAAACGTGTGAATAATTAATTGTGGAAACTAACATAGAAAAGAACAATAGGTCGATGTTAGTTTAGATATCACTTACGTCCATATATCAGTTGGATTCGTTTAAAATTATTGCCTAATTAAAATTATATTAGAAGGGAAAAAATATATATTTTTCTTGTTTTACCACTCACACGCAGTATGCTATTGTAATGATTTAATGACAATTAAATGTTAGTTCTTTGGCTATAGCTATAGAATTGTATAGAAAAATAAGTACAATGTATTCTTGAGTATTACAAGCTACTATAAGAAAAAACCTCCCTGTCGAACCTAAATTCATACAATGCCTAACGAGAACTAAAAACTAAGATTTTTTTATTGTATTATATTTTTTTTCTGTAGCCAAATGCCATTAAATGGCAGAAAAATTAAGCATATCATATAATTTTAATATAAACGTTATGTATATTTTTTTATAGTCACGTTGTTTTCCGCACACAGCAGGGTAGGGAAAGAAAACCCAAAAATAGTGTTAAGACAATCCGTTCCCATTTTTCGATAAATTCCGGAGGCATTTTGTGTTGAGTGGCTGAACTCTACACGGCACTTTGCGGCGACACCAGAGCGAAGAAATGAAATTATTAAATATTTCATTTTCTCAAGTGGGAATCGAACCTAGAACCTGTTGCGTTTACATTCACGCTTCAATTTTTTATTTAAAAATCTCATCGTTATTTTATAACTTAATTATAAAAATGATGTAAGAAAAATTTAATTTCCCACGGCATGGAATATAAGTACTATCGCCATCTAGATATAGTTGACCTTCACCTATGACCTTTGTGTACTACACGCTCGCTTCCGAATGACAGGTGTTTAGGCACTTCCGCATTATCATGTATGAAATGATTTGATAATCTATATTTTAGAGGCCTTTGGTAAGATTACTGACATAAGAATTAAAACCATTGAAAATTGTAATTCGGGTGTTTTTTTGTTTTTTTTAATAGTAAATGCAATATCCTGAGGGATGGAACTAGAACTATCTGACTAACACGCAAAATAGAGAACGGAGTGCCTAGATACCAAGTTCTCTTACTTACCCTACTATATACATCTATATAATATAACATGGAACTGAAATAAAATATATTAATATTTTTTTAGCTTGACGCTGTATCCCGCACTTAGCAGGGTAAGCAGAAGGAAACTAACGTTAAGACACAACGCTCCCATTAAGACATTTCCGTTTCCTATATTAATATTTGATTAATCTATACATTATAATAATATAATGGCCAGTCGTAGCGCAGGGGTACAAAGTGTGAAAAAAAATCGACTGGTTGTGGGTTCGATCCCCACTCAAGGAAATGAAATATTTATTCACATTTATATTTTCATTTCTTCGCTCTGGTGTCGAGGCAAAGCGCGGCGTTGAGTTCCGCCTCTCAACACGCACTGCCTCCAGAACTCGGCGAAAAGTGGGAAACGGAGTGTTTTAACACTAGATTTTCTCTACCTACCCTGCTGTATGCGGGATACAGCGTGAAGTTGATTTAATTTACTTAAATTTAATTATAATAATCTTTCAAAATACTATACCTTGGGCTTATAAGACCAACGTTTGCTTGAGAAGACGAATAGTCAGTTAGATCCGATTATATGAATGATAAGAGCTAAAGTTGTTGTAGTATCGAGTAGTCATCTCGTGACAATGCTCTGTAAACTGTGCTGCGGGATTAGAGGTGAGAGGATTGACTCGTATCGACGACGGTGGATGTTGTAAATAGAACGGTGATGATAATCTAAGTTTCAATAGTTTTTTTTTTTTGGCTTCACGCTATATCCCGCATGTAGCGGTTAGGCTGAGGGAGCCGAGTGTTACGATACCCCGTGCACCGATTTTCGAGTCATTACATGTAGCATGGTGTAACTCAACGTCGCTTCTCGTCTTGTTCCAGAACAGAGAAATGAAAATAATTTGTTCTATTGAGTGAGAACCGTACTCACAGCTATCGTCTACAGTCAGATATTCGTCCGCTGTGCCAGGTCGACCTCCAATAGATAATATTGTCTAATATTGACTTATTTTTTTCTAATCTTTGACTACTGACCAAAATTTGTAAAAATATAAAAGAATCGTATCGCATTATGCAATAGGCCTTCATGTTAACGTGGATTGCCTAAAACTGGGTGATTAAGCAACATGTATTTCTAAAATGTAAAAGATGTTCATCCTTGATATTTTCATAACGACTTCCACAATCACTGGTTTTTGTGAAATGATTCTTTTCATACAAAATAAACTAGTTTAAAATATTTTTAGACAAGAAAAAAACAATATTAGTGAAGTTTCGCTTACAATTTGTGAAGTCATTGTCATGGGTAGATTTAGTCAAGATATGTAGTTTAATAGATGTAAATAAAGGTTGGTTGCAAATGGCCGTTGTGGATTTGATTTCCACTCAGGGTTTTTATTTGTTTCATTCGGTGCTGGGTTCCATTTAATTTTACTAATAAATAGTAAATAACTTCTGTAAAATATAAAAAAAGTAGCAAAATCAAAGCGTATCCACATACTACAATGAGTTTTACATACTAAGGAAATTAAATAAACATATAGGTCGGAACAACTTAAAATAATGAAAAAAAAAATTTAAGGTAAAACAAAATTGCCATTAATGAAACTATTTTAACTTTGTAGTAGTCCGTGGTCACATAACCACGGACTACTGCAAAGTGTTCGAAACGTCGGGTTTTCAAAATATAAAATCTTAAATATACACGATTAAACCGGTTAAAATATTTTCATTTAAAATGTGTAATAATCGTGAAAATCAAAGAACTTATTAAAATTACAATTATTTTGTTATATATAGCACTATATACATTAACTATTAATGATAGAAAATATTCACAATTCTACAATCACATAGTAGCAGCTACCAGATTTGTATCGCAACTGACCGTGTACAACGTGCAGTCAGCAAACATGCGCGCGCGGCGGACACGTTTGTGTGGTGACAACCGAAATATGCTTTATACAGAGTGTACTATTTAGGAATATTCTGTAAAAATAAATAGTAGCTGGGAACTCTGAGTATATATCATTATTGTGAGTTCAAACTCCTCTCAGTGTATTTAAAATTATACTCAACTTAACGTAGACCTTAAAAGGTTTTAAATATTTTTTAAGATTTAGAAAATCACGACGGAATGTCTATCTGTATGTCTGAAAACTTGGTTTTTCGGCTCTTTGCCAATATGTTGATTATTTGGAAAAAGACGTCGGACAGAGCAGAAGCACCTTTGCAGGGAAATCTTTCTCACAAATCACTCTGACAATTATTTTTTTTGAATTTCATATTTTCATAGTTCCTCATATTAAATGTAACACATGCACAACACTTGAAAGCGATTTCATTTTATCATAATAGATATAAAAAGAATAAACATAAAATTATTAATAAATAATATAAACGTAAAATATTAACAGTGACTTAAATACTATTTTATACACTGAACGACTTACCGAGCACCCTGTATCCATTTAATATGAATAGAAATAAAAAAAACAGTATAATATGTTCGTCGGCTTTGTGCATCACGTACGATGTCCTTCCTATTGTCGTTTACCCTTGTACCGTGTTGCATTGCACTCCGGATAGACGGACGGAACTTTTTTAATCCCACCCTCTGATATGAGAATAAAAACTTTGTTTGTAATAAAGTTTTTTAAAATTGTTGATGTAATTTATTTATATAACAGTTTTTGACGATTATAATAAGTAAAATCTCTTTTAAGAAGCATTTCTTTAAATTCCACCACTCAACTATAGGAGCACTTAAACTTAAAAAAATTATAGCCTACCTTGCTACATGCGAGGTACAGCTTAAAGCAATCAAAAAGAGCAGTTTGGTTTACTTTATTCTGAATAGCTGATCTAACTAAAAATGGAAGCATCAATCTCAAGATATGGAAATGTATACATGAACATAATATTTTTTTTATTGAAACAAAACATAAGCACACCTGCAATATGCATAGTACATTTATAAATTATTATGCAATATGCGTAATAAAATGAAATAATTTACCTACACAATTTGTTTCATTTAATTATCTTTTTTAATTTTATTTATGAAATACTTAATAATAATTAATATTTTGTGTCAAAAATTTTAAATAGATAACGGAGTCTTTGGATACTAGGTCTTAAGATACAGTTTCCTTTGTTTAACCTGCTATATGCGGGATATAGCTTTTTTTTAAATCGAACTTGTAATATTTTTTTCTTATAATCTGATTAATAGGTAGTAGCAAACAGATTATAAGGAAAAGAATATTTACAACATAAGGTAGTTTAAATACAGGATGTTCACTTAATAAGGAAGAACAAAACAGAAAGGTCACAGAACACGTCTATACCGTCTTTGGATCGAAATACACGTCACATATCTACAGTGAATTGTCCTCATAGTTGGAGGTACGTGACGTCACGGGTTGCCTATTCATATTAAATGACTTAACAGTTTCATAATTGAAATTTTCATTTTATAATATGGAATTAATTTAGTTTTTACTGAGGACTGTATAAGCATAATTGCAGGATAAGTACAGAAAACATTTTATTACATTTACCTAATATAATATTATTGTTTTAATAGTAAAGAGTTCGATACCCGGGTCAACATCGAGTAAAAATTAAATACCACCAACTTGTATTTTCCATACAAACTCTTAACAGGATGTTCCATTGAGCTTACTACCAGACGACCTCAATGACATGATACGTTTCTATTCATTTCCTTTTCTTCACTAAGGGATTTAATTAAATTCTGTGATAGGTGATATTCTTTGTTGTTGTTATGTTATTGTTGTCATTAAAAATGTTGCGTTGAATAGAAGAATGATGTTGTGACACGTGTTTTATTTAAATCAAAGGTCCGCTAGAGAGTTTAATTTTAAGATTTTCAGTAAAAAAATATACTTTGTTTATTTTTTGGAATATTTGACAAATGATGCCTACCTTTTTTTTGTAAACTATGAACAAAGTAAAAAAAAAAGAGTGTATATACAATATTTTCTTATTCGAAACTAATTTTTGTTCACGACTATGCTGTAAGTATGATCATCATCATTATTTAATTTAATTAATAACTGCTTCTGAAATCACAGACTTAGCAAGCAGGAAGGATCCAGTGAGAAAATGTGAAAATCATAATTATAGTGTTCTTGAATAGAATAATTTACTTTGTATAATAATATGTCTTGTGAATTACATTTACATTGTTGAAGTGACACATCGTGAAAATAAATTAAATAATTTAAACTTCTCTCGCCCATCCCCAAGCGGTCTGATTGACCTGATCAGACCTTGGATGACCTTTAAGAACAAAGTATCGATGACACTGGTGGAAGATCGCGTTAAATGCATAAGGATCTTCCGGAGGACTAGGCGAAAGAGGTATGCCAAAACCATAACGTTTAGCACTCCATTCTGTCTGGCTACCCTGATAGGGATAAAGCGTTAAGATAATTAAAAAGTCTCGAATTTACCGGGATTGGCTAAAGAAGGTTTTAATAGATATATGTTTTACCACTACATAAAAGACATTAGCGTAGTACTCTGGCGGAACTTTACTACGTCTCGTATTGTTATTATTTTTAACTTCACGCTGTATCCAACACACAGCAAAAAGGGCAGAAGGTGGAGCCTGGGAACCTAGCGTTTTTAAGAAACCTAGTGTCCTAGGACTTTTAACGGAGTGTCTTTATCATTCTTTTCTCATTAAGATATATCTGTTACCCACTTCCACTGACTTCTGGAGGAATTACGTGTTGAGTGGCGGAACTAATACTATTTGCTTCGTTACTAAAATGGCAAAATGGAAATATTAAATATTTTATTTCCTCGAGTGGGAACCGAACCCACTTTACGATAATCAAATTTCAAAATTGTATAATAGTTATAAAATGCATACATAACGTATCATAGCTAATGGTTCTGTACAAAAAATTGTAGCTATTGATAAGCTAATTGCTAATAGCAAATCTCAACAAACAAATAGATATAGAATCATCGGCTTCACACCCATTACGAGGCTTTTAGAAATCACGATTCGCTCACGACTTTTACTGCAAAAAAATATTGTAAAATATATTAATTTATTTTAAAATAATAACAAAATATATGTATTATATAAATAGATAGAATATATTTATAATACTTATTTTTAGCACTAAATAGAATCATAAGTTAAATAGAAATAAAATGAAGAAAATTACAAAAAAAAACGCAAAAAAGTTTAATCCAAGTTAATCCGACGTTTTTGGCATTTTATCTAAATTACTGTGCCATTTTTGATAAAACATTACTTATAGCCTTGTTTGAATTCTAAACAATAGTACTGGAAAATAAAACGATCGTATCAAATGGAAATACTTTAACATAATGAACAACAAATAAACGGATACGTATCTAAGTATTGTTCGCTTGTAAGTTGTACGGCGTCGTGTCGTGGAATGAAAATATGAAGTGGCTAACGAGCGGTATCAGCGATCTATTCAAATAACGTATAAATATTAATATCGGGCATTGAGCTACATTACGTATTCACGAATTTGTTTAATGGAAACACTCGATTGTTGTCTTGTTTTTATTGTCAGCCGCCGCGCGTTTCGCCTCAGGCCATGTGAATTGTCTTATACGGTGTGTTGAACTATCAAAAATTACATAAAACACAAATCTTCAATTTAAATTGATTATTCTGGTTGTAAAATCTAACGCACAACAACTATAGATACCAATAAACGTGTAAGTGACAATTTATCGTTATAATAAATGTTATTTGATATATCTATTTAAGAATGTCAATCGACGACATGTATGAACAAATATAAGTCTATCTGTCTGTAAGGATTCATTGTAACAACATAATATTTAAGTGAATTAAACACAGTAGAAGGTGTAAATGATTGCATAAGTATCTATATAGGTTAGATGTATTGTTCTACAGAGCAGCACGCAGATAGCGTGACGTAACGCGGGACGTGCGTGGGCGCGCCGACACGATCACCTTGAACATTTTATTAAATCCAATCGAAATGTCGACTTAAACACTCATACAATCAATTAATACCAATATTGAACACAAGGAAGAATACCGGCACTAGAGGAACACCCTGTACTACTACGGCATACGAGTATTTGTTTTAGTAATGAACATTCAGAGTTTTAAATAATAAAATTTATTCATAAGCCGGCACTTGGTGAGTGCGGCGTCCATATGCATGAGCTAAGATATTCTTCCATACGGCTCTATGTCAAGGTCGCAGGCAAGTGAGGTATCAACACTTTGCATAATTTCATATTATTTATTCGCTTCGCGCTAAAACCGTCTGCTGTGTTCAATTTGTAATTCAAATACATTCCTCACGTTATTATGACGTTCATAATTATAACATGTGAGATTTTTTACGGGTTTGAATGGAGGACAATCGGTGTAGTGCCGCGTGAGTAGGGCACTCAATTCCGAAAACAACTGCATATCTGTATTATCATATTTTATATACTGTTTATTTCATGTACTGTACTATATTTTTAATAGTTAATTTAATTGTTTACCACAGTTGTGGGTTCGATTCTTAGTTGGTAAATATTTATATATGTAAGACATGGTTCAGTGTTGGGTTCCGCCAACCACGACACATCTCGATGGGCACAGCATAATAATGGAAGAAACATAGATAATAAACTTTTGATAATAAACTTTAGGTACCAAGCACTCACTGTAAAAAAATATTTTTATTATATATATACACTTTTTTATAATAAAATATATTTAGGTTTTTATTATAAAAATGTCCTGTTCGAAATGAATTAACATATTATGTTACAAATTATCAACAATTTTCTGTATCTCTTATCATTAACATTTTATCTCAGAATTCGTGCAAAAAGTGACCTGCATTATATTTTTGAATTGTATTTAAATATAATTTAAATATATTTTACCGATGTACTTAAAATTTATTCTAATTTATTATTCTTCCTAATTTTTTACATATATACGATTTTTTATCATAAAAAGTATTATAAATACGAACTAGCAAAACTTGCTTAGTTTTAATGTGGTAAATAGAATTATCAATTTTTATATCTAAATTTGTACTAACAAAAAATAGTTAAATAATAAAATTTTATGTTTGACGTCAATAGTAAAAAAAGTGTTATGTGTACTTTTTTTAGTTTCACGCTGCTTACCCATAGTAAAAGACAATCTAGTGTCTAAACACTTGGTTCTGGGTTTTCCGTCCGAATTCCAGATGTCGTACGTGCTACGTATGTCGAGCGGTGAAAGTAGACGCTGATGCAGGTATTTTTTTACATTTATAAAATGTTATTCCAGACTTATGAAAGAAAAATATTTTTTTTAGAACACGTATAAAAATTAGAACGTAGTGGGATTTGCTACCGCGGCTCTTGAAAATTACATTTATTTCCTCGCTTTAGTAAGAACATATAGCGCGGCGTTCAGTTTTATCACAACACAAAATGTCTCGAAAATTGGTACGAAAGTGGGGAATAGAATGTCTCAACACTTCATATGGCCTATCCTGCTGCGGGAAAGAGTAGGCTGCTATGCGATATTTTGCTTCAATCATTACTTTTCAATTAAAAACATTCTCAGTTACTAATCATATTGTACTGTTATTTTTGTTTAAAGAATTGCGTAACTTAAAGTATAATTTATGTTGTTCCTCCGAGGAACGAGTCCACACAAAGTTTAATAGCCTCAAAAATGTATGAATAATTTTGAAATTTTGTTTAAGAATAATACTGAAAAATTACATAGATTTATAAACATGTTACTTTCCTTTTACGTCACGCAGTCGGGTAAAAACCAACTCTGTTTACTTTTATAACCGTCTCATACAACAAGTGTTTATGAAAGGGCAATAAAGGCATATTTTAGAAATACTGACATATCGTGAGAAGCGTAAAGGTCAAGAATCATTGGAGCGAAGTTCCTAGCAATTACGAGCGAGTAAAAACTTGGAATGTCCTAACCATTTTACACTGACCCCTGGTCTTCAATAAAATGTCATCTACTAAGTTAGGGTTAAAATGGTTAGAAAAAAGTTGAGATTTTTTTTCTATTTACAGTTATTTTCACGTTGTCAGTTATTTTACTGCTAAGTTGAAAGTATTTAGTATATTTGACAATATATTTACTATTTTAGTTTTTTATCCTTTGTGATATGTAGATTGACGTTGTATCCCGTATTTTGTAGTGTAGACAAAGAGAATCAGGTGTCAAGACACTATTTTCTCCGCTTGATTTCGACACATATTAAGTCGTGGAACTCATCCCGAATGCCAATCGAACTCACAACCATGGCGCCAATGGTCAGACGCTGTCACTGCCGGCTCACGGTCACTAAGCCGGATATAACAGTTTCGATTCCCGCTTAAAGCAAATGAGTATACAACTCATCGCGCTATGACGTCCTCTTTATCTGGGCACAGTGAATGCGTCGGTTTATCGCGTATCGTCATAAAAATGGGTTTTCATTGGGACCCGAGTTGTGTAATTATGTCGACGGTCGCTCGCCTGCTCTTTCATAATGTTAAAATGGTTGCTTAGCGCAGACGGGCGGTTTATGTACTTTTTTGTATTTTTTAATTAAAATGGATAGTTAAATAATAAGGTAATTGAAGTTATTTTCTACTAAATTAACGTTTTTGAGTATGAATTAGCTACATATTTTATAATGATAAAAGCTACATATTATTATGATAAAATATTTTCGTGGTATACAACGATATAGTAACACATTTTGTACGTATAGTAGCACAGTAGGTTCAAGGTTCGACTTAGTGGAATATTTTTTCTTAGTTAAACAAATAGCAAGAGCTCAATCACTAATCGCAAATTACTGTGTATGTATCGAAAATAAATAACTGAATCACTCCACTCTAGTTTTTTCACAAAATACAGTTAAAATTTGTATCTAAATATGAAAAAAGTATATCTATATGGTATCAAACGTATATTTTAAGATATATTTACTAAATAATTATTAACGTTAATAAATATTGTACTTCGTAAAAAATAATAAAAGAACGTCCCAAACGCTTCTCTGAGCTGTATAGATACCGTTGCAGCGTAGAACCGTCAGCTGCGATACCCCGATATATTTATTGCTCTTCCATAAAGCCACATACAAGAATATACATAGGTACATATATACAGACAAACATTTCGAAAATACACATAAAAAGTAAGATCATGTTTCCATCTGATGATTTCGATAGGCCGTGAGAAGATATTTCTTGTTTTTTTACTTAGTTTCGTTCATAAACTTGTGATAATATGAAGACTTGAATGAGCTTTTACAGTTAAAAGGCTAAGGCGATTTTGATATTGTTTTAGTGAATGATAAGATTGTGATAATATTGATAAGAACGAAGCTTGAGTGATAAAATGCGATGATTGTGGGTTCAAGTTCCGTTTGGAGATATGTTTACATTTATTAAACTAGCTTTTAGTTGCAGCTTCGCCCATGTGACTGCAGGTTCAGTCAGTAACATTGAGACAATTAATGTGATACAATAATCTATCTGACATAAATATATATTTTTTCTATTAGAACAAGCAATTTCTGAGATTAACACGTTCAAACAAACAAAGTAAATAGTTATATCTACTAATATTATAAAACTAAAGGCTATATAATACGCTTAAACTGAACATTAGTGAGGCCAGTCGTAGCCCAGAGGCAGTCAAAGATAGGGACAGCAAACACAAAAAATGTGGGTTCTATTTCATCGCTCTAGTAACGAGATATAGCGCGGCGTGGAGTTCCGGCACTCAACAACATAATGCATCTAGAATTTGTCGAAAGTGGGGAATCGAAATGTTTTAAGACTAGGTTCCCAGGTTTTCTCTACCTAACCCGCTATGTCCGGGATACAACATGAAGCCTAAAAAAAAGAACGTATCTCACATACATTTTAAGTCAATAAAACTAATTTATATACATACATACATACATGCCAATCAGTATTTAATTATTGGTTGCAAGATCAGTAATTAATCTTAGATTGTATTTATAATAAATATGTCACGTGCTATATCGTAGGTATCGGTTGTTTACGGCAAACCGACGGATAAACGCAACGGAATCGGTAAACATGTTTGGTGCAAGTTATGAAAAAATATGTTTTATTAATTTTAAACGGCGAACTTTTATATAACAATATCAATAACGAAACAATAAATTTGAAGAGTTTGTTTGGTTGAATGCACTAGTCTCAGGAAATATTATGTTGTTGTTACATAGCTTTTAAGAAAATTATTAAAATACCTTCACTCGAGGGAATAACTTTTCATTTCCTCACTGTTGTAACAGTGATAACAAGACAGAGTGAAGCGTCGAGCTCCGCCATTCAACACGCAATATCGAACGGAGAACGAGAACAGAGTGTGTTGCCACTAAGTTACCTCTGCCTACCCTGCTCTATGAGGGACCAGCGTGAAGCAATTTTTTTACAACTATTCGATTCACATAAAAGTCGCTATTCTCCTATCGCTCACACTCTGCCCAGTTGGCGTGACGTCGAGATTGTTTTTGTACGCTTATTACTGTGCGATCGATATTTATTTATCGTGATTTGAAATTGTGGCTACAATCTTTTACTTAGATAACTTATTATTTAATATCTAGAAATAAACAAGTCAAAACGAGTCTCATTTGCATGAGGAAAATGTATTTATTGATAGGTAAAATAGCAAGCGCCGCTATGTATTTAATATATATTGAAATATGTATTTTTTTAGGTAGGATAAACTAAATACGGCGTTTATTTACGCCACTGCACTGTCTATTCTACATTGATGTGATCTGTGAATAATAAAGCTATTCTATTCGCCTATTTTTGAAATCTTGATTATATAAATGAAACATTATCTCAAAAAAAAAATTATAGATATCTCGAATTAGTTAAGACGTAATCATCCTGCAGGTAGGTACTGCACCTTAATAAGCGAAAGTAAAGAGTGATAAATCACAAAACACATTACATTCACCGCGAAAATTGGCCAAGGATGATTAGAAACCGCAATTGACATTTCCACATATAAGTACTGTCATGATAAAGTAAACTCCTCGTAGATAGCCTTTTTACCTTCTAGGTTTTAAAATACACTTACTTGCGGTTTGCATACATCAGATTTATTTGTACCTACGACCATATTCCCATATCCGACGCATCGTGGGCCGCCGTCGACCGGAACAAGTAAAAACATACCACACCACGGTCAAATGAAGATATGTAATTACCTTTTTTGCTATCGCCGTTCTTTCTGCCGTAGCTACGTCTGGCAGACAGCCAACGTCCGTTTGCGTTGGCTTCTCTTCAAAATTATATTGAACCTGGAAAATTGAGAATTTAATTCTTTCTATATACTATACCTATGAATAAAAGTAATTTTTGTTCACAAATTTGCTTTTTTTTAAAAAAGGAGCAAACGATTTGATGGACCACCTGATGGTAAGCTGAACCTTTGCCCACGGACATTTACAACCTGAAGGGATTGCAGATGCGTTGTAGACCTTGAGGGTGTAAGTGTCTGTACATACGACGCTTGAAAGCTCCCAAATCAAAGCGCTAAGGAAACACCTGAGAAGTAATATCATTCCATAGCCTGCAAGTACTCGGGAATAATCTTGATGCACGCACTTGTTAGACGTTAAAAATTCAGATTTTATATAGAAGGAAAGGAATACCTTTGGTTGAACATTAATTGATAAAAGTCATCAATCCATGCCAGCCAGATTGTTGGTATATTTATATATTATAATCTATTTAAAATATCCTTTATTCGAATATACTTTTGGAAGAATTCTTGAATCGTCATAAACATAAAACTACCACCGGCTCGGAAGACACTTTTACTGAGAGCAGCCGGCAACAAACTAAACATTTGCTATTTTGTTGATTCAAACTCATGTCCATCGCATTCAGTCAGACAAACGTCAACTATGCTACAACCAAGTCACTCACGCTGTATCCCGCACACAGCAGGGTAGACAGAGGGAACCTAGTGTTAAGACACTCCGTTCCCCACTTTCTACCGGATTCTGGAGGTATTGCGTTTTGAGTGGTAGAACTTAACGCCGCGCTTTGCCTCGACACCAGAGCGAAGAAATGGAAATATAAATTAATAATAATAAATATAAATTAATATTTAATCTCCTCGAGTGGGGGTCGAACTCACAACCAGTCGGTTTTACAGTCACACTTTGTGCCCCTGCGCCACGACTGGCCTTAAATAGGTAGGTAGGTAAAATTATATTTAGATCTTTTATATAAAAAGCCTTTAAAAGTTTTGTAATTTTATTATGAAGGATCTTGTGACGTTCAACGTATGACGCACGCAAATTGCACTTCCTTCGTAATAATTTATAAAATTCATCCTTTAATAACTCTTATTACTTGTATGATTTATTAGACATTTAGAATTTTATTTGAGTATAATTATTTAATGTATTTCTATTGTATTTCATTTTTAGCTTCACACAGTATACCAAATCAGAGGAGACCTAGTGTGAAGATATTCCATTTCTCACAGACAAAGCAAGGCGTTGTTTTCCGCCTATAGAGTTATAGATAGAGTTATCAGCAATGTCTTAGATTTAGACTGAAATTGAAGAAGTTCCTAATATAATGTGATACTATGTCTTATTTAATAAAAATATATTTCTAAATACAAAATACCTTCATAACTTTTAAAACTAAAGTATGTTTATTTTTGTTTAGTATCACAAGGAAGCAAAAAGGAATCTGTCAAGCAAATGTCAGATAAAACGTTAATCCTTATCACTCATGATTACAGCGTTTAAATCGCCTGTTCTAGGACACGTGTTAGAACAAGAAATTTTAAGTTATTTATATTAAAATTAATTATATAGCGCAGTTAGGAATTGCTTATCTGCATTCGATAGTTGTAGGTTTGATGTCCATTATGGGGAATTATAATCTTTTAATTTTCTTGATTGATTGAGGCAGAACCCAGTGATAAGACATTGTATTTATAACGCAAAGTCCTATTTTCGGAACCTCGCCCCTTACTCAATACCCAATGTTGAGTAAGGGGCGAAACTCAACGCTGTGGTTTTTCTTGTTACCAGAGTGAGGGAATGAAAATAGTTAATTCCCTCACGTAGGAATCGTACCTACCCACAACCGCTGTGTTTACAGTCACATGGTGTGCTGCTGCGCCGCGACGACTTTTTTGGTTTCCTTTAACCGGCTAATCTTATTACACCGCTGGATTTCATCATCAGACACATAAATATAATAAGTGGAACATAGAGAACGAAATGTTTTAACACTAAATATGAGTACATGGAGTATTTAGTATGCTTATCTTGACATATTTAATACAATGCGTAAGATCTAGTGGCAGCAATACCTGCGGCAATTATCTAGTTCTAGGTTCGATTTCTTTAGCTATCTTAAAATTTCACTCTAAATCAATCAAAGGAAATCTACACCAAAGTTTAAAAAAAATCCTATACATCACTTATTTCGATATATCCCAAAGAAACCACTATATTACCATACCATAACCACCACATAAAACATAATAAAATTACCGATACAAACCAAGAATGCGCTTCAACGCAAGTAGTAACGTAAGATAGGTAGGTAGGCACCCACTACCTAAGTATAAGAACACGGTTTTACCGCAGATATAAATAAAACGGCCTGAGCTCAGTGGAAATTAGTTGAAGTGGTCCCATTAGCTACGTAACGCGGGAGTCGCAAATTTGCATAGCCACTACTATCGGTTGCATGCCAATTGTCATATATTGTGTGTAAGAATATAGAAATATATTGTTTTTTGAAGGATTTTTTACCGTTTTAAGGCCGTCATGGTGTAGTGGTATAGCATTTAACTGTAAGCGCGTGGGTTGTGGGTTCAACTCCCATTTGGAGATTTTAAATCATTATTTTCATTTAATCGCTTTGATAACAGGACAAAAATGTTATGTTTCAACAAGCCATTTTTTTATTACTAAACTAGTATTCATAAAAAATTACATGCAGTCAAAATCCAAAATAATAGGTGTTTATCGTCATACATTTTAAAATATAGCATACATTTAAAATTATCAAATTGATTGACTTGTATTACATGAGTTACATACAGTTGATCGGTATCTGTAATGTATTTGAACAAATCGCGAATTAGGTACTAAATAACGCAATCGATCAGTGCGCAAGCGCAGTGCGTGGGGCTGAAGGGATAATTTGTCTTTGCTTTAAATAGCTATTATATATAGTTATAGATAACTATATCGTGCGATTTCGGACCAGAAGAAAAAAAATGATTTTTCTAAATGATGTTAATTACATAAGTAAGCCATACTATTTATTAGGATAAAAATTATATTTTAAAGGCAGTGATACATATACAATAAATAGTATTTTTAATTTTTCTAAAATACGTAAGGAAAAAACATTAAAAATAGTTTACGTTTATTTAGTGTACGAAGTTGGTCTTGAGACTACAAAGCTAGGCTTCGAAAAAATACATATAAAAAATATATAAACTAACTGTCAGTCCATATTCAATTAAATATCATTCAACAAAACTTTTAACGTTCTTGTTATATACAATATATAATTAGTCTACAGGTTCAATTTATACATGCCTTCACGCCACTTCCCCCGCCGTATATTGGAGATGACATGCCAACATCCACGATCCATACATACTTTGCACTCTACTTACAGACGTATTCTATATTACTACATTTCTATTTGCACGCAGCATTTACTCCTATAAGGATAATATTTCTTTTTAAATTAATATTCTATCCATAAGAAATATATAGTAGTATAATTACCAATAACGATAAACGACTTAAGAAATATTAAATATTGAAGACATGGAATTTGAATTGAAATTGAGGCCAGTCGTGGCGCAGGGGCACAAAGTGTGACTGTAAATTCGACTTGTTGTGTGTTCGATCCCCACTCGAGGAAATAAAATATTTATTTACTGTTATATTTTCATTTGTTTGCTCTGGTATCGAGGGAAAACACGGTGTTGAGTTCCGAGACTCAACACATAATGCCTCCAGAACTCGGCGGAAAATGGGGAACGGAGTATCTTAACACTAGGTTCTCTCTGCCTACCCTGCTGTGTGCGGGATACAGCGTGAAGCTGATTTGATTTTGATTTGGAATTTGAATCGACAACCACTGCCCTAATAGCGCTAGTAACTACACAACAAAATGGTAAGGTAATACATGCAAATGCTTAACTTTAAACATATAATTCTCATATAAAAAGTAACCAACAACTGGTTGGGCGTGCGCGCTCAGCATTCAATTACGCACGTTTAACACTTACACACCGTCTAATTAACATATCGTGAATATTATTTAACTTTTTATCATTATCATATTAAAATATTCGCAGTGTTCTGTTAGTCCCGTGCTATGGAAAGTGAGAGCAGATCTTCTTGTTATTTAAATTAGTATTATGTTGTAATGTATACTACTTTCTGTCTGTAATTTTGCTTGTTTTATTTTTGGTATTTAGTTTGGAAAACAATGAATTTATATACATGTTATATATTTAAATATATTCTCATAACTAAAAGATATTTGTTAAGAAAAAGTAAAAATAATTAATGAAAGAGAAGATTTATATCTTTTTTAAACTATAAGTAGCATTTTAATAGTTTTCACTAACATAATATTGTAATTTTGATATTATGTCATAAGAAACCTGATGACATCTTCTTATTCTAGCTAACGTCTAACGTTTTGCTCACAATGTAAAGTAAAATTTTACACACAGACCATCAAAGAAAAGCTGCGCGTGCGCAGTGTCAAGTGAAATTAGGGTGACAGACTGACATGGTAATGAGGTGCATTTGAATCAAGTGATAGTTTACTCTACTAACGCTCTAACGAATAAGCATTACATTACAGAAAGTTCACGTTTTCGTTTATAATTGACGTCAACATACCATGAAATATTTTTATTGTTGGCTGAATTTAAAAGGTTGTATGTTTTTATATATAATTGGGTAATTACTTTTGTACTCTTATATTATTTTCTTTTTTAATAAGATATATCACTGTGTACTTAGACTACTTTCTATCCCTTTTAGAATATGTTGCCGTTTGCGTAATAGAACACTTTATTTCGCCATTTAAATATATTATAATATAAATATAAGGGTTCTTTCGATTTGCTTTTTTTAGCATTTCGCTTTATCCCGCTTATAGCAGAGTAGCAGAAAAAATATTGAATCACTTCTCGTTCTTTAATTTCCATTTATATTTCAGATATCGCACGTTGAGAGACGAATCTGAACGCCGTATATCAGCCATAATAAAGTGGCGAAATAAAAAATAATTTCTCCGCGTCCTCATTCGATCGAGATCGAAACTCTTCATCAGACGACATTAAAACTATAGCATTTTCGGTTTGCATATTACAGAGCTTGTTAGCATTTAGAATATAAATATTACAATGTAATCACGTCTCTATATATAAAAATTTTATTTATTTAGTTGATTCAAACGTAATGTGGTAATTTCAATAATCCATTTTTTCTTCCATCGTTCATCCATTTGAATACATTCGTACCTATATATATACTGTCTCTTATACACATCTGAGGTCATGTTAAACAAGCACAGACTATTCTTCAAATGTTTGGAAAAATACAGATAAAAGAGAGCTTAAAACTTTAGGCAGACTTTTTAACAACAATGACTAATTCTGTATTTATAACATAATGCAGCTGTATTTATAACATAAATCTAGTGCAATTATAGTATACCATTAAACTTTTTTATTTTACTTTTACNTATATATATATATATATATATCTTATCTTCTCGTAGTATTTCCGGACACATTCAGTTTGTCTATTCTGCAAATAAACGTGAGCAGGTTCTTAGGAGTGTTAATACTCTTCTTAGGCGCTGCTCCCTGCCTATTTTAGGTGGCGGAACTCAACGCTGAACTCTATATAAGAGTACTGGGGAATCAGTACAGTAGCAAATTCGATTTTGTTAATTCATTCAATAATAATTATTTGCTGGTCTGGTTACGCATACAAAGTAACTTAAATAAAGATACTTGCATTTTGTTCGCGTCCTTTTATCTTTCATTAAAAACGTATTAAATATAAATTTATTACAATAACATTTTTAATACTTACCTAAATATATAATTACACAAAATGTATACAACAACAATACAAATCGCGAGTGAATTAATGTACGTATAAAAATCACGGCGTTAAGTTCTGCCACTCAACACGCAATGCCTCCAGAATTCGGCAGAAAGTGGGAAACGGAGTGTTTTAACACTAGGTTCATACAGCGTGAAGCTAATTTATTTTATTTTTTAAACCATTATAATCGCAATTAACTAATATTAATGACATAAATTAAGATTTTATTATAGAAACAAAATATAAAGTTACACGTAAATTAAGCTTAAAGTTAATACAACTTTAACTAAAGGGTGTCTAGAACATAAACGCGACATTTGTGAGTTCAAATCCCACTCGGATGTATAAATTATTTTCATTATCTCGCTCTTGTAACAAGACAAACCCAGCGTTAAGTTCCACCACACAGTACGCAATGCCTCGAAAATTTAGAGTAAAGCGGATAACGTGTCTTAACACGAGGTACCCTCTGCCTAAACCACTTATGCAGGATACAGCGTGAATCAAATCAATTTTTTATATATCCAAAAGTCAGCCAGTTGAGATCTGTTGTTGCGCAGAGACACAAAATGTGACTGTAAAACCGACTGGTTGTGGGTTCGATCCCCACTCGAGGAAATCAAATATTTATTTATATTTATATTTTCATTTTTTCGCACTGATTTCGAGGCAAAGCATGGCGTTGAGTTCCACTGCTCAACACGTACTGCCTCCTGAACTCAGTGGAAAGTGGGGAATGGAGTGTCTTACCACTAGGTTCCCTTTGCCTACCCTGCTGTGTGCGGGATACAGCGTGAAGCTGATTTTTTGTTTATAAAACAAAACAAACGTTAAACAATGCGTACATTAAATAACTAAATAGGACCTGGCGCCGGCCGTCGTCGTTTCACATACGAATACATTATTTACATTAATTAAATATTTACGATGGTTAATCACTACTGAATGATGCACGAGATGTAATCTCTGTGTTTATTCTATAAGAGTTTTTGGTATTATACCGGAAATCGTGTCCTTATATGGCCTTATGTGTTGTGTTATGTCATGGCGAAAAAGAATATATATTTTTTGTTAGAAGCGGTTCTTCGTTTAAGGAAATCAAATTGCGGCGTTGAGTATCGCTAATGTATTTACATAAGGAAAAAAGTGAAGCCCGAAAACTGAGCCTAGTTGTGGCGCAGTGGCCCAAGCAAATGACTGTAAACGCGACGGTTATGGGTTCGATCTCCATTCGGGAGAATTAATTATTATTATTTATTAATATTTTCATTTCTTCGATTTGGTAACAAGGCAAAGCGCGGCGTTGAATTCTATCACTCTAATATACAATGCTTCTAAAATTCGGCGGAAAAGTGGGAAACGGAGTGCTAACACGTGATTCCTTCTCTGCTATATGCGGAATGCAGTGTGAAACTGAAATAAAAGAAACCAGATTAATCATTTTCAAAAGATATGAAAAAAAACAAGAGAATTTATACCTATGTGCCTTATAAATTAAATTATTATTTTTTCCTTATAAATATTAATAATACGGGAAGGACAACAAATATAAACAAAAGTTATATATTGCAAATTACACTTCACAACTTGACTCTACTGTATAATGGCTAGGAAAACTTGAAACATTATACGATTTAAATATAGGTATTAATTTAATATAGTAAATATTATATTTATAAATAATGTATAATATTATTTTTATTACTTGTCCTATGTTACTTTTATGAAGAAGGAAGATTCTTATTTATTTCTAACTTTAACTGTATTGTGTTCTGATTTTCCTTTAGCTTCACGCTGTATCCCGTTTATAGCAGGGTAGGCAGAGAGAAACCAGTGCTAAAATACTCCATTATTCACTTTCCGCCCAAATTCGAGACATCACCTGGTAAATACAGGATACATCATATCACATTCAACATCTGCGATCTGATTTTTATTTTTTTTGTAATTATTTTTTTTATTTACAAAAAAAATCGCTTTATTAAACTTTTCATGAGTTCAAACTGTAAGCAACGAAATAAAATAGAAATAAAACAGTGTTTAGACACTCCATTTACACGCTGTGCTCAATTTTCGAACAAATATTAATCAGAATCTTTCAAATCTATTAAAAGCTTTAGGAGCTTACGAAATACAGAACCAAAAAATATATTAATTAGTGCACATAGAAAGTGTTGTTTATACGATAATATAAATTCGTTCTGACATCGCAACGTGAGTGACAAAAGCTCAACGGCCATGTCACTTTAACTTCCTGTATTAATTGATTGATTTTAATGGAACAGATGATTATAAACTAAATTATTTCCTCAAATTATTTTGACATATCCTTCCTATAGATACTTTGTCTTTGAAGTGTTGAAATATTCTTGTTTTTTGACTATAAATCAATATATATTATAAAACTTTTCCTTTTTACTCGAAGAAATTTAAAATTTATATAACTAGGCAAGCTGCGCCGTTGAGTTCCGCCACTCAACACGCAATGCCTCCAAAATTCGGCGGAAAGTGGGGCACGGAAGTGCTTTAATGGAAACAGAATGTCTTAACGCTAGGTCCCTCTGCCTACTCTGCTATATACAGGATACAGCGTAAAGCTAAAAAAAATCTTTTCCATTACTAAGTGGTGGCAGGCAACGTGGAGTACAGCCGGAACTACGCAGCTATGAAACCTGTAATTTAACATGTAGGTTACAGTTACAGTGCATGTAGGACTAAGGAAGGATTTCCCGATATTCCCTTGTAGATCGAGAGAAGTCACGATATTACATTTTATAGTCCACGCTAACAAAATTACGGACTAAAATTTCTACTAAATAATATTTTAAAATGTACAGCAATATCTCATTAAATGTAAATTTTACATAGTTCTTCCTGTTTTATCAATTTTATTCATATTTCTACATCAGTGTTAGTTTTGTTTATATATTATATCATTAGTGACAATAATCTCTCTGAATCATTTGTCCCTGGATCTTGATCTCGCATTCATATTTTATACAATCTATATGTTTCATATCGTTTCTTATCGTTAACCGTTCTTGAGTTCCACGCATCTAAATCATAATGTAAAAAAAAAACAATTTTAGATCTACACGAGAAAAAAATATCACAGATTCTATGAAATTCTAAGCTAAGAATATCATTTCGAAACTGCGATAAAAGCACTATGAAGTTTATTACACAGATATTCAATTAAAAAGCTCCATTTCCTTTAAAATTCGGAAACAGTTAAAATGATTCGCTTTAACAGTTGTTAGTATAAAAACACACGTCCGCGTCGATTAGTACGAAACCTAAATACAACTAACGGGAATGTTAGTATTTAGAATGGACCCAATATAAATTTACGACATGTGCTAACTTTTTATTTTTATGGAAGTTCAAAAAACACTTTTATTTATATATTTAATAAGTCAAGTGAAAACGATAAGCGTTCCGTTTACGTATTTAACATACTAGATGGGGCCAAGTTAAAACTTTTCATAGTTTAAACTATTTAAAATATAATTAGTTGTGTAGAGACGCGGTGATATCTCGACATGTATGAGCCAGTAGTTGAGTGCTTGCTCCAAAACGCTGTAATTAAAGCCGTCACGCCAATTAAGTTTTCAAAGTCAAGAGATGTGTAAGAACATCGCATTTTGCCTCACTCTAGCGTCCACTTTTAGAGATAATTATGGCCAAAATTCTCATGTTTTGACTGAAAGAAATTTCTGTCCATCGAGAATGGCTGCACAGCGTACTAGCTAATACTGAGAGTATTGGCTGCAAGTGATGGCTTTGGGTTCGTTTCCAATTCGGGGGAATGAATTATTTATATTTCCTCGCACTGGTATCAAGACGAATCGCAACGTTGAGTTCTGATACTCACAATGACTTTAATATTAGACGGAAATTGGTGGATGGATTGTCTTAACATTAGTTTCTCTCTGTCTACCTCCTCCTATTTCCGGATACAGCATGAAGATAAAAAAAAAACTTTCTGTTCTCATATGGTTTGAGCTTAACGACCCTGAGTTGTAACGCCCAATTAATTTTGACCAACTATCAGATTTATATAGCAAGTGACTCGAGTAGGTTTCCACTGTTCCGCTGTTGCTGTTTAATTAGACTCGGTACCGCAATAGAACAGGTTGCGTAAACTATGGCAAGTTTTATAGGTAAGTTTGGCTTTTTAAGTATTAAAGTAAGATTGTATGCTTGTATAAAAACTTTTGATTATATTTTTTTTAGCTTTACGCATTTATCAGGATATGCATGAGGAACCTAGTGTTAAGATACTCTACCATTAAACCTCCACCTTTTACCTACAATAGCCTCATAATAATTGTATTATAGTTAGCCACTTACTTTATTTAACAATTGTGTTAGGAAACTATAATAAAATCAAAATATAACTAATAATCAATGTTATACGAACGATAAATATAATAACTTCAAGACATGCTTTAACAGCTAGTCGCCTCGCCGTGGGCTCTACTATCGTGAAATATGTAGAGTCTACTTGCTCCTGTGCGTGATACTTCTAATTAATTTAGCTCGAGGCTAGCTGTAGCTCAGGCCTTCCTTTCAACCTTTCAACGGAGGTGGGTACCCAGTGTAACAGCGTGAGATCAGATCGAGATATGCTCACGTGTTTACCACTGTGATTCTAGTTGAACAAGTCTTAAGGGATATTAATCTTTTTATTTCTTAACTTATTTGTGTACAAACAGAGAAAAATTTGTGGTTTTTCATTTTTCTCCATAGTGCTTAAGAGAAAAGGTATTATTTATAAGGTAGGATAATTAAGCTATGGAACCGTCGAACCCGTTACCTCTATAATAGATACTATAATAGAATTTATTATGTTGCACAGTACATGTTTATTTTAATAAATTATTATTGTATTTCGTTTCATATTTTAGAAATTGAAATGTACTGGTAATTTAAATTATTTATATTTTTATTAATTTTTTTTGTAACAGAAGGTCGTCTCGTAGACACAAGGTCCGTCATTGTTAGGGTAATCTCTTTACCACCAGTATGTGATGTTATCGTAATTAAATCTGCATTGTCAATATATTTGAGGTCAACGTGTGCTCTATATTTTTACCTTCGCGCGTGTAACTTGCGTATTGAGTATTTTATAAGGTTAAAATTTGAATCAATGACTACTCGTCGATTTGCAATGATTATTTAGTATTATTTTTTCATTAATAATTCGTTTTTATTTCAATGTTTTTTTCAACAATTCAAATAGATTTCGTTTTAATTTATAGAACCCAAAACCTTATATCTATTTATATGTGTGAATTTAATTTATTTATAGGTTATAGTTATCATTACATCTTAAATATAGCAGTATAAGCAGAAGGATCCTACCTAGTGTTAAGGTAGGTTCCGTTCCCCATGTGTTTTTTATATAAATTAGAATAAGTTCAAATATGTATATATGTTTGACTGTGTATCTTTATGTATGTGTGTTTAAAGAAACCATTTTAAGCATTCCACGATTAACATTGACGTTAAATAAACAAGTTGTTAGTGCTTCCTTCAATAGTTAACTCATTGTTTGCGCAGTGTACGCACCCACGTATTTTGCTTAAGCGTTCTTAAAATTTGTGTATTTATTAATATATATTTTTTATTTATTTAGTTTACTTTACTTGTTTAATGTCTAACGCACATCATTAATACGGATGTAGCATGGTAAGCAGAGAGAACATGGTGTCAAGATACTCCTTTTCCAAATTGCCACCCAATTTTTTTTTTCGTGTTGAATGGAGTAATTGCGAAATGTGAGAATATTAAAATAATTCATCCCCCTAAGTTAGAATCGAACCCATATATGTAGCGCTTACAGTCAAGCGCTGCTGCTCCTGTGCCACGACGGCCTCATAACTGATTAACTTGTATATATATAATGTATTGTTTATGTCAAAATTACAAATGGATATGTTACCGTAGTAAAGAGTGCACTAAAAAAATATTCCCGACTAAAAATAATATATGATAATATATAATACATACATATATGTTAATATTATACATCAATGGAGATATATTTATATTTTTATAGAAACTGCATTATTTGCATATCTTTAGTAAATGTTACTTATTAGCGGAACAGCGTCTAATTTTAAGCTCAATAGTTGTAGGTTCGATCACGCTCTAGGAATGGTTGTGGACAAATAGACAAATCCCGGCATTATCCCGCCACTTAGCAAGCAATGTCTCAATAAAACAGCGGAAAGTAGGAAGATTCCTTATCTTACCTTGACATATGCGGGATATAACGTGAAGGTAGAAAACCTATTAACACAAGAAAATATTTATACGTAACAAAATAATTATTATGTATACTTTTATTATGTACGTATTCATGTATAGATCCTTGGAGTGTACAACACGACTAGACCGCTACCTAACACACTTTCAAACATACTTTCGAAGACTTTAGAAAGAGATCAAATATTAATTTCACCGTAAAATGGCCGAAATTTTTTATTAAATAATAATACATTGTTCGGACATTAAGCAAGCCAGTGGCCGTGACTGCGAATTGTAATTAACTTTTGAGTTTTAAGTTCATGCGCGGGCGCAGCGCAGGTGCGAGCGGGCACCGACCTCGCTGTATCACTGTCCTAACATGTTAAGTCGTAATTCAGAGAAAAAGCGACGTAAGGAGTGTCTTGACACTAGGTTCTCTCTCAGTATGGAGAAGATAAAAAAAGTGTTTTCGTATAGTTAGAAGAAGAATTTAGTACAGTAATGCTCCGTACGTGGTTTGTTTAAATAACGAGATTATATATATTAGTAATAAATCTAAATATAAATTGAACCCACTACCACTGCGATCAGTAAAATATTTAAAAGTGATACATTAAAATCATTAAAACAGCTTCATAGCTGTTCAATCGTGTGTATACATTTTTTCCCTTCGCAGAAAGATAGAGCTACTTGTTTAGTTGAATATATTATTCGACCGTAACTAATTAGGACTTTTATTAAAATTAATCACTTTGCACCATATCGATATGTGGCAAAAAGTTTATGATGTATGTAAATCTTTAATGCTTTTTACCTACTTATTTTATTTTTTTGATATTGTTTATTTTTATATGGAATAAGGTTTGAGCTGGTTTCGCTCTCGTGGTCTAAGGAAAGGTCTAAGAGTTATGTATGATACATGACACCATCTAAGTGTGGTAGGTAACTCATACATATGTAACCCACTGGGCTTATATCGAAACAATTAACGTGATGTCAAGTATTTTTTTTAATAAAAAAAAAGTTACTGAGCTTACTAGTGAACTAGAGAACAATTTCTTCAAGTTATTATATTATTAAATTATTATTTATCTTCTAAATTAAGTAAGGTAGACAGAATATTCAATTTTTCACCTACCCTTAATTTTAGTATATTTTCAGATAGTTAAAAAACCCATAGGAGTTTCACTAGAGTGATTAGAAATATGCCTCTTTAAAATATTTAATAACATGCTTTATCTAGCATAGTTGGATAGACATTGAAAACATAGTGTCAAGACACTCCATTTTATCCTTTCCGCCCAAATTCAAGATGTTGTGTGTTGCGGAACTGAACGCCTAATATTTAAAAGTAAATATAAATATTAAAATAAATTAGGCCACTAAGATAGTAACAACATGATTGAGTACATAGATAGGTTCAGTGTAATAAGTAATATAATCTTCAACCCAGGGTGCTGTCGTATTAACATATATATTTTTAACTAGCGGACCCGGACGCGGCTTCGCCCGCTTAAACTTTACGAATGCTTATAGATATATTTAGGAAATTGTTTGTGAAAATATGTAACTAATTTAAATAAAAAAAAATATAAGTAAACGTAACCATAGTAAAATATTAATAAAAAACTAAACAAAACCAGCTACATTATTAATAATTTTATCTCTTTCTGTCTTTCTATTTCCCCGAGCTAATATCCAGAATAACTGAACTAATTTTTATTGGACTTTCAGTAATCGATTTTACTGATTTACCGGAAAAATCTTTTTACACGTTTTCCTTGCGCACGTACATAGATACTATATGAAATAACTAAAGTACTTTTTACATTAAATATGATAAGTTTTGCGAGCAATATCAAATAAAATCCCAGAAAACTAAAACCACAATTTATTAAGTGTATAACAACGGTATAGATAACCATCCAACCAAGATGAGATAACCAACAATTCTCTCCTTAATACTTAAATAATATTACACCGATGCCGCGCAGGGCCGCAACTTACACCACGCCAAGAAATTAATAACAATCTAACTAATCTACTACTCGAATAAGCGAAGAACCAAAGAAAAGTATAAATTAATTATAAACAGCAAATAATTACATAAAAATTAACAGTAGTTCGAAAATGTATGAAAATTTACAAAACCGTCAAAGTCATCTGCCCGTTCGCGTCGGTCATACTATGCCGGTCGTATGCTAGGTTATTTCGAATCAGTGACATCTCCTTAATTATTTATTAGAATGTTATACAGTGAACTATAATTTCAATCTAGATGAAATGCTAAAAGTGACTATTATATTCATTTTCATAAGGATCAATATCAAATTATAGAAAATACATACAACAAAAACCCGATAAATATAAAGTAAATTAATTAAAATGGTTACTTGTTGTTACTGTGTTACTTTGCTCAAGCTTCAGAGATAAATATGGTATGTGTATCGCGGACTTTTTTAAACATTATTTAAAGGACAATATTTTTGTAAAACATTATTTTTATGTATCTCATAAGGTTGAGTCGGCGCACGCCATGTATGCGTTAAGCAAGCTCATTTTGGGTGACGTTTGCTTATAACAACAAATAANAAATCAACAAGATGTGTATAAGAGAACGGCTGTATCCCGCACACAGCAGGGTAGGCAGAGGGAACCTAGTGTTAAGACACTCCGTTCCCCACTTTCTGCCGAATTCTGGAGGCATTGCGTGTTGAGGGGCAGAACTCAACGCCGCGCTTACCTCGACACCAGAGCGAAGAAATGGAAATATAAATTTAAGTAAATATTTCATCTCCTCGAGTGGGGATCGAACCCACAATCAGTCGATTTTGCAGTCACACCTCGTGCCGCTGCGTATTTATAATATATATTGTTTTAATATATAAAAAAAAACATACAAGAGATCGTCGTGGCGTAGACGCACAAACAAGCGGCTGTAAACGGTGTAACTTTACGCTGTATCCTGCACATAGCAGAAGAACCTGGGAACCTAGTATTACACACTTCCATTCCACACTTGCCTTAGCGGAAATCAACGCAGCGCTTTGCATCGTCACCAGAGTCATTATTTCAATCCACCACGTCATTATTACAATCCACCGAGTGGGAATCGAAACCACAACCGACCCGTTTACAGTTACAACCTTGTGCCACTGCGCCACGAGACGGCTTCAATTTCTGTGTTATACCTAATATGAAAATCTAAACAGCTGATGCGTACAACAAGTGAGTATTACCATAATAAATAAACTCGTAAACCAACATGAACCCCTAATTAAATACAATTAAGTAAAAGCATTTTAGTTAAAATTGAAACGTATAGCAGAAAATTATGCAAAAAGATTATTTCTAGTGTAAGTCGGAAATGAAAGTCGGGGCGGGTCAGGCCTATGGGCCAAAAACATGTTAAAAGTGCAGATAGCGTGACGTTTGTACCGCTCACTTAATTACTAATTTATCAAATCGTATCTCATATGGATTGTACTACGGTGTCTACCCTAGTCTACTTTATCTAGAGAGAATGTAGTGTTAGGACATTCCGTTCTCCACGAGATATTTTATGTTTAGTTTATATAAATATATTTATAGCCTTAGTATAAGTAACTAGTTCATATAATGTTAAAGTTTTTTTTAGCTTCACGTTGCATCTCGCACACAGCATGGTAAGTAGAGGGAACCTAGTGGTAAGATACTCTGTTCCTCATTTTTCATCGAATTCTGGAGGTATATCGTGTTGAGTGGCGGAACGCAGCACCGACCATTGCCAACTCGACAGCAGACCGAAAAACGAAAATGAATGTTTCATTTTCTCGAGTGGGGATCGAACCCACAATCTGTCACGTTTGCAGCACACATCATCGTTACACTTCATCGTGGCGCAGGTTGTGCCTCTGCGACTGGCCTATAGATAAAATTTTTACTTAAAAAAATATTATATCAATACACACAAAAGTTACATTTGAGATTCAAATTTACTACCCCCACAATATTTTAGACCATAATTCTCTCAATTTAATAATAATTCTCGTTTAGGTATGACGTTAAAGTGTTATAAAGTATCCAAAAAGTCTATAAGATATAAAAAAAACAACATTTTTTACAAAAATTTGTGGATTTCGTCATAGTGTCACTGTGGAAGGTATTATACAGGAATGTATCAGTAAAAATAAGTACAATATTGTTATAATATTTTTAAATTTCCAAGCATCTTTGATATTTTAGAGAGGCAAACATAGAACCTGAATCTAGTGTTAAAAATTGTGTCTTCTCCACTTTCTGGCTTTTTTAGTTATATTTTATACCAGCCTTTACCTGCGACTCAGCCTGCTTGGTCAAATTTAAATATCTATGATTTATAAGCATCATAAAAAAAAATTAAATTTGAAATAATAGTTCCTTAGATTAGCGCGTTCAACCGAACTAACTCTTCAGCCTTATAGTATTATAATACAAAAGTATAGATGCAATGGATGTCGAATCCACAACCATCGCTTGTATAATCCAACAATTGTATCGTGATAGCGTAAATACAATATTAGATTGACGTCAAACGTATAGAATGATTCACGTGCCTTAGTTTACTAGCTTTTTTTTTTAAATATATAAATATAAAAAAATCAACGTGATCGGTAATATTAATAAGATTAATTGCTTATAATGCAGCTGCATTTTTCTATAACATAAATAACTAAGAAGAATAGTTATATTCGTTCCATTGCTATGATATTAAAGTGCTTAGAAAAAAATCTCTTTACTAAGAATATATTGAGAATAATTGTAATTAAAAAAATGTTAATAATTAAATATTATTATCATCAATTATATATATTTTTTTTTTAATTTCCAGAATTGTATTCACTTATTTTATGTAAAATATCTTATAATAGTTTTTTTTCTTCGCTCTGATGGACACAATGCGGCGCTGAGTTCCGTCATTCTATACTTAGTGTCTCTATTTCGAGTGAAAGGATAAAAATGTATATGTGAGTTAAAGCGTGGTGCTTAAAAATATTATAGTGATTACAATAATAAAAAACTCGATAAGATAAAATAAATCGTATTAATTACCATTTAGATGATATGAATATTCCATTTAATGCTTTACAGCCATTTATATATTATTTTTAAATAATCCTTACAATTATATAATCTTTATACATCCGTTAAGAAATTACAAACACAAATGTATATGAGAATATCATACATAATCGTATGATTTTTAAAATCATTTATATACTTTGCGGATTCAATCCTCACTCGGCGAAATTTAATAAAGTCATATCCCTCATCATGACGACGCGCTGCAATGAGATACGCAACTTAAAACACAATATATTGAATTTGAGCAAAAAGAGGCGGACAGAAGGTCAAGACACTAGTTTTTCTCCCTCGCTGTTATAAACATTGTTAGTAAAGCGAGCGAGCGCCTCTAAACGCGATGATTCTTCCCACTCGAGTGCTTCCCACTCGGAGGAATAAAATATTTAATATTTTTAGTTTTCTCACTTTGGTAACAAGACAAAAGGCAAGGCGTTGACTTCCACTTATTATACACAATGCCTCAAGAATCAGCCGAAAGTAAGGAACAGAAGTGTCTGAATGAGAAACAGAGTGTCTTAACATTAAGCTCTCAAGTTTCCGCTGCACACTCTACTACGTGCGGGATACAGCGTGAAACAGATAAAATCTATAAATAATTTACATATATACACTGTTGCATAAGATGTTCCCAGCGCCTACGACAGCGCGACCTATTCGACGCCATATCAGCACACGCGTAGATCTCCCGTTAAATTACCTGTTTATACGTTATTTTATTATAACACATAAATATTACATTTGATGCCATCTGCCTATAAGAATGACAGTTGTGGATTCAATTCCCAATAGGAATAAAGAAAATATTGTCATTTCTTCGCTCTGATAACAAGACAGATCGCGGCGTTGAGTTCTGCCACTCAATGGCTTGAAAATTGGATTGTGCATGGGGAACAGAGTGTCTTAGCACTAAGCTCCCTCTGCATGCCCTACTATCCGGTATTATTATATATATATATTTATATATATATATATATNAACACACACACACATATATATATATATATATATATATATATATATATTGGATTTGTTTGTTGTTATGGCAAGTCAAGTATTGTTTGTTGTCTAAAATATGCTATAATGATATACTGAATAATCACCGCATAACAACGCCTACATCACCCACGAGCTAATAATGCACTTTGATCCTATACATGTATCTACACATGTTTAGGCATATTTTGCTTTACGTAACTAAACGCCACGCCACTTGAAATATATTTTGTCGTATGAGGCCGAAAAATAAATATATTTTAAAGAATCGTCTATTCTAACAGGAATGGAACTCGCAGCCATCGAGCACGTCCTGACATTTTACCACCAAGCCCAACTTTCGACAATATTATAAACCGCTATATGTACGCACTTAAAAAGTAAGAAAAGATTAATGATTAAATAAAGATTACTAGTAGTTTGATTCTGTTTAAACATTAAAAGTGGTTTAAGAGGTGAAAGCTTTTTCTAGAGTTCTAAAGTGAGAGGAAAGTAAAATCAAATTAAATCAGCTTCAAGGTGATCCCGCACACAGCAGGGTAGGCAGAGGGAACCTAGTGTTAAGACACTCCGTTCCCCACTTTCTGCCGAATTCTGGAGGCATTGCGTGTTGAGTGGCAGAACTCAACGCCGCGCTTAACCTCGACACCAGAGCGAAGAAATGGAAATATAAGTTTAAGTAAATATTTCATCTCAATCTCGAGAGGAAAGTAGAAGGTTCGATTTTTAATTCATATAAAACATCACAGAATTTTGATGACTTAAAGCTTAGTATATTATATTATTTTTAGTACCTAGAACATGTAATATTTTTTTAAGATGCCTTAATAAGCAACTTATTATAATAACTTACACATATAAAATAACTAATTAAATTCAAAAATTTAGATCAATTAATCAGAACATCGATCGATGATCCTTCTGATGATGGAATAATAAATAAATAAATATAAAGATGGATTTTTATGAATATTCTTTATTACAACAACTGTATGAATGATCTAGAATATAAAGCTAAAGTAGACAATTTAGTAATCTACCTACTAAAATCTGTTCGAAAATTTCTAGCTGGGAATCGAATTTTCTAGTCATTGTATGTGTATATACTTATTTTCCAATAAAATCATAAAAAAGAAAATCAGCTTCACGGTGTATCCCGCACACAGCAGAGTAGGCAGAGGAACCTAGCCTTAAAACACTCCGTTCCCCACTCCAATTAAATCATGACAGTTTTAATATTAGGTTATCAAATAGTAAGTAACAGGTTATTGAATACAACTAACTACCTATCAATTCACCTACGATTTATTTA
The DNA here is from genome assembly GCA_013403705.1 of Heliconius hermathena. NCBI lineage: Eukaryota > Metazoa > Arthropoda > Insecta > Lepidoptera > Nymphalidae > Heliconius > Heliconius hermathena. Next base: position 308,671 of record JAAIXJ010000145.1, read on the forward strand.
AAACGGTAGCCATGTCGACGATTGCGCTGTCACCATAGAATATAAGACTTGAAGGCTGTATGTAATACACAATTATTTGATGACCCATAACACAATTTGAGTATTCGGCATTGCTCATGTATAATCCTTATAATCTTTCTCTATAAATGTACTATCCGAGACAAAAATACCCAACCAGTAGTCTAGAAGTGAAGGTTACCGATTTCCACCAAACTCTTCAGCTTTATAAAATCAAATGTAGATAAACATTATTTACTTTGGGATGCACTCTTTTAAAATTTAACAGCCTCTAATAAAAAAAAACATCTTCAGAAAACAAAAAGTGTATTACTACAAAAAAAAAAGATAAGAAAAGAAGAAGCAATGCGTCCTATGTAACTTTTACGCTTATTTCAAAGCTTACTTCCACAGCTATATCCAATTTTTTTAATACTAAATTAATAAGAAAAAAAAGCAAATTATTAATATCCAAGCAAAGTACCAGCAGGTACCAAGTATAACCCACGTGAAACAGCCGTAAGTAGATCAAGACACACCTACGCGAGCAGGTGCCGGTACCGGCCCGACCAGTGTTTGTCAACAGCGGGCTACCAGCCTGCTGTGCTGTAAAATTACAACCTTAACCGTATTTACTGACGAATCTTTATATTACTCTTGCTGCCAAAATTTGAATGGAATGTATTATTTATTAAAAGAAGTACGCTACTTCATATATTTTCCCGTGAAGCAAAGTGGACAGAGGGAATAAATTTAAAATAATACTCCTGAGTAGGAATCGAGCTCATAACCATCGCGTATACTATCTCATTTCATGATAAACAAGATTGTGTATTTAAATGGAGAAAGTAGCTTAAAAATTCTTAGTAGACATTTACACGGAGTGTCTTAACACTTGGTTTCCTGTGCTTACGCTGCTGCGTACGGAATACAGCATTATTTACTTTCTTATTAAAAAAAATATTTTGTACGTTTCCATAAAATACAACATTTCAACCTTGGTTTTAATGTAAAGCTCATTTAAATCTCGTCACACAACCAAGTTCCTGGATGGACGGCCACGTGACGACGGACACGGCCAAATATTTCTCAGAAAATCTAAAATAATTTACGATGAGGATCTACCTCATCGATAAGTATTCAATTACATTAGACAAACATAAATCCTGATTAACCTGTTTACTATAAAATTTAATAATTTGTCACATATAGATTATGTCACCCAAAGAGATCCAATTATTATACTAAGGCACTAAGGCTATAGAGAACTGGTCGATCGACATCGAAATGGACTGTCATAGATTATTGCATATACAAATTAAAAGGTTTTTAAAATTTTAATAATTACTGATTTTAGTATTGGAATACTGACTCTCTAAGATGGACATCGCGATTATCTGGCATATATATATATATATATATATATATATATATATATATATATATATATATATATATATATATATATATATATATATATATATATATATATATATATATATATATATATATATATATATATATATATATATATATATATATATATATATATATATATATATATATATATATATATATATATATATATATATATATATATATATATATATATATATATATATATATATATATATATATATATATATATATATATATATATATATATATATATATATATATATATATATATATATATATATATATATATATATATATATATATATATATATATATATATATATATATATATATATATATATATATATATATATATATATATATATATATATATATATATATATATATATATATATATATATATATATATATATATATATATATATATATATATATATATATATATATATATATATATATATATATATATATATATATATATATATATATATATATATATATATATATATATATATATATATATATATATATATATATATATATATATATATATATATATATATATATATATATATATATATATATATATNATAAGGGGTTGAAAGTTTATATGGAAAAATCTTTAAATTGCCACCGATTTTTATAAAAATTTAAATTCAGACTGTTAAAAATATTTTATTGAACACGTGTTTCGTGGTTTTTTTTAGAATTCACTCCTAATAAGCGGGCGAAGCCGCGCGCGCCCTCTAGTATATAATATAAGAGAAAAAGAGCAGGATTTTTATATGATTAATTTATATATTTTATTTACTTATTTTTTAACTTCACGCTGAATCCTGCAAACATCAGCTGCTGCTGATATCTGCAGGACCCTTACCCTGCTGGGTAGGCGGAAGAAATTGGGGATCTAGTGTTAAGACACTTCGTTGCCTTTAACACACTTCCGATCCCCACTTTCCGCTGAATTCTGAAGGCGTTGCGTGTTGAGTGGCAAAACTCAACGCCGAGCTTTGTCTCGTTACCAGAGCGAGGAAATGTAAATAATAATAAATATTACATTTCTTCCAGTGGGAATCAAACCCACAACCTATCGCGTTTACAGTGACACGCTTGTGCACCACTCTGACTTCAGATTTAGTTTAATATGTTTTTTTTATTTAATATATATAAATTATATATTGCGTATATTACTTGTCAATTCTTATAGATCCGCACAGTGCTAGTAGTTTAAATATTTATCTTTTTTTTTCTTAGACTCTATACTTATCCACTATAATATCATATTGCAAAAAAAAATCTTGTCTTGAGTTAAGTGCAAGCGCCGCGGAAACGATAAAACTGTTTGAGTAACGCTTGACGCATCATTGCATCGAGTAGGAGGTTAGAAGAAAAAGTTTCTAATAGTTCAATGTACCAATGTACCAATAAAAGCGACGGGCAAGGTCCTTCAAGCGTACTGTATTGAACAAGGTATACAGAGAGAACAGAGTGATGAATCACTCCGTTTTCTCATTTTTTGTTAGTGTAAGCCATGTTTTACCAAGCTAGGCTAATTAATGTTATCTATACTAATATTATAAAGCGGAAGAGTTTGTTTAGTCGAACGCACTAATCATAGAAACTATTAGTTTGAATAGAAAAAAAATTGAGGTGAATTAAAAAGCTTAGGCTATTAAATGACATGAAGTGCTTCGATGTATATCATTGTACCTGTGGTCAGAGTTACCTAGAGCACTTAGAATATGACATTTGCCATTTCAGTGATTTCCATTTGACTACGCGAGTGAAGCCGTAGGCAAAAGTTAGTTTGAATATGTATTTTTTTTCTAAGTAGGAATAGAAACCAGAACCATTGTGTGTGTACTGTATAGTCAAACACTTGCTAACTTAGCCACGATGGCGTCAAATGCAAATACTGTCGGGAGTGGCCAAGGCCGAGGACTGCGCACGCGCATGCGACTACACTACTCTGTCAATATATCCATCACTGTATATCATGTTCACAACTTCTGTCAATTAGTACTAATTTAGATAGGCATTTTTATATTTTTCATATACATACTTTTTGTTATTTTGTAATATCCTATAAGAACATAAGCTACGAGGTGGGCAACTTTAAAGTTGTGTTGAAATATATTAGAGACATTGCAAGTTAAAAAGATACTGCGTGTTGACGAAACTCAACGCCACTGATACTTGTAATTTGCAAATTACACGTCATAAAAAGTAGATTTTATCAAATAAATTGTAAAGATCCATTATCAAAATATAATGTCTTTTAAATAGCTAATGATGAGGACGTTGACGTAAGTGATATACTAATATTATCTTTCGAAAAATATAAGATAAAGAAGAGAATGTTATAATTATAAATTACTACGAAGAAAGACGTCTTTATAAATATTTTATATGCTTGACACGTTCACTATCCACGACCATTTTGTAACAAACGACAGAAATAGAAACCGTATGTGCCAAGTTAATACTTTAGCACTTTATAGTTTACTAACTCATTTTACTTTTTATTTTACCCATATGCAAATTACTTGAGTAAAATTTTAGATTTATTTGCGACTTGTATGCGCACTAATGTTTTTTAATTTACATCCATTTGGCTCAGTAGTCGAGTGTTTGCGATAGGTAAGCTGAGTGTGTAAAGAAAGAAACTACCTGTTGACTTCTTAAGGATCGTCAAGTCTTGTCAACGCCACTTTATTTCGTACATTCGTCTTATTTTGTTTAAGTACTTACTGCTTAGCTTGGCTGTATTTTCTTTTTAATTTTTGAAATATTTCCATTTAAGTAGACATATGAGCTTAGTCACGGCCTTAAAAGTCTTAGCTGGTATTGATTTACTGTTATGTCCAATGCCACATCGATGCCAATCCAAATTCGAGGTCAAATTTAAGTATGTGATTTTAGTATTAGGTAAATATTATATTTTTTATCTTATATACCTTATCTATATATACATATAGTTTTATGTATCTTCTTTCTAACATACGCATCAGGTACGGTTGCTTAAAAACAGTTATTTTTTATGGATAATTCTTTTTTTAGCTTTTTAGCAGGGCGAGCGAGGGAGAACGAACCTAGTGTTAAGACACTCCGTTCCCTATTTTCCGCTGAATTTTAGAGGCATTGCATGTTGAATGGGGGAATGAAGGCCCCTGCACCACATCCGGTCTCAGTGGATATTTTAGAAACATCTTATACTACTTTTGGCTGTTTTTAAACAATTGTAATGTGAAAGTTACGTGTTTCAAATTATAGATCCTCTATCGTGCATCCCACATTTATTACAGGCCGTTTATACAATTTCATAAGCTAAACTCAAACGCTAGTTTTATATGGATATAGCTTTTTTTTTACTTTTACTTCTGGTTATGCTCATCTTTGTCAGCAGTATTGCAGGCGGAGAAACTAATGTTAAGACACTCTGTTTTCTGCTTTCTGCCTGAAATCGAGTCACTGTGTGTTGGCAGACGTAACTAAACGCCGAATTTGAGTTGTATTGCAAAGGGATTATCTTAAGAAGATGATTAATAATCATAAATATATCAATACTCAATAGGTACTATATGTCATGTAAAGATAGTAGGTTCGATTCTCATAAATATTCAAAATGTATGTGTCATAAAAATTAATATTTAATTTGCTTTAAATAACATTAACATAAAGCATAGCGTCTTGGGTGTACTGTATAGTGTTGGAACCCAACGCCGCCCTTTGCCTCGTTACCAAAACGCACGCATGGACCTCAAAATATATTTAATATTATTTACAATATATTCTAATGATATCTTCTATATCCATACTTATTTCACAGTATTATGATTGGAAGTCAGCAGCGATCAGATGAAATCTCGTCTCGAAGTTAAAGGCAAAAAGAGAACCCTCTCCGCCGCGAACTGATCTTGTCTCTTCAACACTTTAGCAAGTTCCCTTTCTTTATAGCACTATAGCATTTTACTAATATTTTTTATGGCAACTTATAAGATATATCTTCTTCTTTTTTGTTAAAAAAAGAAAGCGTGTAAAAAATGTCACGTAGCGGGATTTGAACCAAACTACGTAATTGATATATTTTAAAACTTAGCTAAATTCAAGCTTAGCTTAAAGAGATTCCTGTCATATGATACCTCACTTGAACTAATGGCTTTTATACCAAATTTAGCCCCTTTTTAAAACTATTGTTTTATAGAATTTAATCACAATTGTATAGTTTTTCAGATTCTTTTCACAAACTAGTAACTACATATAGCTACTAACTACATATAGATGTTAGCTGTAAAATTCATTCCCCAGTCGAGGGAATGATTTTTTTTCTTAATATTTTCATTTCTTCATCAAACCCACAACCGTCGCGTTACAGTTACCGCCACGACGGCCTCTAAACTAAAATATGTTTAAATGTTGTATGCGGAAATACTAATTAAAACTTGCGTCTCCTGCAATATTTCAATATGTTTTTTAATTCAAAAAAAGTCGACATAAATATTTTTTATCGAAAACCTACTAAAATTCTAATGTCTTTTTGTATCATTATAAAAGCCACTATACTCTTTTTCTCTTCACAAAAAAAATAAGGAGCTTAACGCCAAAATACATTTTCCGTATATTTACCTAACATATTATTCTTATATGAAACATTTTCTTCAAAAGAATTTCTAAATTTTATAATAAAAATCTTCTCATATCTATATGTTAATGGCAGTTCTTCAAATAATGGTAGGTGATATCCTTCATAGTGTAAATATGTGAGACTAGCTACGGCCTTCAGTAACAACATGATAAAATGTAAAGTTAAATTAATAAGATACATGGTAAGGACAATTTTTAATTATTATAATTATATAAAACATTGGATCCGTATTATGAAAATAGCCTAATTATAAAAATAATCTACATATTGAGGCCAGTCGTGGCGCAGCGGCACGAGGTGTGACTGCAAAACCGACTGGTTGCGGGTTCGATCCCCACTCGAGGAGATGAAATATTTACTTAAATTTATATTTCCATTTCTTCGCTCTGGTGTCGAGGTTAAGCGCGGCGTTGAGTTCTGCCACTCAACACGCAATNATCTACATATTTAAAATTCTACGCATATTATATCTTCTATTTTTTCTTCAAAAAAGCTTCACGATTATTCTCCCTAACAGTGTTAAAGACACTTCGTGAGTGACGGAACCTAACTCCACGTTTTGTCGATCACACCGGCGATATGAAAACCATTAAATATAATCATAACCGAGAATGGGGATTGAACCCACAATCATCGCGAATACTATCTATTATTGTCTTTCCTACAGTATCACGACGGCCTCTTCCATATCTTGTCCTCTATTTCATTTCTATACATTATTTTTGTTTCAATAAAACATAAAATAAAAGATCGTTAACTTAGAGAGCGCTACTAAACACGAAAAGTAAAGTCAAAACTTTAGGCGTATCCAAATATTGATACATCATAACATATAGGAGCTGTAGTGTTATTTTCGAGGCCAATAACGAATATTCTGTACAAATATACGTTTTCATTCACAATTGGTTAACGTATCTTTCATGTAGCGCCCGATATCTCAAACACAGTACGGCTTACCGCAAACACCTAACGCTTTTGACTTACCGAGAGACATAGATTATCAGCCACCGACTTACTCGGTGCTAGAACTGATGGAATATCTTTTACACTAAATAAGATTTGAGTAAAATTTTTGAGTATTTATATGCTTTTTGTATGTTTTGTTAGATAACATATAGACATATATAACTAAAAAAATTTTTTATAGCTAGTTAAAAGAAATACGCTCATAACTGTTGAAAGTTAGAAAATGATAACTCTTTTACGTGAACTTTGATAATCTTTATGAATAGAATTATACATATGTATAATATAATAAATTATAATAATAAACAATTTTCCTATTAAATAACCTAAGTTTATGCCTGATACAGTAAAAATTAAAACTACCAAATTCCATAATGAAAAGTTAAAAAAAAATACATATCACAAACCAACAATTACGAAGGCAACTCTACACAGCATATTCTATAAAGAAGTAAACAAGTAGAGCGTAGACAAAGCATGTTTAATTAGTCTTGTCTTATATGTACACTAGCACAGAGTCCACAGTGCACGCCGCCGCCGCTTCCCGGAACAGTCGTCACCACAGTGCCACCTCACTCGCCTATTACTATTGTTTTTTGTGTCTTTTGTTCCTTTAAAACATTCAGTCGATGTGAGGTTAAATACTTGTGTGAGTTACATTGTCACAGTTAAAGTTGACCCAAAATCCGTAGATTGTGAGGTGAAGTAGTACCTGTTGACAAAATCACAAATAATGTGCGAAATCTATCTAATATAACAAAAATATTTATGTATCTATTCAATATAAAAATATTTTCTTGGGCAAGGTTTCAACCCAACCAAGTAGCCAGTATAAGCGCCTCCTTGGCGTTTAAATAAAGATATTCCTCTCGAAGCGTATTACCATTTTAAATAGCTGTGACACTATCATTAAACACAAGAAATCTGACACCTGAGAGGATGGAAATGAATCTTCTCCTAAGTCCGAGTCCAACGAACAAATGTCAACAGACATATATGTAATTCTGAGCTTAAACCGAGGTAATGCATTCGAAGCGTCCGCGAGCCGGAAACGGTGATATCCAAATCATTTATTACCTGTACCGTGATCAGTGCGTACATGCAAATAAATTTCCTAGCGCTCCTCGGTGCGTGCGTCCGATGTATTTACGACTTCCTCGCGGCGACAAAACATCCGTAATTGAGCGATCAAACCGAGCCCATAACTTGCATAAACTATCGGATTTCAACCCTATACCCAACAAAGAGTTTTAGCTCCTTTCCCCCTCTTTTTCTCTAAAGGTATCGAAGCTGAGTAAGAACGAGAGGGTCCCGAGCAGGTGTCCTCCGTCCGCTTGACCACAGGTCACTGGGTGTCGAGTGTCACTATCGAGTGTCACACCGATGTGAAATTTATAGGTCTAATCGAGCTTGTAAACGTAACGCGGTGAGCGCGAGCTATGGGAGTGGACCGTTAGGTATGCCTCATGCGGGGCGGGCGGTGTTGGGCACCGCGCTGGCCGTCGTGTGAATCGTGCTCATTTGAATTGTATATAGAATAAGTAAGGGTCACTGCTAAGGGCACCTATTGTTTAATTATTTTTTCAAGGTGCTGAATCAAAATTGACAGAACAAACAACGTATTTGTATTGAAATGAACAATGTATTTAATTGTACTTGACACGTGAGCCAATTTTTCATATATGCAAATAAAGTAAGTAAAAGTTAATTTAATTTCAACTAATTTTACACCAATAAATATTTCGTTCGTCAAACCAACAAGTCAAGCAGATATAGCAAAAATAATTCTTATCATATCCTATTAAGAAGTCCTATCGAATAACAATTATGAGTTATAAACTACACGAACATATATATGGATAGTCGCAATGGTTCCCGAACCATTTTGTAAGGAATATCGTGTTTAAACACAATCTAGGCTGTTGAGAAACTACGTCTTCGCCGTAAATCGGGCGGCTCTCTGCGTGACGCCGGCCGCCGCTCTCATAGCCCTACTCTTACATATAAATTGATTGCTCGAACTGCCCTCAAGAAATATCGCCATTGATTAGATTATCATCGGAGGCCGTATTATAATTTCTCATTTGTATTTACAAATCATTAGCTTTACGGTGAGGCTTACTTCTAATTTAACTGTTATTCGGCTTTCTTAAGATATATCTTGTAATTTCATTAACATTGAATGTATGAATTATCAATATTCTTATGGAATCATATGTATATGTTTGTAAAATATATTTTTATAGACAAAGTGCAGCGATGAATACTGTCTCTCAACAATATCTCGGAAAATAGTTTGTGTGAAAACTGGAAAACGGAGCGTCTTTACGCTAGGTTCTCTTTACCCCACAATACGCAATTGTGAAGCTGCTTCATTTTCCTCTATTACATAATATTACAACTTAAATACATGAAGATATTTCATCATATTTAATATTTATTTATAACTAAAATTACGGCTATTTGTTGAAGTGCGTGTGGTCGGATCGATAGATATGTATATATCTGTATCGAGATGCGATCGCTGTCTCATTATACGAATATAAGTGACGTATTTACGCAAATCACATTCAAATACGTACTTTTGTATTGCTTAATAAAGTCCGGCCGGAGCGGGCGAGGCGCGGTGCGCCTAACTATTCATAATTTAGGATCAACGGTAACAGTAGCTAAATAACTAAGAATAATCCGTGTTAAATCGCTGGATGTGTTATAGAGATTTTTTTTCAATAAAACCACTCGTTCAATAATGAGAATAGTTCGTAAAGATGAGGCCAAGATATCTTTTTGGAGCATTTAGTTTTTCAATCACGGCCCAACTTTTTGTACTCGCTGGGCGTAGGAACGAGTCAATAAAAATCGAAACTTATGGCCGCGGTTCGCTTTGATGTACTTTATCCCGATTGCTACAAAATTTTTGGGGTTCCTACACTCGGCCTGCGCCAGCGCATCTTATCGTTTCGACGGCGGCTATCGGACTTATTTATACAGTTAACTGTAAAGATATTTTCACACATGACATTAGGTTGTACTTTACACCTTTCAAACGTGAGAGCGTTGCATAACTGATGCCTAAATCTCAGATATTTTCGATAAACTCGATTTGTATGAATAAAAAAATTACGGCGACACTCATTCAATGACTCACAAAAATAGTGTCTTGATACTAAGTTCTCCTTCCCCACCGTGATAAATCGAAAAAGAGAGTGAAGGTATTTTTTTTATTTACCTTCTCGCCACAGCAGGGTTGGCAGAAGCCTAGTGTTAATACACTCCGCTCCCTACTTTCCGCTGAATTCTGGAGACATTGCGTGTTGAAAAGCGGAACTCACTACCGCGCTTTTAACAATACACAAAACGATATCAAACCTTTATGTATACATAATTTTTGGAAATTGCTTCTTCAAGATCTGAAGCCGTGAGCTCATTCTATCCAGTAAAAGATAAGAAAGTTATATGTATAACTATTTCGAAGAAATAAACTTTATGAGATTTCTTTTTTATTTTTTCAATCTCTTAGACATTAAGTATCTACTTATCTTAAAAAAAACATAAAATAGCTATATATTTATTTAATTATAATAGGTATATTTGAAATGGAATTAAATAACGTATTTTAAGGAAACTATGAAAAATATGAATATTTATTTAATGCTATTAAACAAAAATCAACAACTCCCGCTAATAGTCTGCCATTTAATTAATTAGGCGATATATATAATATATTTATGAAGTTGATAAAGTAGTTCCATGTCAAGGATATGCTAAGAGGTGATGGGGCAATGTGACTTATTGGTTTCTTTGTAATCAGCTTCACAAAGTGTGATTGCAAAACCGACTGTTTGTGGATTTGATCCCCACTCGAGGAGATGAAATATTTACTTAAATTTATATTTCCATTTCTTCGCTCTGGTGTCGAGGCAAAGCGCGGTGTTGAGTTCTGCCACTCAACACACAATGCCTCCAGAATTCGACAGAGGGAACTCTGCCTACCCTGCTGTGAGCAGGATACAACGTGAAGCTAATTAAAATAAACAATCAATTATTTTATATTTCGTAATTCCAAATAGGTAGTTATAGAAAAAAAAGTGAAATACTTCCCAGTTTTCATTCATATAAAAATACAATAAACAATTCAGAAATTAATGTAAATGAAACAAAGCAGTTTCCTGATTTATCCCGAATAGCAGGGTACCTAAGGAGAAAGAACTTAGTACTAAAATATTCTCCTCCCCGCTTTCGTCAAGTAGCGGAACTCAACGCCGCGCTTAGTCAACCAGAACGAGTGATGATTGAACCTCCAAGCATATTATCATACATAAATAAACCAAATATACCACGATAGCGTCAAATACAATTATAATCCAGCAATATAAAATAAATATTATGTTATTTTTCATTATTACCAAATAAATGCCATTTTGCTATTTCACACTAAGTACTTATAATTATACGTTTCACAGATTATCCACGACAGAGACAAATAGGCAACGATATCGATTGTAATACGAGTAATTTTGGTTACATCATATCGTAGCAAAAAATCTTAAGTGATTATAGATTTTATAAAAAAAATTATAACTATGAACATATATACATATATATATATATATATATATATATATATATATACATACACTGACACACACCTCGACAGTTCTTTGAGGCTGTCGTGGTGTGTGTTAGTGGCACAGCGTCTGATATAAATGCGGTGGTTGTGGATTCGATTCCCATTTGGGTGAATGAAATATTCAATATTCCATTTTCCTCGCTATGATAACGAGAAAAGGTTCCCTCTGACTCCTCTTTTTTGTGCGGAAAACAGCGTGAAGATAAAGAAGATGCTTTATATCTATAAAAAGTATATATAAAGTATATATAAAAAGTATAAATATTTTTCATTCGTAAATCCATTCAACTGGTGGAGCGTTGCGCGGGCGCAACACGCGCCTCCACAAGACACTCGGGTGACTTTTGACTTTGGTTAAGCTTCATAATATAATTGAGCCCGAACAAAATCCGGTCGAATATTAACATACAATAGGCGAGTCAGTTCCGTTGCGCCCGCCAGGTCGTTGGGGGCAAAAAAACACAAGTCGTAGTGATGTACCGCGTAGTAACGTGATAACTTGACGTCCCCGCTGCCGATATACAACCCTATTTGGACTTAATAAAATCTATTTTTCCTGGCTTCTTTTAGTATATAAGATGTAGTAGATTTGAGGTAAGGCTGTGGCACCCGTCCATCGCGAGCATCGCCCATCATGAGCCACGAGCTTGACGGTTGACAAGCGTCAGTAAAAACACTGAAGCGTCTATCTCACATACATATATGTATATACCATTTTATAGGTATGCAAGATATACGAAGTTTTGAATTATTGCATCCACTCGCGCTTTTTGCTTTACCTTGTCTCATATCACCTTCTTCTTATCGTCCTTTTGTTCAGTTGTCACGAGGTATTTTTACGTTTTTAGCAGTTTTTTCCTTTCAATATATGTATATTATATCTAGGCCAGTTGTGGCGCAGGGGCAATGTGTGACTGTTAACGTGACAGATTGTGGGTTCGATCCCCACTCAAGGAAATAAAATATTTCAATTTATATTTCATTTCATTTATATTTCGCCAGAGCGAAGAAATGGAAATATAAATTAAATATAAATATAAACGCGGCGTTGAATTCCGCCACTCAACCCACAATGCCTCTAGAATTCGGCAGAAAGTGTGGAACGGAATGTGTTAATATTAAGTTCCCTCTGCCTACGCTGCTGTATGCGCGATACAGCGTGAAACTGATTTTTGTATATACAACAGGCGTCACCCGTAACTCTTTGTGCAACATTAAGACATAAAACAGAAAATCCCCTTTTTTTCCCTATCCCACATGAATTTTGAAAAATTCTCATTTAGTCCTTCTTCACACTTTCTAGCCCCCTTCAATACAATTTTTTTAGCTTTCTATGTTTCTAAAGCACTAAGTAACGGAAGAGTTTTTTTAAATACATATATTATTTACCCGATTTGTAAGATAGTTAAGTAGAGCTAGCTAAGTTATGAAAGGAATTGTCCTTACCATTTGTATCACGTATCCTGTGCATTACCTAAGACTCGTTGCTCGTGCGCAAAATGTATTTGTCATTTTATATATATATAAAGAAACTCGTCAACACAACATGACAAAGGCCGCGCCATTAACAGCCATAAGACAGCTTAAGAGCTTATAAACAATAGTGTTAAACTCTTAAACATAATAGTTATAGTAATATCTATATTATATAAAACTCTTACGTTTCTGAGTGACTCACAAATAACGCACAAACGTAACTACTGGACTTAGAAATGATGAAATTTGGTACGTATGTAGATTACGGGAGTCTAGGGGAGCATTGAGAAAGGATTTCTGGAAAATCTTGCAGGAACGAGATTTCCCCGTTATTTCTTGTTCCTTTTTTTCTCAGATTCAAAAAAAAGAACGAGATTTTCTACGTCATAAGATCAACCCAAACAAAATTGTGGGTGAAGCCTAGTAAAAGTACACTCATAGGTTTAGATAGTAATTTTCTCCAATCTAGAAATCGTATAATTAGGTATTCGGCGACATCGGCCACGTCTCACAATGGTAATATGTAGCGACGGACCGACGCGACATCAGGTACGCATGGTGATACACTTTACACTATCAGTCCGACTAGTTTAGTTCCAGACCAGACGTGGTGCAGGAGCACAAAGTGTAACTGTAAAATCGACTAATTGTGGGTTCGATCTCCACTCGAGGAAATGAAATATTACATTTATATTTTCATTTCTTCGTTCTGGTGTCGAGGCAAAGAGCGGCGTTGAGTTCCGCCACTCAACACGCAATGCCTCCAGAATGGAAAGTGGGGAACGGAGTGTCTTGACACTAAGTTCTCTCTGCCTTCCCTGCTGTGTGAGTGATACAGCGTGAAGCTGACTTTTTAAGTTTATTATACCTTACTTTGTATATAATAAAAATTAATATATAATATCGTTTGGTATCAAAAATATATAATTGTTGAATTTATATAATTTTAAGGTGGTGGGGTAAGGTCTTAACAATAACCTTCCTTTGTTTATTTAGTTATAAATAACTTACTAAGCAAATAACTGACTAAAAAATAATAATATAGGCATGTGAACAGTGTACATACACAATTATAATTGATTTATATTCTTTTATTTTAGCTGTATTTTACACATAACAGATAGAGATAATCTAATATTCTGACACTCTGCTCTCCACTTTCCGCTCAATTTTGACATTGTTACTTTTTATTTGTTTTCTAAAATATATATTTCTGATATTATAGAAATGTTTCGAGAATAAATATAATATTTTTAAATTATTTTATATTTTAAAATAATTAAAATTATTTACGTAAAGTTTACCTTACGCTACCTAAAATCTGCACATAATACACTTATTTACTATAAAAAACAATCGTGCAGTAAGTTGTAAATGGACGTCACGACACTTTCTACACGACTCTCATACACGTCTCTCATACACGTACCTACATACACGTGATGTTTATATGTGTATATATGTATGTCTGTTTGTTTTCACTGACCGTAGGACATTTTCACTAGAGGACCACGTTTCGTTTGCCAATAGATTGTCATTGCATTGTCTTTCTAAATGTTTTTAAAAGGCGTTAAATTTGATCTTTATAGACTGTATAATATGTTTTTTTTTTTAGTTTCACTCTGTGTCCTCCTTATAGTAGTATAGGCGAGAGAACTTAGTGTTAGACACAATAAGCGCCGTCCGGTTTTTGAAACCTAATATATCTCAAAAAAAATATTTAAAAGTAAATCGGCCTTAAATATTTTACAATTTGAAATATGAAAATTTCAAATGTTATGATCAGCTTTTAGAAACAGAAGTTATAGTATCTTTGAATATTTTAAATGACTTTAATTTAAAGCTCTTTTGTGCTAATATTTTTACTAAGAAACTGTTTAAGTTGTGGTACTTAAAAAAGCATCATGCTTTTTCCTTCATAGCAATTTAAGAAGAGAGAACCTAGACGAGCTGTAAAGAACGGTCAATATTTTCTCAAATACCTAAATCACATGTACTCAATATAATATAATATATCCTGCAACAGCAGTAGCCCCGGTAGCTAGATATACCAGTGATTACTTACGCGGCGCGACGTGACCGCAATACTAATGACGTCGCTGGCGTTACGAAAAATCATATTATTTTGACCATCTATTAATGTCAATATAATATTGATATGCCTATTTTATAATATTTTTAAATATAAATGTATATTTACTTGGAGATTAGAAGCTATAATAGGCTAGTCGTGGCGCAGGGACACAAGCGTGTGACTGTAAACGAGACAGGTTGTGGGTTCGATTCCCATTCAAAGAAATGAAATATTGTATATTTTCATTTCTTCGCTCTGGTGTCGAGGCAAAAGTGTGGCGTTGAGTTCCGCCACTCATCACGCAATGCCTCGAAAATTCGGCGGAAAGAGAACATAATGTCTTAACACTAGGTTTCCTCTGCCTACCTTGCTCTATGCTGGACACAGTTTGAAACCGAAAAAAATATATAACGCAAGCGTTTATAAAACCGTACTTTAAAATAATTTATACAATTTTCTCAACCAACAAGCTCATGGCAGAAAAAGAAAAAAAATGTTTAGAACTCTTTCCTTTTTTGGAATGATAAATATCAAATTATTGCCATAGTAGTGTATTTTATACATAAATAATTTAATATTTGAGGCTATCATCGTGTCAACTCGACAGCGATGGGTTCGATTCCAACTTAGGTAATGTTTTTTTCCTTTCCTCACTCTAGTAACAAGACAAAGCGCGGTGTTGAGTTCTGCAACTTTACATGAAATGTCGAATTGGGTAGTGTGTAGGGAAAATGTCTTAACACTAGCTTCCCTCTGCCTGTATCAACGAACACGAAAGTTGAAGTAAATTTTTGGTTTTTGCTACTTTAGTTTCCCACATTCAGTATAGTAGGTATATAAAGCAAGACACTCTTTTCTAGAATTATAGACAAATTTCAGGACATTAGATGTTAAATTGGAGAACCCAACGCCACCTTGATTTTTTTAAAGGCTAATAAATGAAGACAATTTAAGCATAATCACCCAAGTTAGGACCAAACCCGTAATGATATATTTTACAGTTAGAGATTGCACCATAATTGTCTCAACTAATTCAAACTACTTTTTTTTAATATTAATACTTAACTATTTTTAGTAGCGTTTTTAGAAACTATGTTTAATAAGTAATTGATTTCATACATGCCCTAACTTTAACAGCATTCCTATGTTTTTTGACCAAATATATATCAAGTACTGCCACCGTGGAATTAACTTTTAAGGCAATATAAATAATGCAAGAGTTTTATCAAAATCTTTTCATATTTTTTTAGATCGCGTCTGTCTGATTTCATTTGCTAGAGTTCTTGGTGACATAACCATGTTTACAAAATAAATTCTGTCCTAAGTCAGAATCTTTAATTTTGGCTTAACTAATATTAAATTTGTACGCTAGAGGTTATCGTAGAGCAGTGGAATAACGTCTGTATATGCCTGTTGTGGTTTCAATCTACACTGTGAGGGAATCGATCAATTTTTTTTCCTATTTTTGCTTGTTTGCTTGTTGAGTGGCCGAACTCAATGCTGCGCTTTGTCTTGTTACTAAAAAGAAAAAATAATAGGTCATTCATTCCCCCGAGTGGGACTCACATCCACAACCGTCGCGTAAATAGTAAGACGCTGTCGGTACACCATGACATCCTCAAACATACATATAACTTGACGGGCAATAAATATACCGAATATTCTGTAATAAGCTTCACACTGTATCCCGCATATAGCAGGGTAGGCAGAGGGAACCTAGTGTTAAGACACTCCATTCCCCACTTTCCGACGAGTTTTGGAGGCATTGTGTGTTGAGTGGGGGAACTCAACGCCGCGCTTTATCTCGACACCAGAGCGAAGAAAAGAAAATATAAATGCAAATAAATATTTAATCTCCTCGAGTGGGGATCGATCCACCACACTTTGTGCCCCTGCGCCACGACTGGCCTCAAAATATTCTGTACTTTTTTATAAATAATACTACTTTTTCTTTCTATGTCAATTCATAATTAAAATAATCAGGAGAAGAATACCCATAAACGAAAATAAAACAATTAAAATTTCTTTAATATTTATGTTAATTGCAAATTATGCGAAATATTGATTCCGCATACATTAAATAAATTTTAAAAATTATAAAACTTGTACAAAAATTGTTTAGATCTTATCGTTTCTCGTTCTCCTATAAAAGTAAATCGAGACCAATGTATTATGTGTAATATGAATATTCAAATGTTTGAAATATTTTACTCTAGGACAATTGAAAAATGTACTCGTATACTCGAATATGAGATGGTCGTGGGTACAATTCCCACTTAGGGAAATAATTGTATTTAAAATGTTTTGGGTTATTTCAGAATGATTAGTCTCTATTATATGAGGCCTATATTTATTTGAGGCCAATCGTGGCGCAGGGACACAAAGTGTGCCTGTGAAACCGATTGGTTGTGGGTTCGATCGCCACTCTAGGAGATGAAATATTTACTTAAATTTATATTTTTATTTCTTCGCTCTGGTGTCGAGGCTAAGCGCGGCGTTGAGTTCCGTCACTAAACACACAATGCCTCCAGAATTCGGCAGAAAGTGGGGAACGGAGTGTCCTAACTAAATTTATATTTCCATTTCTTCGCTCTGATGTCGAGGCAAAGCGCGGCATTGAGTTCTGCCACTTAACACGCAATGCCTCCAGAATTCGGCAGGAAGATGGGAACGGAGTGTCTTTCACTAGATTCCCTCTGCCTATCCTGATGTGTGCAGGATACAGCGTGAAGTTGATTTTTTTGTTTTTTTTTATTAATCTCTATAATTGGACAGAAATACAAGATTGTTTCTCGAATAAAAAAAAATAAATTATTATATTATGAAAATACAATATATCACATATTGTTGTTAATTAAACAAAAAGGACTTTATAAATAATATGATTTTATAAATTTTATTTTCTCTTAATTGAATATTTATTTTATTGACTGACTTCTACTATGTAATATGCATATGTTATATTTGCTAGCTAAAATCTATACAAATATTATAAAGCTCACAAGTTTATTTGGTTGAATGCACTAATCACAAGAACAAGTGGTTCGAAAAAAAAGGCTTTGTTACATGGTGTTTAAATGTGACTATATATAGATATAATACATAAATCATAGTCATTTTCATTTTGAATATGCGTATAAAATCGTATATAACCTGTTCGTATATTTTAATATTATTCTCTATGTAGAGCTAATAGTAACATCATTTAGCTATTTAATCCCACTTTATTAATAATTTAACCAAAATCGAAACAGAAAATAACTGCTAATATTTTAAAACTGCCCCAAAACTGCGAGGATTTCTTTGATATCGATTCAAGTGTTTAGTATTCTGTACACACATGCAATGCTCCCGTACCGCAGTATGCTCTATTTGGAGTTTCCTTATAAAGACGCCGGACGTCTGCTGACGCTATACGTGCATCCCGCGGCTGTGTCATTCGGCCAATTTGGTCATCTTTGTGACTGATGGATATTTGGATGTGCGCGATGGTTGTGGGTTCGATTAGCAAAAAAATGTTATTATATGAAAAAAAAAGGTTACTGAGCCTTTTCATGAAATTTCAATATGANCGACTGGTTGTGGGTTCGATCCCCACTCGAGGAGATGAAATATTTACTTAAATTTATATTTCCATTTCTTCGCTCTGGTGTCGAGGCAAAGCGCGGCGTTGAGTTCTGCCATTTAACACGCAATGCCTCCAGAATTTGGCAGAAAGAGGGGAACGGAGTGTCTTTCATTAGATTCGATCTGCCTATCCTGCTGTGTGCGGGATACAGTGTGAAGCTGATTTAGATTTTAAATTCAACATTAGGTATATAATTGTGTGTACATTTTCCATTTTACTTCTTTAAGTACACGCAAAAAAAGATGTGGGCAACGATTACTTATTAATAAATATTCGCGAACAGGGCCGTAAGCTATCTTATACATCCTTCACATTAGTTGAAAACACGATATTTGTAGATGACCATCTCATTTTAAAATCTATCCTTGATCAAATTAAATTATTTTTTACATAAAATATTATACTTATCGAGTGGTGAATCTTTAAATGTGAGAATTATCTATTAATTATGTAAACTGTATAGATAAATAACGTGTAATGTTAAAACATTAAAGACAATTAAGAGTTCCGATATGGCGCTTTATTCGTCGTGATTCTTGTGTGACCGGCCTTTTGAGGCCTATTATTTAAATTAGTTGTTCAAACATTATGAAATGACCGAAAATATGGTACTCTACTCATATAAAAATGTATGGAATGAGAAATTCTTCTGTGGTGTAATTTATGCTTAGCTTTTTAGTTAACGATATATACAAAAGTGTAGGTAGGTTAGCCGTCGTGGCAGTGAGGCAGCTTCTGACTGAAAAACAATGGTTTTCAATTCGATTACCATTCAGGGCAATTTTCATTTCTTCGCTTTGATAAATAAAGAATCACATTGAGTTCCGCCACTCTACACGAAATATTTCGAAAATCATATTAAAAAAATATAAAAATATACATATGAGCAAAACCATAGCTTATCCTATATAAATAAAAAACAAATCATATTCTATTACACAATAGCCAGGCTAATTATACAATAACATATTACCGGTACAGTGGAATTTTTGAAGTACGTATGTACTCGTATATACCTACATACGGGTGACTACGACACCGCATAGCTTTGTATATATGCATGCGATTACTATGCATTTTGTTCATATAATTGGTTATTATGTAAGCAAACTATTTATATCCTGTGACGGTACTTATTTTTTTTTGTTTTCACATTTTTTCAACGTTTAGCGTCTCGATCGAACTTCCCAGCAGAATTATCTTCCAAGCCGGTGGTAGTTTTAGCTTGTTCGAAATGATATATGCTAACATTTTATTCTTTGCTTTCTTATGTCCCCTACTTACTTTTCATTATAAAGATGCTGCAGACTCATCTGCCCAAAATGAAAAATCTGCCTTAAATCCCTCATCTCTCCGTTAAGAAACACAATACATGCGGTTGTTGCTTAGTCGTATGTAAATGTTTACAGATTGGAAAAACACTAATTTATACTTATTCCATATTAAACAGTTCACATTTCTAGAAACTTAAGAAGAGACGCAAGTAGGGAATTCGACTTTTATACAGCGAAAATGTCAATGTTAATATAACTAATATATAAATTCCTAAATATACCTATGTAATAATAAATCTATGTTTAGTGAAAAAACTTACAGTATACTATAAGTATATAGTAATAAAAATATTATATATGAATAGTATGTTAAGTTAGTGATAAGACACTCCCATACAAGGAGGGGAAGCCCTGTTTCCGCCTAATTTTTCGAGACTATCCATTGAGTGGTGGTAGAAAACGTAATTTTTTTTCTTGTTAGAGCGAGAGAGCGAAAATAATTATTTCTTCAAAGTGGGAGTTGAACCCACAACCATCTCCTTTACAGTCAAACGCTTCCCGCTGCGCTACGACAGTCTCAGTGCTAGAATGGTAGTAATCCATTCTTTAATGTATTCTCTTATTGAAGCAACATGCAGCACAGATACCTTCGTGGCTCAGCCGCACCTCGATAGAATGCAAAACGTAGCGGTTGGGGGTGTGATTCCCATTCAGAGAAAAGATTTTTTTTTAGTTCCTCGCTCTGGTAACAAGATAAAGCCCGGAGTTGATTTCCGCCACTCAATACACAATGTCTCGAAAATTAGGTGAAACGGATACCAACTAAACTAAAGTAGGCTATGATCACCACTTTTAGTTTTAGTCGATAATTAGTAAAATCCGAATAACTTGCATATAAGTAGATAAGTAAAGACTAAACTTAATTGAAGTAATTTGAATTCAAGTCGATACTAATGCAAGGATCACAGGTCTATAAATAGTGATTGGACTGAAACGTCTGATAGCTGCGGCCTTGCGACTGACATCTATCACGACTAATGCTATACATACTATGTGTTGCTTAAAAATAAAACCGATATTTTGTATAGTATAGATATTGTCAAATAGCTTTATTAAGATTTGTCGTGGGTTCGATTCACATTTGGGAAAAAGATTATTATATATTTATTTATTTTTCTTTTCTCTGTGTTGGTTTGCCTAAAGTCTTGTTCCCAAGTTTAATTCCTAATACATATTATAATATCTAACTACAAAAGCTATCCTTTACTAATAACTAAGGCGTACAAAATAAAAAATGGAGCACTTGACACTTAATTACTACTGTTAATCCCTTAATCCCCATACATATTTTTTTTCATACAAAAGACTTATAGAATAAACATAATTATATATAAATTTCATATAAATAGGTATAAATAAACTCTATAAAGTAGTTACTTGTATTACTAGTATAATAGTCTCGCAAAGGCTGGCTCACCGCGACACTCCTACGCGGCGTCACTTTAATTCCTCCAACATGTTATCTTTAATTTGGACTGGTTTAAGTTTTTTATTAGAATAGTTTCGCCTCGATACCGGTCCGGCTCCTAGCAAGGTTGTATATAGATAACAGTAAAAAGCATATTTATTGAACGTCGCGATACTACGCAACCGCTGTCGAATAGACTCTCGTAGCAACGGTCTAACGTTCGAAATATTATGGTTTTGGGTTTCATAATGAGTGGAACACGTTTTTGTGGGCCAAAGTGTAGTGGAGTAGCTTTGTGACAAGTAGTTTGTAAGTAAAACTTTGTGGGGCGGTGCTTGCTGGATAAGCGGCAAAAGCAATGGCCGCGACCGCCAGTGCGGAACGTGCCGCTTCATTGCCCGTGCCTGATGATATTTTGCGCTAGCAATTCCTTTTTCGTCTACGTTTCTAAGTTTTTTACTTGGGAAAACTGCTATGAAATATGACTAGATACTTTAGTCAAGCGAATCTCAATGTTAACGGTGTTCAACCCCGGTAAAAACGCTATGTCCATATATGGTTAGCTGTAAATATCTAACTTTGTTATTGTGTTGAATGGAAAAAGCAAATTCTTTTTGTATTGTATTGGTTAAAGAAAAAAATAATTAATTTAAATTATTTTTACAATACCCATCGCTATCTAATATTGTTTATAACTTAATATACTTAAGGAATTAATAGTTTTAATAAACTATATTCATTTAAACTATATTTATAACATCGAACTCACTATAACATATTACTTTAACATTAATTTCACAACTTTTCCACAATATTATAAATAAATAATTATAATTAAAAAAAAATACAAAATAACGACTCTAAATAATTCACTGTGAACATTTTAAAGTGCTATACGCGATACGTCCAAAACGCGGAACACTGTGATATACTGATATAGCTTTTTTACTGCGCTCGTTAGCCCAATGCCAAAATCTCTAACACTATCAATATTAAAATTTATAGTGACAATATAGAACCGGTACCGCTCTATCGTATTTTTGTGCGGAATCGACTTGATTTATGGACTGGAGCACTCGAAATTTGATGATTTCGTATTTCTATATTGTATTTAATATCTAAATTATATAATGTGTAGAAAGTTGAGAACGGAGTGTCTTAACACTAGGTTAACCCAGCTCGTAGGAAATACACCAAGACGATTTATTGAAATATAAAAAAAACCGAAGAGTTTGTTTGGTTGAACGCGCTAAGCTCGGGAACTACTGGTTTTGAATTTTGTTTGTATTGAATGTCAATTGATCAAAGAAATGGCTATAGTCTATGTTTCATCATGTTAATCATTTGGACGTAAATAACTGGTACCTGCTGCTTAGGTTATCTCGGAAACTTAGAACGTATCATGCACCATACACAACTCTTAGCTATTTTCATTTGACCATCTGGCGATGCCACAGGTAAGAATTAATAAGAAAATAAAATAACAAACTAATGTCCACGAACTTTGACCTAAATGAGTCAAGTCATAATTCACGACGAAGAGATAAGGTGTTCGAATCTAAATGGCGATCTAATTAGAAAAAGACCTTGTGATCATCTAATAAGTGGATTATGCAAACTTGAAATGTCATATAAAAAAAAACAATCATTGGTTTAGTAGTTTACTTATTATATTTTTGATTTGATTATATTTCATTTTCTTCACAAATACTATACTAATCAATAGAGGCCAGTCGTGGCGCATGGGCACAAAGTGTGACTGTAAAGTCGACTGGTTGTGAGTACGATCCACACTCCCCTCCGCGGAGAGTGAGTAACGGTGTGTCTTAACACTAGGTTCCCTCTGCCTACCCTGTTATGTGTGGGATACAGCGAGTAGCTAATTTCACAAATACTGTGAATGTGGTGCACGGTGATTATATTGAATTTATTTTCGTTTCCTTATTCTGATAGGCAAAGTGAGTTCTGTATCGTGAGACGTAAGGACAAGGTACGGAGTGTTTTAACTTAGAATACCCTCAGCTATAAGCATTTCTAGTGACTAATCACTCTTTTCTTGAGTTACCAACTGTTGATTGACATTGAGCGCTAGTTGAAGAAACTAGACGACACATTTTAGGAATCATGGGAATTAGGACGGGAATAGGGAATTTACAACTAGACATCGCCTTTAAACAAGCAAAATAGGCCCATTTTAATATAGAAATACTTGTATATTAAAAGCCGCTAATTGTCTAATCTATAACACGTAAATATATTTTTCAGGTTGTATCCTGCATATGCTATATGGGTAGACTTTTGTAGAGCACACATATATTTACGTATTTAAATAAAGTTAGTTTACAATTGTAACTCTAAACGTGACAGGTTGTGGGTTCGATTCCCACTCGAGGAAATTAAATATTTTTTTTTTCATTTCTTCGCTCTGGTGTCGAGGCAAAGCACGGAGTTGAGTTCCGCCACTCAACACGCAATGCTTCCAGATTTCAACGGAAAATAGGGAACGGAGTGTTAAAAAATTGCTGTTATCAAGAATTACATTAAAATTCATTACTAGGAAGTATTGAGGATTTTACTTAGTAATTATAGCGAATAAATAGGCAATTCATGCATAAAAAATATTTGTAGGAATAAATACATACATACTTGTTACTTTTTTTAACAACTATTTGAAACATCGATGCGGTAGTTAAAATGCACATAAAGAGAATTAAATGATTTTTATATCGGTAAATAGAATTTGCTTTCTTTCTTTTTTTCGCTTCGCTTTTCGCTCTTGCCCCCTCCGGAAACAGAAATGTATATGATTTTTCGAACCTTGCACCAACAAACGTCGTATAAAGAATAATATTACAAATATCAATCAATATCATTATATTGCGGTAAAACGAAGAAACATGGCGACTCGCGGTCGTAAATACGTATTAGAGGCCTCGTATCGATTTGTGGCACATCAAATATTGAATCTACGGCCCGCTAGGGATGCATAACTCGGAATATGTTTTACGATTCGTCTCGCCGGTTTCATAAACTATGAATTTTGCCCAATCGCAGTCAGGTGCGATTGCTTGGTTGCGATTTATTATCGATATGTTTGTGGATACTCGTACGATTTCCCCTAACTTTTGGCGATTATTGAATTATTGAATGATATCGATTTTTGATGTTGCTAGCTTGATTTATGACAGACTGAGACGTACTGTTTTGATTTGATGGAACTTAACGCCGCGCTCTATGTTGTTACCGAGGAAATGAAAATTGATCATTCCCCGAGTAAAAATCGAACCTACAACCGTCGCATATATAGTAATTTATTTTCACCCATGTTAAGCTGTGAAAGGTAGAAGAACATTATACAAAAATAGAAACTTTTTTTTCATAAATATATACCTAATTAGATTATTTTACGACCGCATCGTGAAATCACTTTTTATATGTGCATTAATTATTTATTTGAATTTAAGTGACATTCTACAAATTAAACTCAAAACAAAAACAGTTAACTAAATAAATTATACATCATTTAGAAATTTTTCGAAATTTTTACGATCATTTTAACTTTTTTAAATTGAATACATTAATTGCTGTGCATTTTTTAAATGATCTAAGTCTCGATAATTATGTTAATGAAAAAATAAATTTAAAAAAAACTATAAATTTAAAGAATTAGCGGATTTTAAAAGTTTAAGCAATATATTAAAATTTTTGCATAAAGCTCTCACTATAACAAAAAGTTCAGCATTTTAATAAACTAAACATTTTAATAAATAACTTATTACTAAATTTTATTATTAATCGATTTTTTCTTAATTGTAATCAATAAAAAAGTCTGATAGGGGGGCAGACATACAGACAGACAGACAAAAAAGTCCTATAAGGATTCCGTACTTTTTCTTCTAAGGTCTTTCTGAGGTCTTCTTACTATTTACAGTAAAACTCATTAAATACTGAATGTTTAATAATATGTAAAAAAAATATAAAAAGTCACTAAATACTAAAGATTTTAATCGGCCCTGTAGAGTACTAACAGGTATTTTAGTAATGTTCGAAATATATTTTAATTTCAATTAGTTATCATATTCATATAAATAAATTTAACTACATTTTATCTATAGGCCTTAATATATCATATAGTAAGAATTTTAATTTAATTTTATAATACATTAACATAATTATTTTGGTAAAAAAAAATAAAGTTACATACGTTTTTTAAGTAATATATAAAAAATATTCAATTTAATTTTAATATTGAAATGTCGATTAAAAAGTGATAATAATTAAATACCAGAAAAAATATTACTCCACATACACCAAATACGTTTACCACTCAACGAGTGAACAAAATGAGGCCAAATCATTAGTATTGAAATGCATTAAGTATTTATAACTATAAAAAAGGACAATTTTGAACGTATTAATAATAAAATTTGTAATTTACAATGTATAGAAATAATGAAGTTATAAACGATATAGTACAGGTTATTCAAATTACTGACTATAATGTGTTAATTGTAAACTTCTAGTTGTATTTCTTTCTAGTGGTGATATTTGTGTGTCGCAAAGTTATCGGGTGGAACGGTTGCTGTAAGCCTATGATTATACTGTCAATACACTGCCCATATATAGAGTAAATTTATGGAAATAAAATGTTGTACATCGAAAATTAGTTTATTATTAATTTTAATACATTTTTTAACTTCACACTGTATCAGCCATAGCAAGTAGGCAAAGGGAACTTACAGCAAAAGTACTTCCTTCCCCACTCTCAGTTCGTTTTTCGACATTGAGTGGCGTAACTCGTAACCGTGTTTTGTCTTGTTACCAGAGCAAGGAAATGAATGTATAATTCATTGCCTCCATTTGAACCTAGAGGATTTGAACCTACAACTTAATTACTCCGAGGCTGTCGTGGCACAGGGGCACTAGAGTGTGACTGTAACGCGACGCTTGTGGGTTCCATCCCCACTCGAGGAAATTAATTATTGTTTATTAATAATTATATTTCTTCGCTCTGGCACCCAGGCAAAAAAATAGGGGCAAATGCCTCGAAAAATTTGGAGCAAAGTGAGCAACGGAGTGTCTTAACACTAGGCTCCTTCTACGAAAGTAAGCAGAGACCTAACCTACTGTTAAAACACTCCGTTCCCTGAGCACTACATAATTTTCGATATCATGTGTTGAATGGCGGAACTCATTATATTACTATTTCTACTTATATTACCATTTCTTCGCCACTCAACACGCAATGCCTCCAGAATTCGGTGGAAAGTGGAAACGGAGTGTCTTAGCCCTAGGTTTCCTCTGCCTACTCTGCTGTGTGCGGGATGCAGCGTGAAGGTGATTTATTTTCATTTTTATATATGCTTATAAGAATTTCACATAGTAAAAGACAGTGTTGCTACACGATGTTAGCAGTATTAGAGATAATAAAGCAATAAATATTTCTAAGTCGTAGTCCAAATTACAGTTAGGTGTGGAATGTATCACCTCAATGGGAACTTTAGACACTAAGCTCCCATAGAAATTGACTTTCAATTGCACTCTTACGTGTCAGTTTATAATAGTAATCTGTACATTACATTTATTGAGGGTTTCTCTCTTGTTTTAATATTAAATTATTAATATATAATTAATTTAACAGATTGAATTGATTAAAATCCGAAAAACGCTCCGGGAAATATAAAATTTATGATATACTAGACATTTTCTTAACTTCTCACGGCATTTACAGGGCAGGCAGAGAGAAGTAAATGTAAAAGCACTTCATTCCCCATGCACTGTCAATTTTTCAAAACATTACATGTTAAGTGGTGGAAATCAGCGCCGCGATTTGTCTTGTTACCATAGCAAAGAAATGAAAATAGGAAATATTTCATTCCCCCGAGCGGGTATCGAACCCACAACCGTCACGATTACAGTCAGATGCTAAAACACATCGCCACGACGGCTTCAAGTATTAGCCACCGGCCACCGTAAGTATTCAATTTTAAATATTATAACTATGGCGTTTTTGGAAAGAGAATATTCCACATATTATGTCTAGGTTCTTTCTGTCTGCACTAAAAATGGGGATATGTTGAGTTAATAGAAATACTATTTAATTTTGATTTTTACTTAACAAAATACTTGAAGTTGTAACATATTGTTGTATAAAAAGAAAAAAAGTATGGCAATTTCTTTACTTTTCTTCACAATTGTTAATGAATTTAAATGATGTTCTATTTGTTTTTCTAATATAACACCATATTCCTTCAAGGCTCAGGCCTTATTATATTCGTCTCGCTTCTTTCTCTCTGGCGACCTTGCTAATAATAATTAAATTTTATTCATATAACTTAATAGTTAACAGTTAAAAAGAACCTTAGAAGCTCCCTTTAAATAAAATAAGGTATTTCATCAGCAAAAAATATAAATAAGTTGTAACCGCACGTTAAAAAAAACCGTCCAATATGTATAACGTATGGATCAGAGGTCAAAGTGCTTGGACGGTTTGCAAGACGTGCGTGTTTGGGTTCCGCTACGTTGAAGTTTTTATATATTTTCTAAAAACATTTTTAGAAAATATATAAAAACTTCAACGTAGGCCGGTCGTGGCGCAGCGGCACGAGGTGTGACTGCAAAACCGACTGGTTGTGGGTTCGATCCCCACTCGAGGAGATGAAATATTTACTTAAATTTATATTTCCATTTCTTCGCTCTGGTGTCGAGGTTAAGCGCGGCGTTGAGTTCTGCCACTCAACACGCAATGCCTCCAGAATTCAGCAGAAAGTGGGGAAGAGAGTGTCTTAACACTAGGTTCCCTCTGCCTACCCTGCTGTGTGCGGGATACAACGTGAAGCTAATTTAACTTTTTTTAATTTAATTTTTAAAAACATTTTTTATACCTCCCTTTTATCTGAAGTATCGACGATACTGGAAGAAAGTCACGTAAAAATCACGAGGTTGATGATGGTGGACGAGGCGAAAGAGGTAAGACCGTGATGTTGTGGTGGAAACGCTCCGCTCTCCCAGGCTACCTAGCTAAGAAAATGGCGTAAATTTAAAAAGAAAACAAAAGAAAGAACCCTATTCCCCTCAATACACTGTACACAGTAGGCACTAGGTAGGTGGTACAGCTGTCGTCAACATTTTCAAATAAGACTAAGGAGTAATTCATTAGACCCGCCCGTAATAAGCCCGTCGTAAATTGTTCTTAACAACAGATTCCGAATCACCGACCGGTTATAACTTTTTATATTTCACTTTCCACTTTTTTCGTGACTTTCTGTTGAAGAGTTGCAACTTCATTTAAATAAGAATTTTACATAATTTTTGTTCGTTTCTATGTAAACCACTGTACCTGAGGTTAGAGTTACCTCTCACGCTTAGAATATGTCCTATAGAAACGTTTTATAGTGAAGCAGCAAAAAAAAGTTAATATATGTGTCAAGAATCTTGAATACATTCAAAAAAATTTATAAATCTTACATAGAATCTTCAATATAATTAATGATTAAATATTTAAAAAAATATCGATTTTTTAAAATTTGTGTTTTAGTATGAATTTTGAATATAATTTTATTTAAATTCTATAATATTATATGTAATTTATTATAAGTTTTCTGTTTTCTAATTCAACTCGATTAAAAATACAACTTTTATAAAAAAAGAACATTTATACAGAGAATAAAATAAATTAATTATAATATAATACAAACGGCTGACCCAAGTCGTGTCTGGCACATTCGTAATTCTATAACAACCCTTTCGAGTTACGCCAATAATGAAATCTGGGGTGTGAAATAAAACGAAAAAAGTATCTTAATTAAATTTTCTTTTGGAGATTTAATAAAGAGCAATGCGCTGGGCCGCTGCTGCTGCTTGCACTCTTATATTTTTATTTATTACCACTGTTAGTTTAGTAGATTACTTGCGAGAGTGGATTGACAGGTCGTAGATACGAGTTTAAAGTATATATATTAAAGTATATAATATTAAATTCATACATCTGGGTAAAAGTTTCTCTGTAGTGATAAAATTACCCATTTTCCACTTTCCACTCAGTTTTCGAGATATTATTTGAATGGTAGAGCTCTATGGTGCAATTTTTTTTTGTCGCTGCCCATTCACAACACACTAACATAAGCCACAACAAGATTTTAGCCTTACAAATTAATAAAAAATGGATAACCTAACATATATCTCAATTTATCTTATCTAATATATCAGAAACATAAATTAATTTGCAGAAGACTATATTGCAGAATATATTATTAATAGGTGAATGTCAGGCGTCATCTGATTGGCAACTTTTGAAATATATAGTCTTAATATAATATTGATTATCTAAATTGTATAAAATTCATCAAAATCGAGATAAAACAGCGATCAGTTTGCCTTCACCTAGTTCCTGTAACCTGTATCTGTCAAAGGTCAATCTAATCACCTAATAGTGTTGATCGTGTTTCTTGGCTATTATATTTCAGTAAAGATGTCAGTGAAGTTTTGACAGTGGGATTTCTTGCTTGGAGAAGCCGGGGTGCTGTATGCAGGATAAAGCGTTAAGCTGAAAACATGCCTTAAAAAATCTAAACAATATATAAGTACATTATTATTATTATAAAAAAGACAAACATTCGATTAAAAATATTTTTTTTTATTATTTGTAATTCGCCGCGTAGGTTGGTGCATATGTAGTGAGAGACCTACTGATAAGTATACATATTAGTCTAGACTTCCTTTTCCTCTTATTTCTGCTCCGAGATCTTTAAGTCTTATAGATTATACGTTTTTTAGTATTGATACACTTCTTTTCCCATGCACCGTCCAATTTTCGAGACACCACGTGTTGAGTGGCGGAACTCAGCACCGTGGCTTGTCTTATTTCCAGAGCAATGAATTGAAAATAATCCATTCCGCTGTAGAACCTAGACATAGAGAACCTAGTGTGACGCTATGCTATCCAATATCCAATTGTCCCGAATGCAAACATTGCGTTTTGAGTGACGGAAGTCAACGCCAAATATTCAATTCAAAGTTAATTTCTTAAAGCAATCTCATTCAATAATGTAAAAAATATATATATAAAAACAAAAAAATAATGTCATAATTTTAGTATATTATAATATAAGGTATAAATAACATTTTAATAGTCGATGTCAAAAGATGGATTGACTCAATTAAAATATATACATATATTGTTTATTTTTTTGTTCTATATTTTAAATTTATATACTTTGTTTGTCTGGTTTATATAACGTCAGCATTTATTAGTAATTAGGAAAATTTATAGATTTATATGAGGCCGTAGCGGCGCAGTCACACAGCGTCTTACAGTAAACACGACTATTGTGGATTTGATTCCCACTTAGGGAATTGAATACATTTTATTGGAAGAGTGGGTGGGGGTGGAATATCTTAATACCAATTAACCTCTGCCAACCCTGCTATGATTGAATAATATGTGAAGCCCAAAAAATAGATTTATTGAAAACATAGAGCCTACGCTCTCCATTTTATCTTATTTTACAGTAAATTAAATGCCTGGTTAAATCCCCCCAGGGAAAATGATTACGTACGTTCAAAATATTTTTATTTCCTCGGTCTTCTAAAATAAAGCTCGACTTTGGTCTTCGCTACACAGTAAATTAAACATAAATAATAAAAAAAAATAGAGTAGAATAAAATTAAATTAAATTTATATCTAAACAGCTCTGCAGTTTTCTGATCTGACCCTAACCTAGTCTTATCGAAGGCATGAAACGAAGAGTAATAAACAAAATTACTTGAATAAAAGGCTGATTCACCGATTAGTGAGCGCATGCAATATTTACATAAAGTTTATATATTTGACAGTACTTGTGATAAGGGCGATGATACTGGTTGCTAAGAGAGAATTTCTATTATAGATTTTTCTCATAATCTGATTATAAGGAAATAATAAAGCAAAAAAGCAAAGCTGTTCAACCTTTTTTAGAGAACCTAGAGTTAAAACACTCCGTTGTTAACTATTATTATAAACTTCAAGATATTATTTGTAGAGAGGTGGAACTAATTGTTTCACTTTGTTTACTATAGCGAAGAAATTAAAACATATTAAATACAACACTGCACCATGACGGCGTCAAGGAAAATATGTTTGGAACAGAATTCAACTTAAACTTTAAGTATTCTACATTTTAAACATTTTTAGTGCTAATATAGTAAAAAACTTCAATTATAATGACTTTAAATAAAAATTGTACACGAAAATATTGATATAAATAGGCCTATAGACATAAAGATAAAAAAAAGATACAAATATAACTAGCTTTTTCGATGTAGAGTTTAAACAGAATAAACATCTTTGATCCTTGATCTAACACATTGTAAATGAAACTTTTTCAGATTAATCGCGTACTTTAAAAACCTAACGTTTCGCATACTTTGCAGTTAGTCAAATATCAAACTACCGCCAGCGATTTCTCAAGCTGACTATGTCTTGCCCTCTGTTGTGGTGGGTTTGAGACTTCAAAGTGTTTATGATTGAGTTCCAAGTGGTAGAAAGTTTCCAACCTTCTTCTTCTCTCTTCCGCTCTATACAAATTAGGATGTTTTTGTATTTCAATAACCAAGCAAGTGAGTCTATATATATATATATATATATATATATATAATCCTGATATAATGGTTGGGTTTATCCACTGTATGATCCCACATAGATGACTACATTTTACCATTCTTGACATTTCTTCTTGCCCGTCCTTCAACCTAATATATCGGTATTAGCTTCTCTTAGTTTGGTCGATGTTTAATAAGCCACAATCTAGTTTGTATACTGCAAAAAACAAACATATAAAAAAATCTGGAAATAAAAAATAAATCAGCGTCTGAATGTAAACGCGATGATTGTGCGTTCGATTTACTCTCTATGGCTAACAGACAAAGCACAGTGTTGGTTACTGCCATTCAACATGCAATGTCCCGAAAATTATGCGATGTGGAGAGAACAGAGTGTATAAACACTGGATACCCTCCGCGTAACCTGCTGTACGGGAAAAAGTGTTATTCCACTTTTTATTTCAATTTCAATAATGCTACTACTTATATGACATGCATCTCACAAAATACATCTAAACCAATTATATTTCCCAGATATACAAGAAACAATAAAAGAAACTAAATATTTCATAATTGCTACAATGGATAAATATTTTCCTTAATTTTTTTAGAAAATATTTATTTACTTTAGAACAAAATTCCGGGTGTGTTTTGAAGCGGTTCTCTACTGTTAATGCATCGACCACGTTAATGGCGAATACTTCGGTAATTACACTTTTATTATTTGTTAAGTACTTCACATTTTTTCCACTATAGCAGGATAAGCAGAGTGAATCTAGTGTTAAGCTACTAGTTCCCTTCTTTCTGTAAAATTTTGAGACTGTGTGAGTAGTGGAGAAACTCAACGCTGAGCTTCATCTATCAGAGATAAAATGAAAATAAATATAATCATTCTCCCGAGTAAGGATCGAACCAAGAACTGTCGCGTTTCAGCTACACGATGTCCCACTGGGGAAAACGCTTTTAAAATTGTATTTATTACTTTGAGGAAAAAACATGTTTTTTACGATGATTTAGAAAATAGTGATATTATAAACACAGTATCAGTATACTTTTCCTGTAACTCATATTTACTATTAATTATGAAATTTTAATTGTTTAAAAACAATAACAATAATAAATAATTCCAGATTTTTTTTAAATGTATTTAAAAATAGGTAAATCATTTCAGGAATGATATGTACATTTTGAAATTATCATTCCCCTAAAGGCGAATCGAACTCACAACTATTGCGTTTGACGTCAGATACTGCTCGACTGCGTCACGGTGACGTCAAAAACTGTATTATACATACATACACATATATAAAAAAAAAGTTTTATTTAATCATTAAGCGTGACAGACCAAAAATCCTGACGTTACGTAGCATACCTGTGCGCGCAAGTGTATGTAGGTACCTCACCGAGTATATCTCATGAATAATTTATCGCGCTCCAAATAATACGCGATTGCTGTGGAAAATGCACTTTCTTTGTCTTACTATGGTCAAACCGAATCCGGGTAATGACCTCCAGTTTTTTTTTTGTCAAAGCGTATCTTCCATATATAACCAGGTAAGCAGAGAGATTTATGTAGAGGTACTGGTGGTATACTAAAATTTATTAACGTATACGCCTTTCATCTTTTCGTAAGTAAAGGCGTATTAAATTCATAAAACCCGTCATTTAATTGAATTACATTAAATTATAATTAGAAATTGACATTGAAAAAAAAACGTAGAGAAATCTCAATTTCTCTCAATTCATATATATTATTTTTAAACACTAGATTCCCTCTGTCTCTCTTGTTACATACGAGGATACAATGTAAATCTGAAAAAAATCGTTTAAATAATTCGGTAACACTTAAGCATAAGTACTGAAGGGTTATCACGCGAGATGACGCTCAGCTGGTAGGTGGTGGTAGTAGTACTTAGGCTCGGTTTAGAAATCGACGATGTCGGTTATTAGCGCAGTATCTGCTAATTGCACAATTATCTAAGTGAAGGCTGACCCGCCACGACACGCGCACAGACAGATAAATACAGTGGAACATTAAATTTTTTGGTCGATATATTACCAGTAAAATTATTTTTTTCAACGTAAAATTAGATTTTTTTTATTTTAGTTGGAGCAAATGACAGAAAATATATAAAACGATTACATTGTCTTGCATTTTGAAATAAAGCAAATATCTTAATAATGTTAAGTTATATATATTATAAGTTATTAATATGCAAAATTTCATACAAATCGGTTGTATTGATTTGACTTCACGAAAATAAGATTTGGGACTTCGAAATATCCTTAAAAGAAGCCTTATCCATTAAATACATTTCTTGTATAACCTAGTGCAATTGTACTTTTATCTACATACTATATTAGTAGTAGTTCTACAGGCTCTTAACAGAAGAGAACTGTGGTATCTCTTCAGAAATTTACTCTGTGACAACAAATTCGCGTGAGGCGGCAAGGACGAGGCGTGCGACTACGAATCTCTACCGTACTACGCCCTCATTATAACAATGTCATTTGAAATAACAAGTAGCAAAAACTGATGCAAAAACTTCGTGAGAACACCTGACTGTTGCGTGCCTTCTAAGCGATCCATCAATGCCTTTAAAATGTCACTTTATTTCATTTTATCTTAATAACTTATAAAACCGATGGGCTTAGGGACCTAACTATATTGAAACAATAAATTTTACTATTCATTAGATGCTAATTCAACTAAATACAAGTTCTGAATTGGTAAAATTATATTATGATTAAGTGGAAAGCGTCAATGTAACGTGTTTAGGACTGCGTCACTGTGACACGACGATGGTTGTGGGTTCAAATTTATCTGACTAAGTTTTAAGGAAAACAAATCGGAATATATATGTAAGAAAATTTAAAAATATTAAGATTTCTTATAGTAATAAAATTTTTCGCTATCGCTTTGTTTTATTATGATGATTGTTAGCAGTGCGTTTTTGGAAGAGCCAAATCAATATTTTATGACACCATTGGTTGGATTCTTTTATTCTATTTATCTAAAAGCGGCGTTAAGTTACACTATCCAGCACGAAATGTCTCTAAAGGGATGAATAGAATGATTTACTTCCTATATTCGGTCTACTGTCTATTTATCTTGAAAATCAGATAAATATATGAAGATAAACACTAAATTCCAAATGAAACATCAATATAAGAAAGAGTCGAGGGTCAAACACTAGCAAGCAGCGTTTATTCTTACCGGTCATTTCCTTACCCAGTTGCTATACAATAAACAAATAAATGTATGTATGTTTGTATGTACATAGTACATATGCATGTCATGAGTATTTCAGTCACGTGCGTTTCTCGCCTCGCCGTCGCCGTCAGAGGGGGACTTATATTCGTCACCTTACTCACTACTTCTGTCTATTTTAAAAGATCTATACTTGTTTAAAGCCTTCGTGGTGGAGTTAAAGGGTATTTAATTTTACGATGGTTGCGGGTTCGATCAGTGTTCGAGGGTATGCTAATTTATAACATATTCGTTC
Organism: Heliconius hermathena; assembly: GCA_013403705.1. Taxonomy (NCBI): domain Eukaryota; kingdom Metazoa; phylum Arthropoda; class Insecta; order Lepidoptera; family Nymphalidae; genus Heliconius; species Heliconius hermathena. The sequence goes on from JAAIXJ010000145.1 coordinate 344,332, forward strand.
CGTTTCACCGATCAGATTACACAAAGCGCGGCGTTAGATTCTGCTATTTAAGACGCGGTGGTTCTGAATTCGATCAATAGTGGAGAAAATAGTGTCATAACACTAAAATGTTAATTCGCTATAAAATAATAACGAAGGAGGAGTGTAAAATAGAAAAAAAGAAATATCTAATAAATCTAACATTTTTGCTTGATTTCTTACAGGATAATTTTAAATCAAAGAGAGGTTCAATCTTAATACACTCGTGTGTTTTAAAGCTATTTTTAATACATTTACAAAAAAAAACTAAACAAAAAACAAACAAAAAATTTAACTTGTCACAATTATTTCACTATACATGTATTTTATTATCTCTAAATTTATAAACTGTAATTTTTTTAGGTACAAGGAACCTAGTGTTAAGATAATCTGTTTTTCCGCCCAATTTTACAGATATTGCGCTTACACTTTTTACAGAGCAAAGAAATAACAATGGTCAGGTCCCCCGAGTTGGGATCGAACCCACAAACGTCGCGTTTACACTCACACGCTGTTCCGACGACCTCTATACTGTTATGTAAATAGTAAATAATAAAGTCAAATACTGTAATAATTCATTCCAACAAATTAAGATGTTGTATATTAATTAATTTCGGTGAAAGCTTAGATTTGTATTACACCGGTCATAAAAACTGAGTACTAAGAATAATCTCTTTTTGAAAGTAAAACATTGTTTACCATTAACTGTTTTAAACACTCTAAACTTCATATCAGATGCTTTCAAATATTTTTGTTTCATATTTTCCTTCTTTTAAATTATTTAATATAATAATTTAAATATTCGAGGCTAGTCGTGGCGCAGGGGCACAGAAATGTGACTATAAAATCGACTGGTTTTGGGTTCGATCCCCACTCGATCGAGATAAAATATTTACTTACTATTTTCGTTTCTTCGCCCTGGTTTCGAGGCAAAGTGCGGCGTTGAGTTCCGCCACTCAACACGCAATGCCTCCAGAACTCGACGGAAAGTGGGGAACGATGTGTCTTAAAACTAGATTCCCTCTGCCTACCCTGCTGTGTGCGGGATACAGCGTGAAGCTGATTAGATTAGATTTAAATTATTTTCTTGATATTTTTTGATAATTCATGAATGTAATGAATATGAATGATAATAATATGATTGCTCTAGTAACAAGGCAATGTGCGGCGTTGAATGTCACCATACGTAGACAGTCACACATACGTAGTCAGATCATAGTGCAGTCGCAACGTTGCTATCTCTGCACATCGATTGTGGGTTCCCTCCAAATACCACCCAAAAGCATATCTATTTATATACTTTTAGATGTAAATATGACTCCGTTGCCACTTTTTGTCGAAATTCATAATAAATATGTGTTAAAAAAGCGGAGCTCAACGCCACGCTTTAACTTACTATGGAAATTAAAGAATAAAAATACATAATATCTTCAATATACTATATAGAAGCAATATATCCAAAGGATTTATCCCACAAAACAATAATTGGTTAATCAGTAGTGTGTTCGAGGCGCGGAGCACGTCGCCGCGGGATAATGAATACAAATACGCATCCATTTGACTTCCTTCCCGCGAGATCGCCTGAATATTAATATAATTCACACTTTGCGTCGTTTTTGAGATTACGTACCTTACTTTGAAAAATTCTATAAGGTTTATAAGTAAGTGTTTTTTTACTTTATAAAGTATTTTATTATGCATAATTTCAAATATAGATCATTTCATTTCACGCTGTATCCCGTCTATAGCGGGGTAGGCTTATATAACCTAGTGTTAAGACACTCCGTTCCCCACACGCCGCTTAATTTTCGAGGCACTGAAAGTTTAGTGGCAGAAATCAACGCCAAAGCTTGTTATTCGCCTCCGTTGTCACTTATAGAAAAAAAAACTATAATATATAAATAAAAATACGACCAAATCCAAAAGCGGCAGCTCGTTAATTTTTCACACATTCATATATCTTAGAAAAAGTTTTGTACCAGTGTTATTGTCATTAGTCCGCATTAGACACGCGGCCCGTTGATACGTGCCCCTTTGTAGAGACGACCTCTACGAGACAAAAGATCGCTATATTACATACTTTAGGTGTTTTAGAAACTAACTGAGCTACACGAGTAGTACTTTATATAACATTTCTGTGCATTATAATGAAGAATTTTTAGGTAAATTGGTTGAATTTTGTTTGTATTTTTGTATACAATCTTTGGTATTTTAAGTAAGGTAACTAAAAATGCGCATACTGGATAAAAAGTAACATATAAATATGGAATTAAACAAATTAAATTAAAAAATCCTTATGAGTTTGAATTGGCTACATTTAATTAGCAACTTAGATAAGAGGAGCTTCACATTTTTCCCTCCTTAGCAGATTAGATAGCAGAAATCTTCATTTCGACACTTTCCTTCACATTTTATTATTGAGTTGTGGAATTCAACGCCGACATTTTGTCTACCGGAGCAGGGAAATAAATATATAATCACTAACCCGAATGCGAATCGAACTCTGCACCTTATACCTTCGCATTTACATTAAACGCTGGCCCATTGCACCACGACGGTCTTATCTAACAATACAAAAAAACTTGCCAAAATCAAAACACTAATCAATCCACGTCACTCTGTTATTCGGTCAGTCTGTCTTTCATGCTACTATCTCCTAAAATATTACCTAATACAAAAATACTTAATCCTCACCAAACTAAATAGATGTACTTAATCAATGGCCGCTTCGAGTATTAAGTCCCCCACGCTCAGTACGTATCGAATCGGAATGACGTCTCATTCGTTCGATTTATTACATTTATGCCGTGACTATTTCTTATTTTTGGACCACAGCCTAGTTCAACTGCATATTAAAATTAAGTAAAACTACCAGTATGACAGACAATTTATAGGTTTTATAAATAGCATGTGGTGGTAGCGTAGGGCGGTGACGCAACATTTTGCATGCGGTTCGACTCTATCATAAATCAAGGTCCGACAGGCGGACAAAGCCGGGTAACGCGCCGTGTCTATGTGGATTTTAAGAGATTTCGGTTTATAATCATTTTTCACGACCACGAACCGGAATTTTACGCTTACTTTTAGTTAAAATCATTTGTTAGTTTGTGTACTAATCGATCTTTTATTTTTGGTTCTATTTTTGTTTTCGCATTCTTATTGAATATATTATTTGTTTTTAGCTTCACGTTTATATTCCGCATGTAGCAGGGTAGGCAGACTGAAATTAGTATTAAGACACTCCGTTCTCTCTTTCACTCGTTCTCAATTTTCGAATAGGAATCGAATCCATAACGGTTGCTTTTATAGTCACACGCTATGCCACTGCACGATGACCTCTATTCGTTAATAATTGTATTAAATCAATCTGATCTAAAACTTATTTTAATAAAAAAAAGATAGACAGCAAGTTGAAAAACGAAATTCAACATCAAATTTTATTTAAATAAACCAAAAATCATACAAAATTTGGTAAATAACACAAAAATACTAATTATTCAATAACGATTTAAAATTACTTAAAAAGTAGAAGTAAGTACGCTATAGGTGCAGTTTCGAACTCCGCTCAGTTTAGCTTTTTTTTATCCTGCATGTAGCAGAACAGGCAGAAGGAACCTACTGCGAAAACCCTCCTTTCTCCACTTACGCCCCATTTTTCGAGGCAATCTTTCCCCTGAAACGTCGTGTTAACAATCTGACTCTCTCTGTATCGCTGCGCCACAACGGATCAAAAATTATAGAAAATAAAATCATCATTCACAATACGTAATAACTCTAAAATAACACTAAGGGAAAAAGTAAGTGTCTAAACACTAAATTCTCTCTGCGTAAAACTCTATGTGCGATAAGATAAAAAAAAACTTTAAAACAATTGATAACTTTTATTAACGTTGTTATCAGTTCCCGCCTGGCGTGACGCCTATAGAATAGATCCTTGACTGGGGCAATTTACGTTTTCGCGTGATCTAGCAGCCAAGGTTTGTACGAGAGAGTTACCTACTTATATGTTATATGCTTATATAAAATAAAGTATTTTTAAAAAGATTTTATACGTTATGTATTTATTTGGATCACTTTATCATTTGGATGCTTGTAAGGCCAGCAGGCCAGAATAATGGGTTGAATCAAACAAACTCTTTAGCATTATAATATTTTTATAGATAGTGGATATTCCAAGTTACGCACTATTCCTGTGCAAAGTTTCATCTAATTTTTTAAGACATCTCTCTCTGATCTCTCTCTCTCTCTCTCTCTCATCTGATGTCGAGCATCACAAGTTATTGAGTAATCAGTCTTAATTGGACAAATTATATTTTGACGTTTTTACGAGACTTAATGGTTATAATCATTTTATATTTTACAATAATTAATTACTATGCATTGTATAAATTAAAACCTGTTTGCATATTTATTACAGCATAATTAAACATTAACTTTTGAGGTTAAAATTTTTAATAGAGCAGACAGGTATTAAGACAAAATACAGCGTTCAGCTCCGCCATAAAAATACAATATGCCTCAAACAAAACGAAAAACAAAAACGAATAAGTTTATTATTTACTGTATCCCACATGTAGCAGAGTAAGCAGAAAGAGCCTAGTGTTGAGATACTGGTCCCCAACTTCCCCGGAAGTCTGGAGGTATTGAATGCCGGACGGATTTCTCAACGCCGCGCATTGCCTCGGTTCCAGAGCTAAGAAATGAAAATATTAAATATTTCATTTCCTTTAGTGGGAATCGAACCCACAACCTATCATGTTTACAGTCACACGTATGGGCTGCTGCGCCACGACTGGTCTTAAAAAAACGAATACAAAAAGTAGCTAAAATAATTAATATTTTTTAGCTTTAAGCTGTGTATTGCATGCAGCAGGGTAGGCAAAGGCAACTTAAAACCTAGTGTTAAGACGCATATTCCGCCCAATTTTCGTGACATACATGTTGAATGACAGAGCTCAACGCCGCGCTTTGTCAGTGCGAACAGATGAAAATATTTTTTTTTCAGGTAAAAATTGAAACAATCTATATAACGTTGGCCTCTCAATAATTAATATGTTATGCCCAAAGAGGCCAGTATTATAAGAAAACGTTTTAAATAAAACATTAAAAACAAAACACTTTTTTAATAAATATATTGGTCAATATTTTAACTGCATTTTGTCCTTTTACCTCTAATACGTAACCGAAATCGACAAAACAAGTTCTATTATTCATACTATACCCCTTTTAAATAATATCTTTTATTATTAAATACGGCGTGTGGCCAAATGAAATTATTATTATTCGCCCTTTTAGAACATTCTGTATAAATATGACAGTATGAGGAAAAAATGGAAAAAAGCGTTTTGTTTCAAATAATAGTCGATTAATCACACTAATTATGATAGTTTATATATTTTACTGAGAGAGTCACCGATTTGGTGCAGTTTTAAAGTATTTAATACTACGTGATAAGATGTGGGTTCCATTATCAACTGCCACATAAATAAGTAAAAAGTTGAGGACGAAGTGATGAACCTGTAGAAAAAATACCACACCAAAATGTATAAAAAATATTCTTGCAATCGTAGAAAAACAGTATTTACTCTTTCAAATACAGTTTTTTGTATCGAATTAGGGGCTAAGTTTTTTTTAACATCTCAAAGTGTGTATCACAATACTGTTCAATAGTCATATAATACTAAAGTAAACTTAAATAAACCAATTTTTTTTTATTAAATTATTAACAAAATATATTGTTTATTAATCTTATACTTATACTACGGGCCAATCGCGGCGCAGAGGCACAAAGTGTGACTGCAAAACCGACTGGTTGTGGGTTCGATCCCCACTCGAGGAGATGAAATATTTACTTAAATTTATATTTCCATTTCTTCGCTCTGGTGTCGAGGTTAAGCGCGGNCTACGGGCCAATCGCGGCACAGAGGCACAAAGTGTGACTGCAAAATCGATTGGTTGTGGGTTCGATCCCAACTCGAGGAAATTAAATATTCATTTAAATATATATTTTCATTTCTTCGCCCTGGTCGAGGCCAAGCGCGGCGTTGAGCTCCGCCACTTGACATGCAATCAATGCATCCGGAATTCAACGGAATGTGGGACACAGTGTCTTAACACTAGGTTCCTTTTGCCTACTTCTGATTGATTATTTAACCTTTACTGAGGCCACCCGTAACTTCGTTTGTATGGTCCTTATGACTTCTTCTATACCTTCTACAAACATTCGCATACCGCGAACCGTCAACAACTTTTATTAAGCAGCATTTCATTATTTATTATAGTTTAGCTGGGTAATGGTTTTATAATAATTGTGCCTAAATCTATTATGGCCTAGATCTTGCCCAGCCCTAATAACTATACAAAAAAATCTATTAAATTTGTTCATTAGTCCCATAGATGTGCATAACTGATTGTTTTTGTAAACATAGTTTACATATTATATTAGTGATTTTTCGCTTTCCTTTATATTTTTGTAGCAAATATGTTCAATGTATAGCAACAATTTTTTTACTGTTGTATTATATTAATTTTATAAATTTAAAAAACAAAGCGTTGAGTTCCACACAATGTCTTGAAAATTAGACGGAAAGCGAAAAACCATAGGAAGTGTCTTAACAATACGTTCCCTCTACGTACTTTGTTATGCAGGATACATCGTGTATTATTATAAAAAAAACACAATTCGTCCACCTGGTACATGGGAATTATTTAAATTAGTGAACTTTTTAAAAAAAAAATAAACCTGTTTCCCGCTAGGGCTGCACCCCAACGGTCAGCATCAACATCTCTATAGAAACAACGATATTCGACACAATCGCTAAGAAATCAAAGTAATTGTACCTTTACAGTGTCAATGTCATCTTATTGAATAGTGATGAAATTTTCAAAATTATCTTGAAATTGTGTAGTATTATTATTTGAATAAAAATATAATGTCCATTATAATTTTTGCTATTATATTTAGATTTCAAAAATGGTTTACAATAGAAACAATTATGTTGATATTGAAAATTGGATTTATTTATTTTAGTTCTACACATATAGCAGGGTAAGCAAAGGGCACCTAATGTTTTTTTAGACACTCCATTTTCTCCTGAGTAGTTAATTTACTCCCCCGAGTAGGAATCAAACCCACAAATGTCACGGTTACATTCAGACGCTGTAGCTCCACCTAGTATCTTTAATGACTACCTTAAAATTATAAACTTATGAACACTTAATTATAATTATTTATATATATATAAATATTTTTTTGTAATTTATGTAAAAAAAACTATTATTTTCAAAATAAATATAATTCATTTATTTTCTCACAATAGTAACCATAGACAGATAAATACTACAATTTAAAATTGCCATTGTCCATGCATACCACAAGGCCCCCATTGTGGGCCAAGACCCAAATCTGGCAAACTGCCTGCTTATGTAGAGTTCGGCACTTCGAAAATGCCTGTACGCTTACATTGAAACTGTATTAAAGTAATTTATGTACATGTATTTGTATTACTTCCTTCTTAAAATTACAAATAAGAATTTAGTGAGTTCATCTTCCATATAGGAGTCCAATGACCATGGGAAAGGATGTCCAGTCGTATTTTCATTTCTTCGCTCTGATGTCGAGACAAAGTGTGGCGTTCGATTTCGCCACTCAACACCTCTAGAATTCGGCAATGCCTCTAGAATTCGGCGGAACGTGTTTTAACTCCAAGGCCAATCCAACTACATGAAAAAAGAACTCATATATATAACAGTGAAGGATACTAAGTTAAGAACACATTTTAGTGACGTGCTCGTATCTAAAGAGGAAAATTCAAAGATGTTAAGTAAGTTCATCCCCCCAATGGGAATCAAACTCACAATGATCGCTTTTATAGCATGATGTTGCCAACTACGACACGACATCTTATAATAATATTACACTATTGTTTTAGTTTTTTACTTTCCGTCAAAACCGCGGTCTGTGGACATAATTTATACATTATACATACGTAATATTATCTCATAAGACGAGTTTCTTTAAAAATAACGCAATAAAATTTATATTTTATCTACAAATTTTGGCAGAAATTGACTATTTTTCGATGATATCATATAAAACTACTTGATTTTTATTATTTAGTTACCCACTTAGCGATATTTGAGAGTTTTTAGTAGATAATATTATAATATACAGGTAATATGATACGAATATTATATAGGAACTTCAAATCTTTTCAATTAAATAAATTGATTAACAAGTGAATGAAGTGGTATATCTGGGAAGTATGCACAGTCGAGATGGAAGATACGAGATGGATGCGGAAAGGCATATTGCTGCCGGTAAGAGGGTTAATAGTGACCTACCTGCATTTATGAGACACCGATACGTCAACACAGCTGCACGTTTGGCCGTATACAATGCAGTATTGGTACTGACGCTGTTATACGGCAGCAAATCGTGGGTATTACAGAAGAAGAATGAAAGAAAGATGAATGCTGTGGAGTGGATGGGATCGAATCCACAATAAAGAGATACTCAGAATAGCAGGTACTAGCGAAGATATCACGGTGAGAATAAAGAAGAACGTGCTCAGTTGGATTGGGCAACTTGAATGAATGAGTGATGGAAGAGTGGCGAAAAAGATTTATGAAGGAAAAGTGAGCGGTAAGTAAGGCATGAGGAAGACCTCGGTTGACCTTCGAAAACACAGTATTAAAGATACTGGAGGAAGGTCACGTAAAAAGCATGAGGACCCTACGGAGAGCATGTATGAAGAGGTTGATAACAGTTGACGAGGTGAGAGGGGTATGCAGAGACCATATCGTTTGGCACTCCGTTCTTTCTGACCTCTCTATGGATACATCGTGAAGGTAGATTAGATTAGATTAAATAAATAAATTATTTTACATATAGGTACTACTGTATAAATTAAATAATAATGACAGAGTGAAGTAAGTAACTAGGGGTCAGTAATTTAAAATTATTATCAATATAGATAATAAAGAGAAAAAATAAAACATAATAATATGTAGCATAGACAGTTTAAAACAAAGCGGGACAACGTGACAACTTACCTTCAAGACATTTATTTTTTCACTCACAATTGTAATACAAATTAATCGTTTTATCAGTTATAATAAATCATTGTTATAAAATTAAACAACAAAACGACAAAAGAATCGAATGAGCTTTCAACATAATAAATACATAACAAAATATCGTAAAAGCTTAAACAAATTAAATATAAAATATACATTAAATATTCGTACAAAATAAAGGTTATGCAAAATTCGTCCTTGCGTCCGCGTCGGTAGTATACTAGCGCCTTTAATTAATTCTAATATATTCTCGGGTTCACGAAATCGAAGTGACTATTTAAATTATTTTTTACAAAACCATACGAGCGGAAATGAAACTGTACTTAATAAAACGACCGCGTCCATACTTACCTACGCCGCTAATAAGACAATGATTGATTGTAGTTTTTATTAATTTGCATGGAGTGTCACAGTGGATGTTTTCACTATTACTTTTAGTATTGAATAGTATTTCTGTAATATTCCCTATGAATGTCAAAAAATATATTTAGTGAAAAGTTTTGAGCCAGCTCTTTTGTAACTTAATTTGGGAACTACTTTCCATAGCTTCAACTTTTCATGTAGGAACATATTTGTTTTACACACAATATAAAGAATATTGTTTTTGCATCATTAAGAAACACTGAATTTTCCATTTATCTTAGTTAGTATGATTGTCGCCGATTGTGGAGTTGGTAAAGAAATATAATATTTTTTTTTTTTAAAAATGTTTTAAGCTTTAAGATTCACACATACGAGAATAGAACCCACAACCAAACACATTAAACCTGTATTCATAATAATACTAATAAAAATTTTCATATAAAACAACAGATAAGACAGTCGTAAACTCCCCACTACACTTTGAAGGCGGCCTTACGATTCGGGCAGGTGTAGTGCAGCTTTTGTTTCACCTCACTGCACCCTTCAATGGAGACCTAATTTATGTAACCTCAAGTCATTAGTTGTTACGCTGTTTAGTACTAACAAACGGACACACGCAACGCCACTTAAATATTTAGTAATATATATATTTTTATTATTTTTTTGCTACAAACCATAAAAGTGTAAATGTCGAATGGCTTTTTTTGTTGATTGTAGGCTTCAAGTTGTATATTTTTGTTATTTAAAATTCTTATGATAGTATGAACATAATCGCAGCATTTAAAGGAATTATCATGTACTGATAAAAAATATAAAGTTCTAACATCCTTTATTAAATTTATTTAATTTAGTGCAAAAAGTGTTGACGTTAAAGAAAAAACGAAAAATACAATAATTTTTCTCTGATATGCCCTACACACAAATAAACCACTCTATCCAAACTTTAAAAGCTTTCTTGAAAAAGCTTAAGTTCTATACAAAAAATACAACATTCCTAATAACATTCACATATTTCAATTCCAAAAAAAAAACAAGAAAAAACACCTGTTTCACCTAATTCATACAGAAATTCCGTAAATCAATAAATATTTAACGGCCTCGTTTGGTTTTTAACGTCAATCATAATTATACCCGAGAGTTCCACCCACGGCGGCGCACGCGCATTCAAATGTTAATCTGGCCCGGTTGCACTTAACACATGCAAATCGCTTATTGATAAACAAATAATGGTATTATAATTTTATTACGTATTGTACTGACCGCTCTTTTGGTGATACACATTTAAATTTATAATCGGCTAGTGACACGAGTTATGTCACAATTAAGTGACAAAGTTACGGATGTTATGGAGCATAAGAAGTAAAATTTATTATTTGAAAAAAATCTAATCAAAATTAAATCAGCTTCGCGCTGTATCCCGCACACAGCAGGTTAGACAGAGGGAACCTAGTGTTAAGACACTCCGCTCCCCACTTTCTGCCAAATTCTGGAGGCATTGCGTGTTGAGTGACAGAACTTAACGCCGCGCTTTGCCTCCACACCAGAGCGAAGAAATGAAAATATAAATGAAAATATAAATTTAATTAAGTAAACATTTCATCTCCTCGAGTGGGGATCGAATCCACAACCAGTCGGCTTTACAGTTACACTTTGTGCCCCTACGCCACGACTGGCTTCGTGTTGTTATTTGAACTTTTATTTATTTTAATTTTATTCGTTCACATTAATAAGTTGAGCACAATAAAGAAAGAGAGACGTGCCACTAAGTTATGTCTATATTTTTTTCTAATAAAATAATTAATCAAATAAACAGCTTCAATATCCAAAAAAAATGTGAAATTTATGTTTATATTTATACAAATACATTAGTCTATTATTTGGTCGGCAGTTAGCAAGTGCCAAAGGTAATTTTATCTACGGTGACGAAAACTCAAGGCGACCCGGGCCTAGCATTGAAACGAGCTACTGACAACCGACAACCGACATTTACACAACTGCGCCTAAATTCCACGCCTGTTAACACAATTAAGTCTTATTTGTTCCATTTTATTTATCAATCTAACTGAAATTGAAATTTTGAAAAAAAATATTATATTATTCTTTATGTTTTTTTTTCTACTTGGTAAAAAAAGCCTTATAAGTAATATTTATTTTGCACTAAATACACGATTACCTTAAATAAGTAAAAAAATATTATATCTTCTGTTGATATATCTATTTATCATTGTGCACGTTGTTCATAAAATTAAATAATTGTAAAACAACAAATATAATTTTAAAATTCTTAAGTGTTATTTCACACAAAAAAATAACTTTCCAACTTGGGTGTTTTCCAAAAGACGCGAATTTGAGTCCCACTCAAAGTTTTATATATTTTTTGAAAACAAACATATTTCTACGTGTCGATTACCAATTTTTCCAATATTAGTGGTCTATCTTTATTCTCTCTCTCTCTCTCTCTCTCTCTCTCTCTCTCTATCTTCTATGTATAAATAATTTAATAAAACGAACACTAAACATTTACATCGCCGCACCCTGAGTGTCCCTTAAAGAATGGTTCATCAACGCTCAACGGATTTGTGGGACGTAATGTTATTAGTTTAACTAGATTTCGTTGAGGTCGAAGGGTGGCTTTTTTAACCGCTATTGTTTCGAAGTTACAGTGTTTGTATTATACGTATATCTATAATATTCGAGTTCATTTAGTTTATTTTATTCAATAACTAGTCGAGTTCTTTAATGATTTATGCAAAGAATTCAGAGTTTATGGATTGTTATTATAATTAGATTTGACATGTAAATAAATATATAAATAAAATAAATAAATCAGCTTCACACTGTATTCCACACACAGCAGCGTAGGCAGAGGTAACCTAGTCTTAAGACACTCCGTTCCCCACTTTCCACCGAATTTTGGAGGCATGGCGTGTTGAGTGGCGGAACTCAACGCCGCTCTTTGCCTCAATACCAGAGCGAAGAAACAGATATAAATTTAAATAAATATTTCTTTTCCTCGAGTAGGGATCGAACCCACAACTGTCGCGTTACAGTCATACCCTTATGCCCGACGATGTAAATATATATAAGATATAACCAATTTTTATGTTTTATTTATTATGCATAATGAAATCTGATTCCTCCATAGTAAATATACCATATTATTACATATAAGAATATGGTATATATTTTATATATTTGTTTGTGATATATCGATAAATGGATCTAATATGCACCGTATTTTCTTCTTCTTCTCACTATTTTTATGTATTATCATTTGACCAATATACTATTTTGTTAACGTCACGCATAGGTAATTAGTAACACTTATCGTAGAAAGTGACGCTATTCTCCACTTTCTGATAATTTGAAAGATCCTGTTCTGTTTACTATTCAAAAATTCTATTACAGTGCTGTTGCGATTTTAATTATATAATATTACTATCTTTTAGAAGCCAGTCTTGGCGTAAGGGCAGAAGCGTGTGACTGTAAGGGCGACAGGCTGTGGATTCGATTCCAACTCGAACTAAAAAATTAAAGATTTTAATATTTTCATTTGTTCGCTCTGGTGTCACAAAGCCCGAAGTTGAGTTACGCCACTCTACACGCAATGCCTTCAGAAAATCGAGAAAAGAAAGTATCTTTATACTAGGTTCCCTCTGCCTATCCCGCTGTGTGCGAGATACAGCGTAAAGCTACTACTACTACTGCTTTTAGGTGCGGCTTTGCCCCCGGGGTCAAAAGGAAATATCTAAGAGTTGTGTATATTATGTGACACATTCTAAGTTCAGGAGGTAACTCTGACAGAAGGTATAGCAGAATACATCGAGAAGATTAACGTCATGTTAAAATAAAAAATCACATCAGCTTCACGCTGTATCCCGCACACAGCAGGGTAGGCAGAGGGAACCTAGTGTTAAGTCACACCGTTCCCCACTTTCTGCCGAATTCTGGAGGCATTGCGTGTTGAGTGGCAGAGCTCAACGCCGCGCTTAACCTCGACACCAGAGCGAAGAAATGGAAATATAAATTTAAGTAAATATTTCATCTCCTCGAGTGGGGATCGAACCCACAACCAGTCGGTTTTACAGTCACACCTCGTGCCGCTGCGCCACGACTGGCCTCATGTTATATAGCAATAATACATTACACGATAAATGGACTATCCGACATAAAAATATTTCTTCAATACGAACCAGTAATTTTTGAGATCAAAGCATCCAACCATACAAACTCTTAAATTTTATAATATTAGTATAAAAAGATTAATTTATGTTATCTGTGAGTCTTGTGTCAGCAAGTGCTCAAGCGCCGGTCCACTCTAAATGATTTGATTATAACCCCGCAGTCTACTGTACTCGAGGATGTAATATTGTATTCTAACGAGTACGTCCTCAGATTTATCCGTTTAGCGTCTTTATTAGAGAGCGTTAAAGATGGTAGAGTAGCAAAGTGGATAGAAAGAAAATAGTGGAATATGCTTTAATACTCATTTTTTCCTTATTATTGCAAATGGAAAATCTTTCTTAATCAGCTTCACGTTGTATCCCGTATATAGCAGGATAGGGAGAGGGAACAAAGTGTTAAGATACTCTGTTCTCCACCTTTCGCCGAATTTTACGATGCATTGCGTGTTGAGTGGCGGAACTCAACGCCGGGCTTTTACATTTGTGCCAGAGCGAAGAAATAAAAATATTAATGAATAAAATAATTCATTCTCCCCATTGGGGATCGAACCCACAACCGTCGCGTTGCACCTCTGTACTCCTGCGCCATGACGGCCTCAATTTTTTTTACTTTTATATATTATATATTCGTATATAAATCTTAGCAGGATGTGAACTCGCACTCATTATATATTGATTTATTAATACAACTTACGAAATTTCGTATGCTAATTGGTATTTTAGTAACATGGCATGACAAAGGTATTTTTTTCTAGTGTTAAGACGCTCTGCTGTTACCGCCATAATTAGATACTTTACGTTTAAGTTAAATTAGGTTCAAAAATAAAAATATACGGATAATTTTCTTTAAACCGCAACAACGTTGAATTACTTAGAATGTGTATCAAAGATTGTTAAAACATGCATAATTTAAATGTGAAAACAAAATACTCCACTCTATAAATTTTTAATTAAAATATATGGTTAAAAAACTGTAAAAAAATAAAAACAATAAAATAGCAAAACGGTGGCAAAAAAGAAATCTTTTTGTATTGTTATTTTGAAAAATGTATAATTTGAAACGCTAAATGAATATTTATGATGAAATAAAATTTAAACATTAAAATTGTTAAAACATCTGCATCAACGATTATTCTAATCTTTATTAACCATATTTTTAACTTCACACTGTACCCCACAGACAGAGCAAACCTAGTATTAAGACATTTCGTTCCCCACTTTCCGAGACATTACGTTGATATTGCAGAATTCATTACACGTTACTCAACAAGCAATTGTGTTGCGTCTTTTTCTTGTTACTGAAGCGAGAATATGAAAATTTTTCATTCTCTCGATTGAGAATCGAACCTAGAACCGACGTGTTTACAGTCAGACACTGTACCGCTATGCCACGACTGCCATTGACATAATTATAATTATTGGAATAACAACATAAACAAGCTACATGAAATTTAATCTTTTTGGATATATGAATATTAATAAATATACTAATACAAATATATATTAATGAGCACCATTTTAAAACTAATTTATTATTAAAAAGAAATTTAAATTACATAGGTAATACGATATTAATAATTTTTTTAAAAATAACTCTACTAATATTAAAAATACGCTTAATTTATTTTTGGAGTTGCAATTTAAAATATATTTGATAATGTTTGTTTTATTAATATTCCTTATATTTTATAATAGAAGCCTTCAGTGGACTATTAACTCTATAAAGTCAAATAAATCAGCTTAACGCTGTATCCTGCACACAGCAAGGTAGGCAGAGGGAACCTAGTGTTAAGACATTCCGTTCCCCACTTTCCGCCGAGTTCTGAAGGCATTGCGCGTTGAGTGGAGGAACTCAATGCCGCGCTTTGCCTAGACACCAGAACGAAGAAATGAAAACATAAATATAAATAAATATTTCGTTTTCTCGAGTGAGGATCGAACCCACAACTAGTCGATTTTACAATCACACTTTGTGCCCCTGCGCCACCACTGATTTCGTTCTCAATTTTAATAAATGCTGCTAGTTGAAAATTAAGTTACTACCATCCTATAACTACATTTTCTGTAGGCGTAGGTATACGAAATGTATAAAAACCATGTATAAAATGGAATTCGAATCCACACTTCTATGAAATTTTAGCACTGCACAATAAAATTTATATCGACAACTCGTGATAGATCTATAGGCTCGTCCAAATGTGAGTTAAAATTCAAAAACATGATTGATTAATTACCTTCTAAACTCAATTTTATTTTGAAAGTGAACTATAAGTAATTAATATGACGATCGATCAGTTATATTAGAAACATCGTATTTGTCATACGACGACTGACGGACACGCTGATAACGTAATGTATGGTTGTATGGAGAAGACATTGGATTTATATTGATTATTATGTTACTATAATTTTATGTTAAGTATATAGATATTAATTATGAACTAATTTATTTAGTGTAGCTGCGAATAATATTATAGGCATTTTTGCATTTTTACAAATTCAGCCGACTTATTATAATATATTATACTACACGGGTATAAAACACGTATGCTATTTGAAAGTAGGTTTTATCTGCGGCTTCGCCCGCGTGGCCAAATGGAAATAACTTAGAATTACGTATGACATGACACATCCCAAGAAACCGCAGTGACTCTGGCTGCAGTAGGTACATACGATTACATCGAAATGATAAACATTTTGAGCTTCTATCTAACTAATTATACTCGATATATATAAAACTCTTTCGGTAACTGAATTACAAATAGCGCACAAACGAAAATATATTTCGTAAAATGTTGAAATTAGGCATGTGTCCTTGGAAAGTGTATAACAACTCTAAAAAACCCGAACACATATCCTGAAATTCCTATAAGAACGGGATAAAACAGAATTTTTCATTTTGAACAACGAAGTTGTACAAAAAGCTTTCTTAATTTATAAACAATAAAAAATTACATATACACCAATATTTATATTATTATTAGAAGTCACACCGCACTATACGTCACTGCTGTCAATGACATGCGCTCTAATAGTATGAGTTTTATTAAACTTTACCACTACGATTTCGGTTTTGTAAAACTACCCACACAATCGAGCAGACCTCGCAGCTTAGATATGTACAAATTATATATATTTTAAAAGTATTAAGAGACATTTATATAAGATTTGAAATGAGACTCTATGCTTAGAATGTAGAGTTGTAAATGGATCGTCTTTACGAAAATATGTGTGTTCTACACGAATTTCGGGTATATTTTGGTGTGCGGTAACATCTGCCTTTATTTACGTTTTAGCTCGAAACTACAGTACAATAGGCGCGGTGAATCGGACACACTTTACAATGGCTGGCTGCCCCAAGCCGGCTTTTTATGTATATAATATAAATGACCTTTAGCTTTTACTATATCAAAGAATATTGCGATTTACGAAACGCCGAATGTAAGTTGGCAACTATTTTATGGCGGTCGGCAACTATCCTTTTATGTTTTATACGCGATGGACTGAAACAGAGAATGGACTGAATTGTTCTATTCGTAGTGGTAGGAGGTCCAAATTCTATATGGTGAATTTTTATGTTTATATCACAGATTTTTTTTTATTCTCACTCGATAAATTTCTTCTTTTAATTATAAAAAAAAATCATTTTTAAAGGAAATAGGACGACGAGGTCTCCCTTGACAACCCTATATGTTGCTTATTTAGTAACTGCTACCACTAACTAGACCTTACTAAAATTTAAATAAGATTATAAGTCAGTGACAATGCAAGTGGCCAGAAATAAAGAGAGTAGTAGTGGTGTTGTGGCGCAGAAACAAACATTATACTGATTAAGGTACGATAAGTCGGTAGCTGGATTCCCAATATAGGTAGATCGATGAAATATTTAATATTTAAATTTTCCTAGTTCTAGTAACGACTAGTTCCGGTAAAAAAATATGAAACAAAAGTCTCTTAATGGTCTGAGTGTCTTTACCAAGGTTCCTAGGTTTCTTCTGCCTACATGTACGGGATAAAGATTGAATCAAAAAAAAATCCTTAACACCGAAAATTAACGACGACAATATAACATGAATGTTATAATTACTTATTAGAAAAGCAATGATACAACATATATCATATAACAAAGCATTACCAACCATATTTAGTGGTACTTTCAATATATTTATTTAACTGCAAGCAATGGTATTACCACATTAATCAAAAGTAACAGTTCCACCAACATATTGACGTATCACCGCAGATTTGAACCCCCGTCCCAATATAATAGAACAATTAAAATACCCTCTCGAGTCAAATCCGCAAGTCGACATATGGCGGCGCCCTTACAAATTAGTGTTTAAAAGATTGCATCTAACAAACTGTCCAATACATTACGGACAAATGGTGTAATTTATCTAAAGTATTTACGACATTTAATAACTAAATTATTATCTGTCCTTAAGTTATCGCTTGCTTCGTAACTTTTTTACTAAAAAAATATAGTAGTCGATTATGGAAGATGTATCAGACTCCCGCACACAGCAAGGTGGGCAGTGGGAACCTAGTGCTAAGAAACTTCCCGTTTCCTATATTCTGCCAAATTCTGGAGACATTGCAAGTTGACTCCTTTTTTAAAAGAACTTAGTAGAACACATTCATTTCTGCACTTTCCGCACATTTTTCATATATTGCGTTTTCTGCAATGTGTTTGTCAGAGTGGACTCACTTTTTAAAAGATATAAATAAATTAAAAATTCAGCTTCACGCTGTATCCCGCACACAGAGGAACCTAATGTTAAGATACTTCGTTCCCCATTTTCCGCCAAAGTCTGGAGGCATTACGTATTGAGTGGCGGAACTCAACGCTGCACTTTGCTTCGATACCAGGGCAAAGAAATAAAAATATAAATAAAACAAATATTTCATTTCTCCAGGCGGGGATCGAACCCACAACCAGTCTCGTTTAAAGTACCACTTGGTGCCCCTGCGCCACTGGCCTCTGTCTCTGTCGGTCTCTCCTCTCACTTTAAAGAATATATTTTTTTTAAATAAATAAACACCCCGAGTGGGAATCAAACCCACAGCCTCCGTCAGATCCTCAGTCAGACACTATCCCAATACTAGGACGGTGTAACACAGCGGCGCGCGACGAATAAACGGACTTGCAACGGTGAAACGATCGTTATCGTCATTTAGAAACTTTATGATACTTTTATTGAAATGTAAGATTTTTGTTCGCTTCCAATAAACATAAAGCTTAAAACTCTTTTCGGTTATAATGAAAGTAACAACTACATATATGTGATGGTTATGATAGAATGTACCTATCTCTGACACAGACACGATTTTAATCAGAGTTTAAATGCTTTTTTATAGTTATTACAAAAAAAATACAATTAATCCTTGAATATTTAACTCTATCGCTGTTCGTACTCTCTATTCTATGTACCAAAAAATGCAAGATATTCTTAAAAAAACTTTGTGTTTTTATCGCAATTTAATCAAAATTTATTTTCTCTAATTTCTATTATGCAAGCATAAAACAGTAAATAGGTTAAAACCCTCGATGGGTACTTAATTAAGCTGCCTCGAGTGCCTTGACACTTGACGTGACACGAGAGTGTGACACAAACCTTACTTCGCTTCGCTTAGCCTATAGCCGATGTAATTCACAAATATTTATCAATAACGCTTATCAGTGTAATGGCTGGAGGCTGGTAAGTGGTAGTCAGTGACTCGGGACGAATCGAGATGAATCGAGATCGTTGCGCGATCGATAATTTACGATTACGAGTGGGCAATCGTTAGTGCCAGCGACAGACGCTAATTGAAGATCATTATCAGCGAGTCGAATGAAGAGCCCGATTAAAAACCATTTAGCCCCTCACTATCGCCACCGTACGCTAAACGTCTTCACAGATTCATTTTACTACCAATAATATATTACTGACGTAAAACGTTTTACGAACGATCAAATTATTATTCAAAGTTGTATTGAAATGGGAAAATTATTCGTGTCTCCTCAAATAATTATATTCATATTGTAAACACATCGTTACAATGTGTATCGATAAAGGCGATAAACTATAAAGACATCCATAAATCACGGAGTTAAAAGATTTTTTTGGAAGTGTCAAATAAATAATACAACTTCATAACAATCTGTGACAATGACACAAAAAGATTGGCCGATTTGTAGTGGATTGTGGATCCGAATGAATGCACTCTGTTTTTTATGCGTCGCCTTGGAGCTGTGACGAGATAGAGCACAAACCTACATTTTGAGATAAGGGCAAACAATCGAGCAACCCTTTAGTACCGCGCCCGCCCCCGACGTCTTGAATTAACATAATTCGATATCGACGGCAGATGCGTCGCGACTTTTACTTTTCGCCTTCAACTTTCACCTCGCCTCGCCTCGCCTTGACTACAATCTACTGTAATGCCGGGACGCACACGTGTCTGCGTGCCAGATCGATCTTCCTGCGCGATTGTGCCCGCGATGCGCGACAAAGGCGGCGTGGGCGCATTGTGGGCTTTTGTCCATTGTGAAGAGGGTGGCGCTGTGACACAATTATTTTACCCACTTTTTATGCCCATTGTGTTCAAAATTAGACAGCGCTGAGTTCACGTAATGCGATACGATCATCCTCCTTCGATTTTAGTTCTGTACCTAAGAAAGCGTATTTTAAAGATGTATTATTGAAAACAGGTTAGATTTCTATATCTAAAAAGCGTTAGATGACGCGGGAAGGGTTGTTTCCATAATTGATCTACGACGGACCGTTAGATACCGCGGATCAGCTGATAGGAATTCCTTTCATCTCGCGTGATGAATGAGATGTATTTGAAAGGGTGGTCACTCCTAGTCACAAAACACGTCTCGCGGCCAGTTTTATAGCGTTTGTGACCGTTTTATCGATGGCCCGGAGACGCAGCATCCGGTTCTGCACATTTATCTCGACAATGTGCCTCTATGAGATCGGCCGTTTGGAAGCAAACTAGTTTGGACAACGTTTCCCTCGCCGTCCACAATAACTAACGCCGATGCATAGTAATCGAATCACTTTATAACGACAATCGCCTTTATTGAACGGATACTTTTTAGATAACGGTATTTCGGTAATGCGACAAGATATATGTATGTATTTCCCATGCATGGGAACATATGCGGGTCAGACCTCTCCTAAAGCAAACATTAGTTAAAAATTATAACTTTTTTATGAATACATAAATTGTTAATTTGATTTGATATTTAAAATATCGATATTATTAAAATTATACTCTCAAAGTCATTCATGATTTTGCATGGAGTTCTAAGTATGACTTACTATACTAATCTTTTATATTATATTATAAACTACCGAGCTGGACCTCGCGGATTCCCCTGATTAAGCTACATAGTTATTTATTTCTTCATCTAAATTACGTACGTTGTCTGATAACGTCATCACCTATTGTCTCTAAAAGTGATAATGTTATTAGAACACGATAAGTATTATCTATATATTGTAAAATTAAGTTTAAGGCAATTTAATAAAACAGTTATTTTGAAGCAATTTTATCGAACAAAGTAGACTAGAACTGACAGCGATTAGATTAAAATAATAAAAATGTAAAATTTTTATTATTTATACCTTTAAGGAATCATCCTATAAAAAATAAATAAGATGTGTTTAATTAATTAACTAAAACACTTAAAAATAATCTGTCTTTTTTATTTCATATGTTATAGCTATTGAAAATATATCCTAGTGTTATAGTAATAAGTAGTATACACAACAAAACTTTGTACACGGTGCAGTTAAGCCTGTACAAGAAAGACAAACGCTCGTGTCGATGCACCTTACACTCTTCCCATATCCGTCAATAGACAAATTATGTTTTATAGAAATTCCTTCCATAATCCATAATATACGACCACTTTCTACGATTTAATACGTTACCTTATCATGGTCACACGCAGTCGCATCTCGCGGCAAACTTTTTTTCTAAGCCATTCGAATGTAAACTAGGAGCTGCCATAAACTAAATAATTTACATAAAGCCACTAACGGATCTCACGAAAACCAGTCTTGAGCATATTAGTGTTTGTGATCTATTAGAAAATCGCCAACACCAAATGGACGGTGTGTCGGTAGACCGCCGTAGGTACAGCCGCTCGTATAGCAATGCTTTGTAACATACCTTTTTTATGATAATTTCTTTTTCTCATCAAATCGAATCGAAAAGAACATAGTTGACAACAGCGAATACGACGCTCATTTGCATAACATATTGAGGAATAAAAATTTACATCTGCTTTTAAATGTTATCGACGATGGGTTTCAACTTAACACTAATGTTATTAAATCACATCTAAAGTATTATTTAATATTACGAAATAAAATATATACGACCTAATGTTCATATATATGGATAATAAAGAGACAATATATTTTAGCTAGTCAATTTGTGTAATGCCTATCGCGTTACCATTACACAATGCCATTGAAGGAGTTCTCGGTGTTATTCGTATGGGAGATATGTTTCCCAGGATTCCGTTAGTTCACATGACAGCGCAGCATCCCTTTCGCTCGAGTCAAGTGATGAGCTCAGACAATGTGACCCAGCTGCCCGGGCGACCAGGTGACGAACAAGCATCGACCTATTTGTACAAGGCAAAATAAATTTTATCCCCTACTATTTAGGTCTAAAATGGTACGTGTGACATAACTCAAAAATTTGTTCTAAATATCTTGCGCTCCCAAAAATTGAACTCAATCCGGTGGCTCTAAGATTTACTTTGATGTTAGCGTCTAATAATACTAATTTAGCAGATCATAAAGTGTTCAGTGGTCCATATGAGCACCGAAATATTTAATTAATAGTTTAGATGTTTAGATGGAATTTTCGGAAACCTTCCAATGATCAGTTGAGGCGTTGGGCCCAAGACCAAACGAAGTGAGGACTGTAAATCCAGAGTGTTACAATCGCAAAAATGTTAATGTATGCAAAGGGGAAGTGGAAGCAAAAAATATAAATAAAGATTATACACCTGAGCGACGCATGCCGGCTTGTTTGCAATAGAAACGGACAGGTATCTCACTGTCACTCGCACGAATTAATTATACAAGCATCGCAAGCGGCCCGAGCACGCCGCCTGAGCACGCGTCAGCACTAAAGGGACCACGAGAGCTGCGATTTTTTTGCATATTTTACATCACCATTTAAATTTTATATATACATATATATCTTGCCATTTCGGACGAGTTATTGAATAGCACGTAGCCAATTATCGATCATGACTATGGACGAAAGACGCGACACGCAAGTCTTAAGGGTGACACATAGTTGGATTCTTTTTTATCTCTAATTAGTGCTCATCGAAACGTAAACACAAGTTGGCTGTTTTGCAACTGAATAGCAGCTCGGATCGGCGATTCAAAAAATAATGCACCTGAATAAAAATAATTATACTTTCATAAAGGAACAGCAACAATGGCTGGCAATTTTGCCACTGCAGGGCGTTCGAGCAGACGTGTTAATTAGACGATTTTCTCACCTTTGGCAAACATTGCGTTTTTGCTGAGTTGCGTTGAGTTTTTTATCAATACGTTTTTTTTAGCCATCCAGAGACACAATATCCCCAATTTTGTTTTTTTTATCGATTTATGTATTCTTAAAAATCCACTGAGACTGGTTTGGACAAAAACTTCTAACGGTCACTACTTAAATGTTTGTGGTACTTGACAATAGAGCTCAGATGCTACTGTTGCACAATCTGTTGTAACAAAAATAATATTAGGATCGCTTAAGTTTGTTTTTTATTTATATTTATGTAATGTTTGATTACATAGTATTTAAAAATTTTAACATAAGCAAACTTATATAGGATTTTTTAAATTTCTTTTTATATATTATATTGAAAGTATCTAATGTCGTAGAACCTGTACATAAGTAGACTTAGGTATTATGTACTCATTGAATACATAGATAAATAGTATATAAACAACTCGCTTGTTTTACTGTTTTTTTTTGCAAGAAAAAAATCATCCCGATAAACAAACCTTTTGCGGCTTAATTACTTTTTTTATAAAGAAATTATTCGAGTTATATTTCGCCAAACCACAAATAAACTTATATAATGATAAACACTTTCTTGTTATATTAAAGTGTAACAAACAGTAGGTATCGATGAGAATGCATTTACGCTTCGTCAGTGGTAACAATGGCGGTGACGTCCTCCACCACCTCTGACCTGACGGCGTACACAAGGGAATGTAGGGAACAAAAAATAACAAATATTTATTTGCCTACAGGTATATGTCGGTTTATATTTCGCTTTTACGTACAATTTTGTTTAGTTGTTTCTATGAGCATTTCTATATATGCGTACATATAATTTATGCATTTTTTTTTCGAATGGACTTAATGCCGTTGACCTGCATTGGTCTTGACAGCGTCACCGGGCTGGGGCGAGTGTAGTGAGGTGTTGGCGATCACGGGAGAATGCCCTGCGTACGCTGATCATGGGGGGTTTCGACCGTTGGGCCCCGCCGCGCCGAGGCGCGGACGTGCCGTGACATAGGACTGGCCTCGCCGCCTCTTACAGCGGCGGAGAGTGGGATGTGGAATTTATGCATTTAAAGTTTACTTAATATTTCTTAAAACATGTTATAACGTGTATTTTTTATTTCAAATATTACTCATCCATTCTATGTGTTACCTTTGTATGGAATTTAAATAAAATTTATGTAAACTAGACAATGATCCCATATGTTTTGTTAATCACACACAAAATGACATACCAATAGGATGTCAGCTGCGTTGAATCAAAGGTGCACTTTTACTTGCATTCTAAGAAGGCTTTAAGTAGCTGCCGTACGTTTTTTACTATTCCTATATGTTTGTCTCTGGTGACGCTCTGACAATGGCCGCGGCGGAGGCGGCTCGGGAAAATAAAAATCAAAAACCGGATTTCCAAAATCCCGTTCGGTCGCATTCGGAACGCAGTGTTTTCGATTTCTATTTCGATTGTTTGTTTTTTCGTTCCATTGTTAAGTGTATCGGGGCGACATGCGTACCATTTTTGCAAAGACTCTATTGTATTCGAGGATGGAGTGACACGTGACGGACGAGACGTCGCAGGCTGCCCCCGGCACTGATGCCAACGACGCAACGCCACTCTGAGGTCAAATTTATTGAACAGTAAATAGATATTGAATATACAGTAATATTTCTATATATATGGAACTTCTCGAAGGAAAAAAATCTTAAATCTGTATAATTAGTTTTATTATTTTAAAACACATTTAAATAAAATATTTTATAATATTGTTTAATTATTTATCAATATAACACTCCATAAGCACGCCTACAGAGGCCAATCGTAGGGGCACATGCGTGTGCCAGTAAAACGCGACGTATTAAGGGTTTGAATCAAATGAGAAGCGGAGCGTCTTAACACTATGCTCCCTCATCCTTTTACGTTCGGGATACAGCGTAAAACTGAAAAAAAAGTATTAAAAAAATTATAGCGTTATTCAAATCTCAACAACATAAGTAAGTAATCAAGAGCAATATAAAGTTAATACGAACATTAGAATTTTAAAACATTTCGTACTAAAAACGTCTTGGAATAGTAGGCTTGTTTAGAAGCGATGATATCGTGATTCCGTTTTTTGCACGGAGATATTCATCCCGAGGCTACGCAACGGGATTCCAGATATCATACAGGGTCCCGTCGCGTTGTCTAAATTAGTTTTTGTGCACCACAGAGCGAGACGCGTCGGCGGTCAACCATCGCTCCGAGCAACACTTGACCGACTCTTTTTAGGGCGTCATACCCTTTTCACTACCTGGGTCTGACTTATTAAATGATATTTTAAATTGCTACACCCTTTACATGTTTATCTTAATAGCGATCTGTATTGTTTAATGTTGGTAAAATTAAATTATTTTAATTATTAATAATGCATGTTAGCATTTGCCAACTTGATCTTTGTCGAATCTAAGTCAAGAAAGGTACCTATTTAAAAAACTAGTGCCATAACCTAGTATCAGGTAAGGATTCAAATCCGTTATATGTAATGGGATATATGTAATAGCAACGGCGCAACGGCAAGAAACGCGAGCTCCTGCTCGTCCGGCGCGCCAATTATGCGCAGCGCACGCGCCGCCAAAAAAACGATCATCCCATCACAAACATTTTTTAAAGGCCCTAACTTAAATAATAATGCAGTAACACGCGAGAATATTTGCAAAATGCGATCCGCGAATTTCGTTTCCAAATTCCTTCGGGCTCGCTTTCGGTTTCATTTTTTGCCACCACTATTGTCTGTATTGTCTGCTTAATTCAGATTTGTGTTTCTGGTCAACGCCGCGCGCCGGTCGTTCGTTGCCTCTCAGTGTTTTGTTTTCCTTTTCAGTCGATTTAATACCTCGTATGGCAATTCGAAGGTTCTTAATTTGTGGGGAGACGTCAACGCTGCTAACGTCGTCGTCAGCGGCGGCAGCCACGGTCTGGCCTTGGTCCCATCACTGCAAAGGTATGCCAAATCAGCTGTCTGGGCCAAACGGACTTTGATAATGAACGCATGCATACGAGTATAATGAAGCGGCCGCAGTTTTTGTGACGGTCGAGATGAGCCCTCTCGGCGATGCGAGGTCGCGTAGCCCCGACCCTATTATTACTAAAACGATCCTAATTTTATAATGATCCTGTCACAGCCCTTCGAATGAAAAACTTACTAAAGGACAATTTTGCGACGAAATGTGGCAGTCGTTTAGAGATACGCTCCGATACTGCGGCAATTACATTTTTTCTTTATTATAGACGCATTTAGTTATTTTCGACTTGATTGCTAGGTACCTGTTTTGTTATTTTTTACGCTTTAACAGCGGAAGTTTAAATCGTACTTAATAAACTCGCCTCGGGCGGTCGCCGTAGAATGTATGTAGCCTGTATAATTTCCTTAGGAGTATAAAATTTCTTTCTTTAATTTAAAGGTATCTAAGTACCCCTGAAGTCAGTTTCTGCAGATATCACTTGATGAGCATGCATACTAAATCTGAGTTCTAGTAGTTTAGCTGTCCTATGTTGGAAATAGAAGTCGTATTATTTATGAGCAAGAAATTAATATAAAAATACCGAATTTAAGTTTTCATTAAGGAAAAATGTATTTTATGAGGTAACGATCAAAAAGTCGTTAAAAATCGTGTATGTACAAATATCACGCAGCGCGAGACAATCTTGCGGCCGTGTAGTGGCGAGGATGGGCAGGCGCGGTGGACGAAGGTCGAGCACTCAAATGGCACATTTGTATTGTTCATTACGGAGAGAGGTGAGAGATGTTGGCGCAGTCGCCGCGACGGGGGTCCAGGGCTAGCTCGATACAACTGACAATTATAAATTTATTTTTCATAAGACAACGATGAAGCAATAACTTTCTAATGTTATAATTAAAACGACTCTACTTATAGTTGCTTTTAAGCTTGCTTGACTAAGTTATGTCAAACGATATGCTGTTGGATATTTCTGTTAATTTATTGTTAACAATGCAACCTAAACTGTTCAAAGTATAACTGTAATTTAAATTGGAATAACATTAGAAATATTTGTAATATTATTTAAGAACTCCACCGACTTTATATTCACTTCTAACTAACATGAACCAAACAAAGGTCAACGATATACAATTTTCCAACCGTATTTAGCTAACACTGGGTAAATTTGGTATTATTGATAAAGTACCGCGGCGTTCAGCCCTGTGCTCTCGCTGGGGGTCCGGCAGGCACGTCGCTAAGCGTTGATTTGTGCGTGGCACCCCGCCGGCAGTATTTGTAGTCGCCCACGCCACGCGACGTCGCTCTCGACCGACCAGAAGATCCTGTCAATCTTCACACTCAAGCTGTTCAGGTTCATCTGGTACATCAGTTGGATGTACTGGAAACCCAAAAATGTGTATTTGCTACCAATATCATTGATTGTAACTTATATATGGATATTCTTAAACTCTAGCAATACAAGATTTATTGAAATATCCATAAAGGAAGAATATATTAACTATTTTAAAAAACACAATTTGTTATAAAATTTCTACGAAAAGTTGACCACAGTATTAATATTATAAAATATTTATATATTCGTAATATTCAAATTATCACTCCATCAATACTATTAATATTATAAAGATAATTATCGTACAACTAAAAATGCAGACAACAGTAACAGTATAGATTTGTAATGGAGAAAATTAAATTAATACAATAATTCACGTTAATGTGAGGGAGAGTTGCCATTAATTAATGAATAGCGCGAGCATATCTCACGTCGACGGTGAAAAGGCTATCACCTGGCGCAATTTCGATATCAACACCACGTATTTTCCAAATCTAAACGAGCCGAAATTAGAAGGCTAAGACAAGTTAGAAACCGGTCAACATAAAATTGGAAACGAACAGTTTGGTTGCGCAAGAGTAGATCGACCAGTTTAACGCTCGCGTGGGATCTATGGCTCTACAACGGAACGTGTGCCCGCTTCTGTAATACGTACTCGCTAGCTATGCGACATACCTACCTATTACTAGCTTAACAATATTAATATTACAACAATATTAATATTTACTTATTAATTAATTGTTGTCCGTCGACTATTTTGTTTGGGGAAAGATATAGCTTTCAATGTATAAATATCGAAGTCAATTTCTGCTTCAATATACTAAACGTTACATTATAACTTTGGTGTGATAATTAAACAAGGACGACAAGAATCGATTTGGAATGTATATTCGTCCTTTCATCACTATCTATCTTGCTACCTTTAGTGTAAAAGGTTATCGATAATTATATTTAAATATAATAAAGTTGAAGGCGTCGTACCAAAGCTGTAAATATCATTGGTTTGATTCGCACTCGAGGGAATGCGTTATTTTCAGGTTCTCGTATTTTATATTTATAAAGAATAATATATGCTTAAACAGTTTTTAACACTTTCATTTAGTTTAATTAAAATTAATTGTAAATTTATAATTAAATTATTTGAAAAAATATACTGAAATAAAAAATGAATTTGCATATCATGGCTAGACGTCTAGGAATCCTATCATCAGAATTTATCTATCTAAAATAGAAAACATTTACAGTTTCTATTTATAATGATTTTGTTTTAATATTAATATTGTTTTAATATTAATATTATTTTAATTATCTATTATATATGACCCGGTACTGTCCATTAAAATTGTACATAAATTAAGTAAACTCTACAGTTTCTTTTTATTTGTATTTATAAAAAGTAGCATTATTTTACATTTACATAGTTATTTTGCATGAAAGCTATAAAAAAACTGCTCTACCGATATTAAAACGGTAGATACTGTGAATTATGTCGCCGATAGAGTTATCTAAACATAGAGAAATCTAAACATTTTTGATAATTAACACTTAAGCGATGCAATTCGCCAAGTCATTTGGAATAATAATATATGTAGAGTATTAGTTTGCGGTGATATCTACACGTCCATTAAGACGTCGTCCGCGAGTGCTATAGCTGTCATCTAACTCAGCATTATTAGCCTTTGGATAACATTTTTCGTAACCTTTCATTTCATCGTTGGCACTTGGCTGTGTTCATAAAAATCGTCATTTAAATGCCGTTCTCGGCCTCCGCCATGACAACCACCTAGCATTAAGATCGCTCTAATAAAATGATAAGACTTTTTAACGACATGTTAAAAATAAATGTGAAAGTTTTACTCAAAAGGTATTTTTTTACAAGTGGATTCATTTTAAAAAATAAATAATTTTATAGCTCTTGATATGACTTTTTAGTATACGTATGTATGAATCTAACAAAAATGAATCTGTGTCAACTCAAGATCAGTTTAGGTTTTTGTGTGATTCTTCTCAAGTAGCCAAATATGTTTGAAACATACGAAATTGTGGACATATCAATAGTATTATCGAACGTTCATCTACAGTACACACTGTAAAATATTTTTCTCTCTTGTTTCCAGTTCCCACTAAAACCTTTTTTGTATCAGTCTAAGAAATAGACAAATAAACAGACTTTACAAACATATCTAAATTAATAACAGCGAGCCATACCCCAATATCAGGATCACCTATATCGTTAATAATTTCAAAAAAAATGCCACAATTCCACATACATATACAAAAAAACAGTAAACTTCACTAAGCGTATCATAATAACAGTACAGAGTGGTCCGAATAGCGCTCCATGACCACAATTACCTACGTTTCATATTAGCCCGTGAAAGGGTGGCCGACTGCGTCTCTACCATATTGATGGTGTATATTTATCACTAACTATTTGGGAACACCTGCTGTTACCTCGGATGAGCAGTATCTGTCAAATTAATACTATACCTTGGTAATAGTCCTAATGTTTTATTTACTCTTGGATCCCTTTTAAAATATTCTCACAGAATAGTCATGTTGACTTTGTTTGATTGAAATTAGGACAAAGACCATCGAAGACATTTGATGGTCGTTTAATGCTTCCTTTTATTGCTTTCTCTACAAATATGTGAATGTTGTGATTTTGTTGGGTATTATGATTGAAGCTACCTGTTCTTTTCCGTGAAACGTCGTTAATTGTAATTATGTTATTATAAATAACTTAAAAATAAAAAAAAATATTTAGTTAAGTTTAATAGTTGATATAACTGCAAAATTATTTTGAAAATATTTTTCATCATATAATATTTTCATGGAATGGAACCTCTTGCATAAATAGCTGTATCAAACTTAATCATATTTCTAATATATTCCATTATCATATTATTTTATATCAAAATATCTATTTAATATAATATAATAAAATGTTATGATTTGCTGTCCTGCTCTGTCAATGCAAAGCAAAGCGTTGAGTTCCGCCAAGTCTATAATTCGAGTTGAAAGTAGAGAACGGAGTGTCTTAGCGCTAGGTTTCCTCTGCCTACCCTGCTATATACAGCGTGAAACTGAAAAACCAACTCATTTCACTATTCTATTTTTACATATACTGCTATATTTTGTAAGATACAGTACTTCCAGTAAAGTATAATAATACAATATAATAACAATGTTGTAAGCGCAGTACGTAATTCTCATTTTCTTCCCCAGATCTCAGCTTCCTATACGAACACACATCTAATTGTAGCTGCGGTCGGTTTGAAGCGATTGGCGGTTAAAAATAGCAGACGACGCCGCGACGACGCCCGCGCCTCTGCCGTCTACACCCAAAAGATCCAGGAGGGGCTAAATGTACTATATGTCTTATAAGCTGCTATATAAAATATTAATAACTTGTCTCCTATAAAAATCTAAAATAATGTTTAAAACTTAAATAGAAATTTATTTTTTCAATGACACTATTCTTTAGCTGCTTTTGCAAATTAAATTCCTTTAGTCTACTCAAGAGATTGCGGATTTAGTAAAATATCTATCTTATCTTATTCGGAAGAATTATTATTATACATTTTTTCTATTGTAATTAGTAAAAACATCTTAATATAATGTACCAGCATAAAGCAATAATTTTAATATTATATAGCAACTCAATGACAACGGAGAGTCTTGACACTAAGGGCCCTCTGCCTACCCTGCTACGCGGAAAAAAGTGTTAAGCTAAATTTGCGTATTGAGTGGCGGCTGAAAATGAAAATAAATTAAATATAATCAATTGGAGTGGAGAACTAACAGCCGTCCCATTTACAGTCAGACGCTGTCAAACTGCGCCTGACATTTTCCGCCTCACCTCATATTTGGTTAAAAAAAAATTACGAATATCTAATTTAATTTTATATTACAGGTAAAAAGAAAGTTATCAGTAAAAAACAATATTTTACAAGACAAATATATACATCTGAATTATGATATTACATTTAACTCTAAGGTGTAAACAAAAATTGCGTGTGTGTAATCGACTTAAAGTTAAGTTTAATAGTGCTATACGTCATTGGTCCGATGCCTGTGGGAGATGCTTCAATGGCAAATTGCAAGGTAATTCATATAATATTAAACGTTTGAGCAAAATCGCTGACATTTCTAAGTGCTCATCAGTTGTTGTACATTTCACTTTGGAGATTTTATTTAAACAACTTGCTTTCTATTTTTTTTTTCAGAAAATAGAATTATGTACATGATTGCCCATATTAGTTTTGCATTCAATTCGACTTGTAAAGTGACAACTAAGAGTTACTATATGAAAATATTTGGAAAATCGAAATTTAACAGTTAATAAAAGCAGGCTGAGGAAGTCTAGTCTAAAGACCCTCTGCTCCTCACGCACCGCTCAATTTTCGAGATATTGTGTGTTGAATGGTGGAACTTAACGCTATGCTTTAATCTTGTTACCAAAGCAAGAAAATAAAACATGAAAAAATATGTTACCATTTTTTATTTCATTTCGTGTCCCCTTGTAGTAAGTTAACCAAGAAAGTATCCATTGATAGCATTCCTTTTATTCCTTCAGTCCATCTACAGAGAAACAACAAGGGACTTCTCTACATATTTGGTAGAGCAAGTCAATATAGATTTTTTTCGTAACTTACTGGATTAAATTACTTATGATGGCTAAATTCACAGAATTAAGCCTTAATTAAATTAATGTTATTTGTATTCTATGTTTTAAAAAAAATTGTAAAAATATGCTACATTTATACCATTATTTAGAATTAAAATTAAACCACATAATATATGAAAATATAACATGTGGAAACCAACGTCAGCCTAACAATTTTTGTCAGTGCGCAATAGATCTGGGTACGAAATTAACTAACGCCCAATATTAATAACCTATCTCCAACGTCAATCTTAGATTGTTTCATATATTTTTCAATCTAGAGATTGGATAGATGTATGAAACAATCTAAGATTGACGTTGGAGATAGGTTATTAATATTGGGCGTAAGCTAATCAATATACTATAGTCCCTGTTTTGATGAACAAAGTACCACTTTTGGTTCCAGTATGCAGGATACTGCAACCCTATAATGTATAAGAATATCTGAAGCCATCGTGACGTTTTGGTGTCCCATTCCGTCAAACTGTAATCATGATGGATGCTGGTTACTCATTCAGGGAAAACATAATTTTTATTTTTTCGCTCTGAGAGACCCAATGCAGTACTAAGTTCTTTCGAAAAAGTTCCTTCGCGAAAGTGAAGAGGTATCTTAATAATCATTTTGATCTGTACTTTTACCGTTAGCGACCAGGTCGGTTTCCAGGAGGCGCGAGTTCGAGTCCCGCTACATTCAATTTTTTATACGTTTTCTAAATAAGTATTTTTCTTTCCTAAGTGTGAAATGAAAAATGTTCAAAATAAGTTTGATCTGCCTACCTTGTTAATCGGGACGAAACGTGAACCTAAAAAAAAATTATTAAAGACATAGTCATCAGCACTTCAATCCGTCTTGCAAAACGGTACCGATAATTTAGTACTTAAATTGAAAAAAAAATACAACAAAGGTTACAATTTATCCTAAATAACCAGAAAAATTCACCAGAAATTAAATAGTATTAATTAAATACCTAAAGGTGAACCTTTTTAGGTTGTATGCCTATAGTGTTTGTAAGCTAAAAATATATCCAAAATAAGCAAATTCGCAAGAAATTTAATATCATTAAAATACCCCATAGTGCCTGTAGAGTAGCCGCGGGTAGCGCCATCTGTGCCTCGGACTCGTTACCGAGAGCCGCGGGCGCATTCACGATTTATTACCTACATTAACTACCAGTACTTGCTCACGTGAATACTTCACTATATCATAAATATTAAAAATAGCCTTTTTAAGAATAATGGCAAATTGAGAAGAATTTGCGATTAGGTATATCTAGTTATTAAGCGTGTGAGTCAACGCATGTTTAACCTTAAAATCTAAAATAAAGACTTCTATTATATTTAGTTTCACATTACAATCCACATATAGTAGGGAAAACAGAGGAAACTTAGTGCTAAGACACTCCGTTTTCCAATTTTTGAGATATTACGTGTCAGATAGCGGAGCTTAACGCCATGGATCATCTTATTACTAAAGTGAGAAAAATTAAATAATTCATTTCTCTGAATGGGAATCCAACCTACAACCGTCGCAGTTATACTCAGACAGTTACAGTCAGAGTGTCGCTGCCCTATTGTTTATAATATTGAATTAAAACGTATTAAGACAAAGTGAGAAATAAATAAAGAAGTAAATATCTTTTCTTTAATTTTGATTTAAGTAAGATGACTTTTTTTCATATAAATATAAAAAAGAAGATAAGTAATATACTTTAACTAAAATAATTATTAGTATTCAATTACATTTAAATATAATAAAAACGCTTATTTACTTGTGGGCTTTGTTCGATTGATACTTTCTATGAGTCACACTTACGTTCAAGAATGTTGGAGTCGTTACATCATCACTGTTAGAACGAAGTACCAATAACTGTGTATAAACGTTACTATAATAACTTATTTTTTTTTAACTTCACGTTGTAATCCACATATAGCAGGGTAGACAGAGGGAACCTAGTATTAAGACAGTCTATTATTGAGTGGCGGAGCTCAGTGACGCACTTTGTCTTGTTACCAGAGCGAAGCAATGATAATAACTCATTGCCCCCTGTAGGAATCGAACCCAAAACCATCGCGTTTAGAGTCAGACTCTGAACCGCTGCCAGACGACGGCCCCAACTTAATAATTGTATTAATTTAAATGCATGTAAAGCTCAGATTAGAAGACACTTAAAATATTTCCTTTAATACTTCTATTTTTGTTTACTTCTCAGACACATTACATATTTTTTCGTTGTTAGCATCTTGTAGGTGAAAATGTAATTTTTTTTTTGTAATAAAATTTATGATCCATACTGATCCACGTCATACTCTCTTAAAATTACAATTTAACTTAAAGACATCGGGATAAGTAATACAAATAAATGATTTTTTTAACTTTTTTTTATTTTATTATTTTACTAACTATACTTATTTTAAAATAAAACACACTTTACATATTAATATATTTATTTACTATTATATCAATTTAGGTATATTTTAGGTATATATATTTAGGTATATTTCAATATATTGTTTATAAAGTTCATATAAAATAAAATTAAAATAAATTGTATTGTAGGATTTTCGTGCAACAATATCCGGTTAAAGGGCATAAGGCGAGTGTACAAAGGTGAACAGGAAACATAAGTCAATACTGCGACACTCGGCGACGGTTGGTTATTTACTGCTTAGGTGTTGGCGCTCCCTTTGTTGATTTATATCGATCGAATATTGCTCTTATATTTTTTTTAAAAATAGAAAAAAATACATTAAAAATTAAATTAAATTAGCTTCACGCTGTATCCCGCACACAGCAGGGTAGGCAGAGGGAACCTAGTGTTAAGACACTCCGTTCCCCACTTTCTGCCGAATTCTGGAGGCATTGCGTGTTGAGTGGCAGAACTCAACGCCGCGCTTAACCTCGACACCAGAGCGAAGAAATGGAAATATAAATTTAAGTAAATATTTCATCTCCTCGAGTGGGGATCGAACCCACAACCAGTCGGTTTTGCAGTCACACCTCGTGCCGCTGCGCCACGACCGGCCTCAAATTATTAATATAAGGATTTCTTTTCGTTTCCTAATTTTACGCCTGGCTCACATTTAGTAAAGTAAGAAGAGAAGACTTAGTTTTTTAGTTTAGGTTCCCTTAATATAATGTTCTTAAATAAACCATAATTAAAACACAGTATTATATTTTAACCACCACTTTATTTAGGCTACAATAAAAAAGAACGGAAAATTTAAAACAGCTAAATATTGATTCTATTATCAGTAACAAAAAAAGCAGGAAGTAGGTAGTTTAGGTGTCGTCAGGTGATAAAGTCACCGTGGAAAGGACACGCGTCAAAGAAATTAGATGCCATGAAGTGTTATCTTACGATCGACGCCGGAACGCTGCGGTCGTTACGGTATGTGTGCACCTGCCCTTGGTATCATCAGCTCATTTGATATAATTAAAAATCTGTTATTAAATAAGTTTTGTATGTAGGATCAGTTAGTTAATTTAGTTTTTACTCTAAGAAACATGACGCCTTAATACACACCATGGCTATTTGTAGAATTGGACTAATCACTACTAATAAATAACTAAAAAGTTTTATGTTTATACAATATAGAGAGATTATTATAATAGCTGATTGCAGATTCCAGGCTACAAATAAAAAATCATACCACATTAAAACAAGAGTTACTGGTTCAATTGTTATTTCTATATATTTATTATATGTATATAAATAACCTAATATACTTAAAATAAAAAAATAAAAGACTTCAATTTTTTTTTATTTAAAAAAATTTATAACAAATTTTAAAAGTAATTTGCGAGTAACCTACCTAATATGTAAAGCTCTGTAATAAATCAAAGTAGTTCGTGTACAGTAATAATGCCTCACATTTCTGCCCAACTGCTGCATTTAGCTTGAATACACCTATCGTAGTAAATTATACAAAACATTTATTTCTTTTGCTTTAGCTATAAAAGTATTTATAAAGGTAATTTGCATGTGAAAATCACTAGAAAAATTTATTATTTATTTTATATATGAATATAGCTTCATAAAACATTTAATTTTTGTACAAAATTCTGTAATAATTCATAAAAAGTTTTGGAAGGCAGCAAGCAAAGTTTTTAAGTGTTTTTGTGAACTTCATTTCAATTAGAAAAAAAAGTATTGAATTCCAAAATATTTTATATTTTCCAGTCAAACGGAACTACTAAAATTAAATTTATATTATTCATGTATTAAAAGTATTTAAATCAGCTTCACGCTGTATCCCGCACACCGAGGGAACCTAATGTTAAGAGATTTCGTTCCCAATTTTCCGCCGAATTCTGGAGTCACTGCATGTTGAGTGGCGCAACTCAACGCCGCGCTTTGCCTCGATACCAGAGCAATGAAATGATAATATACTTTTAAATACATTTTTTATTTCCTCGAGTGAGGATCGAACCCACAACCAGTCGCGCTTACAGTCACAAATTTGTGCTCCTGCGCGATGACTAGATGGAAGTAAACTGGAAGTATTTAAAGACATATCAAATATTTTTTAAAGACTAAAAATTAAAAATAAAAATAAAAAGACTAATGTCATAAGCGACTAAGCTGAAGTAGTGATACTACTTCAGCTTAGTCGCTTATGACACATTTAAAAAATACACAAGCTCATTTGCAAGTAATTTAGTTACAATATACCTTAATGTTCCAGCAAAGTGACCTCGAAGAAAGAGTGCTTATAAATCAAGGTGTACCTACGGGTTAAGCCGCGGTGTCGTACAAAACGTTTTATTACAACCACTACTGTTCAATTTACAGTATTTTTGCATTAAATGTTAAAGTGAACTTATTTCTTTTATTTTTAGTATTATTTTTAATATTTTTTTTTAGTTGGTCGATTTTTTCACATATATCAGTGTATACAGAGAACATAGTGTTAAGACACTGCGTTCCGGTATTCCGTCAAATTTTCGAGATGTTACGTGTTGAGTGGTGAATCTCCACGCATGAAAATAATTCAAACCCATAATCATTACGCTTACAGCCAGAAGCTATTATATTTATGCATTTTTTTATATCTTTACGATATTTCCGCACTTTATAAGACAGATAGAGAAAGTCTGGTGTCATGGTATGATGGGTGGAAAAATTTAACTATGCATTTTCTCTATCTCTATGTAATTCAGGGAACCCCTATATTCTAAATATTGCTAGCTAGTGAGATTTGAACTCATAGTCATTATTCTCACAGATAAGTACTATTTAGTACTTATGATATAAGATGCTTCACATTGTTCACGTTATATGTAAGGGATGAAAAGAAAAAGGAGATATTTTCTTTATTAATAATAATTATTTAAAGGTTGTTAATTTAAAAACTATAAGTACATCTGAATGTCCATTTTAAACGACAAGTTAATATTAGATTCCAAAGAAAAAAATCTTTCTAGATTTTTAAAATATATTTTTTTAGCTTCACATACTGTATCCCACGTACAGCAGAACAGGCAGAGGAAACCTAGTGTTAAGACATTCCGTTTTCCACGTTGAGTGGTGTAATTTAACACCTCGGTTAGCCTTGTTACCACAGCGAGGAAATGAAAACATTAAATATTTGTATAAAATAACGTTAAAACTATTATACTTACTTATATTACCTCATGTTTATCTCTATTCTCTCTCCACTCTCTTCTCGCCGAGTAGTAAACGCCGAACTGTAGTACAAATCAGCCAACTTTCACCAAAACTAGATTAATTTGAGAGATTTCAATAAGTTCCCATATAACACATCTTAATAGTATGCAAAATGCAAGAATGCGCTTTTTATTCTTATTTTTTTGTTAATTTACATTTAACTACAGCTGTAATGTACCGTTCATTATTAGTGTTGTTAATATGTATAGATATCTTTTAATAGTCTCTAATATATTATTATTCACGTATTTACATTTGGAAACCGTATAAAAATGCATTTAAGTTATTATGTGGTTTTTAAATAAAATGATAAGATCAAAGCAAACTGTTATTATATATGTTTATATTTTATTATGAATAATGTTAATGTCATTGTATCTACTGAAATCTATGGTTACGAGGTTAAATGTTACATCTATTGAAAGAGAGCAAACTGTCTTATAACTGGGTTCTCTTAGCCTAAGCTGCTATATGCATGATGAAGCGAAAAGCTAAAATAATTTAATATTTAAATATTTTCATTTTTTCGTTCTGGTGTCCAGGCAAAGCACGGCGTTAAGTTCCGCTACTTTATATGCAATGACTCCAGAATTCCACGGAAAGTGGGGATCGGAGTATCTTAACACTTCTACAATCTGCCTATAGGTGATACAGCGTGAAGCTGAAAAAAAAATTAAAATAATTTATAGTAAAAGATATATATATATATATATATATATATATATATATATATATATATATATATAGCACCCATAGTTTACTTTACTAGTCAAGTATCATGCGAGTGACACAAATCACACAAAAACTTTGTCACAAAATAACAAAAAAAATTTCGACATTGAGTATTTTGTGTGGGAGTCAATTAACGAATCGAGGGTCTTTCCGCGTCTGTAATTAAGGAACCTGTCCTCTGATATGCACCTACCGACTTAGATAACGAGTACTCAACAATGCTATCCTTTAAATATGTTTTAATTAACTTAGCTTTATTTTCAAACCAAAAGTAATTATGTGCGTTTTTTCGTGGCGCTCGGTCTAAGAAACAAGAACTGGTTCGCACTCCGTATTATATTTAATTATTTATCATAATATTACATGTTTGACGCGCAAAAAATATTAGCACACTATATTTGAAGTCGGTTTAATTCCTTAATGTCAAAAAAACTAAATTATTACAAGTTTTTTTTATTATTCTTAAACTCTATCACTTTCTCTCTTTATACTAGACAAGAGAACAACGTAGCTTATCAAACTTTATACCCTGTCTCTACATGTCTTTTACTTTTAGATTTACCTGAACTATACAATGTACTTATATTCAGTACCCACATTCATCACTAAATCATATCTCGGTAAGCAATCTTTCCCACGCAATCAAATAATATTGTAAAAACAAAAGTGGACAGCTCACGTCGGACGGGTGCTGGAGCTCGATACATTTCATACTGTTTATTACTTATTAATTATTATATAATTTAGACATATGAGTCTTATTATAGAAGTGAGTTAAGTAACGGTGTCTGAACGTCGCACCTTGCCTTGCACTTGCGACGAAACAATCTCGGTAAATACTTAGCGCCGGCTTTCTGTAACACCATGCCTGTACCATGCACCTGTCTAATACACCTCATTCAATTTAATTAATGGCTCATGTCCAAACGCAATGATAAATAGGGAATAAATTGTTTACATGAAAAAATACTATTGTAATACTATGTTATGTAATCTTTGATTTTCGGGATTATTTTACATTTTAAAAGAAACTATTTAACTGGACTAATAGCGTATATTTAGTATTATATATTTTTGGAAATCGGGGGTTTCGAACACTTTGTGTCCGTGGTCACGGGTAGACTGAGGTGGTATTTGTCTGTCAGTTGGTATAATAATTATAACACCACGGACTACTGCAAAGTGTTCGAAACGTCGGCTTTCCAAAAATATATAATACACGAGATTAGTCCGGTTAAATAGTTTCATTTAAAACTATTATGTATTTATGGTGCATCCGTTGATGCAACGTTCTTACAAAGCAAAACAAAGAGATATATTAATTAACTTTTAATTAAATATACTTTGAAACAACAAAAAAATGATTTCTATTCCAAGTGATATATAATATATGTCTACGAAGACTCGTTATTTATTAGTCACCGCCAACAATGGTCTCTTGAAATCGATTTGATCCAATTATTATGTAGAGTCCCGTTACTGCGGCGTAAGGCGCAGGACCGCCGCGTAGAGCCGCAACTCGTTTATTTTGCTAACAATATCATTATGTAAATCATCTCAATCGACATCGAGAGTGAATCGAGTGATCGGTTAATTACTTGAATGTATTCGAATAATGATCGGTAATCGATTTTGTTGAACGTTGAATATTAAAGCTTGTGTATA
Organism: Heliconius hermathena; assembly: GCA_013403705.1. Classification (NCBI taxonomy): domain Eukaryota; kingdom Metazoa; phylum Arthropoda; class Insecta; order Lepidoptera; family Nymphalidae; genus Heliconius; species Heliconius hermathena. The sequence goes on from JAAIXJ010000145.1 coordinate 384,574, forward strand.
TAATTAGGCGGCGCCGGTAGCTCTCGCCGCGCCGGACGGATAGATGCGATGTAATTACACTAAGATGTTTATTCAACGAGTGACGCATGACTCTACAATTTTAATGATACGCCTGTTTTGATTGTTACATCTTCATTGTTAAATATTAATATGAATTAAATTTTTTAACTCTACGTAGAGTTTTTATATGCTATACGATTGTATGGATAGACAAAACGATAAAGCGATAATTGTTCTAATTAGTATAGGTATAATGTTTTGACACTTTAACTACAGATGTACACCACAGTCTCACATGATTACTTAAGAGTACGTAAAACTATTATTTAAAAAATACATATTTATTTTTTTTACTTCAGAGATATTGCGTATTCAAGACATATTTGTGTGTTGAGCGCCAATATTTGCTTTATGCCTGGGTTTCATTTTATCTAATTACATATTCATTTAAACTTATATATACGTACTAAACTTTATCTAATTTGGAAATGAATTCATATATATACACATATATATGTGAATTATTTAACTGATAATAGTATTATATCGAAAAAATATCATTCAAACAATATTTAGAAAAGTAACTTAATTATTAAAATTATATTTTATATAGGACTTACGGAGATTCAAGCTAATATAATTTAAATGACTCTATTAAAAACTCTTTAAATAGCTTTATGTGACCATTATATGTAAGTTATTAGGAAAAACATTTTTTTTTAACAATATATTTGTCAGGAGATATAGAGACGTGAATTGTAAGTAACTATTTTGAGATACACCTGCTCTCTTTATATTTAAAGTACTTTAAAGAACGTTACAAACGTTTGTTTTGTATTTAAAGACACTAAGAATTCGCGATATCGTTTTCTTCGTAACATTTTTGTATAGAGTCTATCGCAATGTGAACAAAAAAGACATTTGCTAGTACTAATTAATGCGAATTAAATGTTAGCTGTAACCTTCAATAAGTATTTTTATCGTATACAAGTAAAAAGTCACGTAGCTTATTTTTTTTATTATTTTTAAATAGCACTTCAAAGTTGAATTTACTGGTATATCCATTACTGTAAATAACACAGTATATTACGGTTAAGAAATTTCATTGGCCGCTATTAATTATTAAAAATATTGCCTACTTCTGAAGCCAGTCGTGGCGCAGGGGCACAAGCATACCATAAATATTACCGAAGCGCGGCGTTAGGTTCTGCCACTCAACACGCCATCTATACCTCCAAAATTCGAAGTCCTACTCAGAACTAGACAGAGAACTCACGACTATCACGTTTACATCAAATTCTGTTCTACTGCGACACGGTGACCTCAATTCGAAATACTTTAGCTATTTCAAATATTTCATCTAATTATTTAACAAATATCTCTAGATTAACATTTTCCATTTATAATACTATTAAAATGGTTATTAAAATGGTGACTGATACTAGTTCCAACATTGTCATGACTACCCAAGTCGCGAACTAAATCTATTCACAATCATCTACAGATCAGACACTAGAGTAATTTTCTAAGCCACTTAACGTCCAATGCATTGTCTAGACAAATCGCAGGAAGCCTGGCATCTCCTATCAATCATAATACTCTCTGGCCGAACCAGGGCAGGAAATCGTCGAATATAATATTTATAAGGCTTTAGAATATCCTGTTTATAATAGAAAATAGTAAAATAGATGCTATGAGTCATATTAATACTTTTAACCAACCAAAAAGAAATATTATTACTATAATATCGTATCGATATCCTTTTCTATCATTTCTTTTCATAATACAAAAAAAAAAATATACAAATACTTTTTGAAAGTAGCTTCGATAAAGCAACAGTGAATAACCTTCTATCTCCAGGGAACTCTAACGAAGTCTCACCAACAGTACGTAGTGACATCTAGCGGACGACAGGGACAAAGAATTTCAGCTTTTTACATACAAACAAAAAATTAAATTAAATCAGCTTCACGCTGTATCCCGCACACAGCAGGGTAGGCAGAGGGAACCTAGTGTTAAGACACTCCGTTCCCCACTTTCTGGCGAATTCTGGAGGCATTGCGTGTTGAGTGGCAGAACTCAACGCCGCGCTTAACGTCGACACCAGAGCGAAGAAATGGAAACATAAATTTAAATAGATATTTCATCTCCTCGAGTATGGATGGAACCCACAACCAGTCGGTTTTACAGTCACACATCGTGCCGCTGCGTCACGACTGGCTTTTTACATACAATTTGATGGAAATGTAGAATTGAGGGTTGAATTATATCATATAATAATATATAATATTTGATAAAATGTAATATATAATATTTGATAATATTATTATATAATATTTGAATTATATCTTTTTATACGATGGGATTCGAATTTGCTATCCCACTTGAGAGAAAGATTATTTTTAACCGTTTTTATTTGTCCGCTCTGGTAGGTTAGAATCAGACTTAAGTTCTACCACTTAACACGCAATGTCTCGAAAATGGATAATCCTGCATGCGGGAAAAAACGTGAAATAAAGATTAAATTAATCAATATAAGTTTGAACATATGTACATATTTCGTTGGTACCAAGTATTGCTTGATACTAACTATTATCCTTATAAGGCAGCTTAATTTTACAACTTATTTCGATGTCTAGTTAGATGTAACAATTGTTCTATTGCGTTGTTGTTGTACCATAACTAGTTATGCATATATTTAATAGAAAAGTAAAATATATTTAGGTTTATTTTTCTTTAACTACACGCTTTGAGCTATATATAAAAGGGTAGGCAGAGAGAACCTGGTCAAGATATTTCCTATTCTCCCATTTTCACCCGTATTGGTATTACTGCATGAATTGGAGCAGAACTTAACGCCGCGCTTTGTCTACCCGAATTTGTTATGGTAAATTTTCTCGTGAATGAGACTGAGTTTCAGTGAAGAAAATATATATAACTATTTTAAAATAAAAAAGTCCTATCAATTTTGCACCGATTTTTAAAACTAAAAACGATTATAAGTTTAATAATAAAAATACTCTATCTATATAATAAAAAAACTCTATCTATACATAATATTTAACTAACTTTCTATTCATATATTTATTTACGCACTCAATATTATTTTTGTATAAAAATATTACTTTTATAAACTTTAGGGATTTAAAATTATGTCTTCTCGCTTTTGTCAGTTCTTAATATATATATATATATATATATATATATANTAAATGTTAGTTCTTTATATTAAATTTTGAAAATATCAGTATTATATGTGAAAATTCTATACCTATATATATATATTATATAAATTCTAAAATTTTAATTACATATATTTAAAGATTAGCAATTTAAAATTCATATGCTCATTGACCGTGGATAGTTCTAAACGGAAACGGAAACAAATTAGTTTCTGGTCGTAAAAATTAAATATATTTTTCATGTTTTTATCCAAAAATTGTACGATATGACGATGCAAGTGGAATATGCCAAATTATACGCTATGGTTGTGGGTTGAGCTCTATTTTGAGCTATGTTTAGAGTTTTAGAATATTATTTAGCTTTGCGCTTTATCTCACATATAACAGGGTAGACGGAGAAAGCGTTGTGTGAAGACACCCCGTTCTCCGCTTTCCGCCAGAATTTTTGAATAGTTAAGCATCTACACAATGCCGTTTTTTGCCTTACCAATAGCGAAGAAATAAAAATAATTAATTCTTCTAAGTAGGGATGCAACCCACAATCATAGATTTTACAATCCAATACAGTCACTGCACCGTGACGCCCTCGAGTATTCAACATTAAATATGTTTAAATGGGAGAAAAGTACAACAGATTGAAATATATTGCAATTCTCTATGATGATTCTATTATATACTTAAAGAAAAAAAATTGAGCGTCAAAATATATATTAAAGAAGAGCTCAGTAGGTAAGTAACTAACTAAAGACGACCTTCCACATCGTTTTTACCTATCGGTCTAACAACCTGAGCCTATAAGCGATAAGGCCACAATTAGTACATAAATATTTGCTTATCAACAAGTGTTGGCCATAATTCGAGTATTAACTTGGGCTGTTATTAATACGTACAAAAAATGTGAATTAAGTTTTATTACGGTAATTACGAAATATTTTTTTTGAATATAATAGCAACATGAGAGACCTTTATTCGAGGTTTGTTAAATCTTTTTTTTTAAAGGTAATTTATAAAATATATATTTTTAATGAGGATCTTATGTTATTATCTACGCTTTAAAAAAAAATATTTTTTTATTATGATACTTTTGAGCTCTATCGAAACGACTCTATGGTCATAATGAGATGTTTTAAAGCAACAAACATAATTAATAAAGATATTGAATACTCTTCAGGGAATCAAGGAAATTTAAAATAGTCGTTTGTATACAAACCGTTTTTAAATTGTACTTTTAAATTCAATAAAATTAGATAAAAAAATCTTTACATCAATTGTATAAATATTTTACTTAATATTAAATATTTTAATTTGTTTTTTAGCTTTACGCCAGATCCCGCATATAGCAGTGTAGACAGAGAGGACCTAGTGTTAAAATCCTCCGTTTCACTGTTTTCCGTCGAATTTATTAATTTTCATATGATTAATATATAGGAACATAAAAATTAAGTTGTAACTGAGTTATTATTTTGATTTTGCAGCTGTGGATTCGATTCTCACTTAGAGCAATGTTTATTCAAAATTATTTTCGTTCGTGATGGTTCTATTTGATCGAAATGATCAACTATCCTACACGATATACTAAGTTATTAAAAATTTAAATATATGCACTATTTCAAAGTTTACGTCGTGCGTAAAAATAATTAAATAGAATTTTAGACGTAATATAGATATAGTTCATTTAATATACCTACGTGTTATATTACAATATCATATGCCGCAGAGTCGATTGGGAGATAATCACAATAATTCATATCTAACGTGACGTCAGCTTCGTGTGTTGATTCAAAGGCGATAACTGTCACGCTGATGTATGGCCAGGACTCTATCCTGCTTGTGTGCTTAGCTAAATACTGTGAGGTGTTCTGTATTGAACATTATTATATTGCGGTGATGTCTCTACTATCTACAATTTGTGTCCAAAACAGATATAACACATTTTAATAGAAAAAGAAGATATGTTTCTCTTATTAGTCAGTAAAGCCAAACAATTTTAACTCTATAACAAATTGTTTTACTTAATAAAAATAAAAAAAAACATAATTCTCATCGACCCTACCTCAAACATTGATTTAGCATTTAAAAATTAATCAAATGTTGAACTTATAACTGAAAGAGATGTCAGCTTCATTTCAAAATACCTAAAGAGTTCCTTTTGAAGAAACTAAAAAGCCAACAATCAGAATAAAGTTAATTTATATTGTGATATGGGCCCGTATGCGCCGCACCTTGAACCCAGCGGCAAGCCGCATGGAACACGCCGTTTCACTAAAAATTATGAACACTGGCTTGCGCTTGTTCTTATATCAAGTCCTTTGTTCTATATAGACAACTTATATGTGTTCATACTAAATGGAAAACTAGAAAAGTGTTTAAATAGAGACAATTTATCTTTAATACATTTATTGATGTAAATTAATCGACTAATAAAATTTCTTTAAAATGTTAATATTCAAAAGTAAGTGTGACTGCAAAACCGACTGATTGTGGGTTCGATCCCCACTCGAAGAGATGAAATATTTATTTAAATTTATATTTCCATTTCTTCGCTCTGGTGTCGAGGTTAAGCGCGGCGTTGAGTTCTGCCACTCAACACGCAATGCCTCCAGAATTCGGCAGAAAGTGGGGAACGGAGTGTCTTANTGAAGCTAATAAGTAGTATCTCGCTACTTAACTATCTAGATATTATAAGCGAATGGACAAAAAATACCAATTCCATTTTAAATTGTACTAGATTAACTTTATATTATATAAATTATGATAATTTTAAACGTTAACTTTTATGAACTATTAAGTACAATTATTTAGTTAACTATCAATTTCTAATAATTTACTTTTTTAATTATAATTATCTATTTATATATTATATAACGTTATGTTACTCTCTTCAATTTCCCACAGTGTAATCAGTAAATCATAATATTCTTATCTGTCCGGTAAATTAACTTTGGTAATAAAACGGAGTGTCACTTGCAACAGATATCTATAAGGTAGAGTCAGTATGTTAATCTTATCGTTTAGAGTTCATTAAGAGCCCGCGATAGAAGGTAGTAGTACAAGTTCACAAGTATTGAATTTATTTTCAGATAAATTAATATAAATTGATTTAATCACACCTTTTAAGTTTCATTAAATGCTAACCTTCTATTATAGAGGTCTAAAATTTGCTTATGGCATATTTTGAGCTTTAAAAAGAATGATGAACAAAATGGAAAGCGTCTTCTTTCTATTTTTAAAATGTTTTTAATTTTAAAAAGGATATCTTTTTTATTTTTGAAAAAATATAAATAATATGAAATTTTAATAAGCAAAATCTTCAAAGGTGTTCTCTAGATAAACAAACCCATAAATATCGTTTTATATAATACATATTTTCAATCAAACTCAAAATTAATAAGAAACTCAATGGAATTCGAATTAAATCTGTATGAAACGGTTGCTATATGAAGATATAGCAACTATAAAGATTAAATTTTAAAATATAATGCTGTAATATTTAATACAATTATTAAGTAAGATGTTTATATTTAACATTCGTTATTCAACGTATATGTGCTTTGTGTTTGTAATTTTTGCAATAAAGCTTTTTCTCTTCTAAAAACAGACATTTATATATAAAATTAAATTAAACATCAGACACTATGAAATTATATTAATTTAAATGTTATTAATAGCCAACAGCAATACAATAGTTGCAGTAGCAGTTGTATATAATACTAATTAAATTATATATATTGAGTTTATTATTCCTGAGCATCGAATAGTAGAGTCGTCGTTCAAATATTAGTGTTATAAGTATTAAACAAAAACTAAATACCGTGGCCACATATTTATATCGTCAACACCTACGAATTCCTGAGAAAAGGTACGAAGGCTCGTCGCAACGGGGCGCCGGCACATAAATTGCCCCTCGCGGACATCGAATCCGCGGCCCTTGATGCACCTGCCGGTGTTACCGCGAATACAAAGCTAAATTCCGATTTTTGGTTGAGATTTTTCGATAAAAAAAACTTTTAACACGAAATGTAATCGTAAATTTGATTATAATAACATTATGTTAATATAAATTTTATAATACTAAGATCATATGAATATATTTAAGATTTTTATTCGAGCATTTTATTTTATATAAAGATATAATTTTCCGTTCTCAAATAACAAAATGTTTTTGCTGGAACAATTATAAGTATTTAAAGCGTGGAAGATTCCTATCAAACGTGACGATATTTCATGCCGACGGCTTAGCCTATAAAGCACTTACTCTACATACCGTGCACTACTTAGTGCCGTATAGAAATATATTTAAGCTTATTATATGTCTATTATAATTCGTCTTATATTTTAAATGTTTGTGTTATGATAATAAACATATATGATTAAAAATATGTTATTTATTTATTATTATTAATTTTAAAAATACAAGTTATATTTTAAAATAAATTTAAAAAGACTAAAACAAACATAAGCCTCACAGTATCGACAGCTTCAAAAATCAAAGGAACATTAAAACAAGATTGATGAAAAGTTATACGGATGACTTAAAAAATAAACTATTAAACTTCACTGACCCCAAAGTTATTTTTTGTGTCATTATTCTTGTTCAAAAGATTTTGTATTATTATCTGTACTAAAATAAAAGCAAAGCATTACCTATTATTTTACGAACAAATTAAATATACACCTTTCCTTTCTTTTTATTTTTATATAGAGAATAATTTGTTTTCAAAAAAAATAAAGAGACATCTTAAAAAAAATAATATATAAAATATAATTAGTCTATGTCAAAGATTATTTTTTAGCTCTGTCCCGCACATAACAGTGTAGGCGAAGGGAACCTAGCGTTAAGACACTCCGTTCCCTATTTTACGCCGAATTCTGGAGGCATTGTATGTTAAGTGGTAGGACTCAACGCCGCACTTAGCCTCAATACCAGAGCGAAGAAATGAAAATATTAAATATTTAATTTCCTAGAGAGGGAATGGTGCCCACAACCTATTATAGTTTATACATTTATAGTCACACGCTTGTACCTCTGTGACACAACTGGCCTCAGATTATGTCAAAAATTTAGTTAAATATTTAAAATATAGAATCATGTGAAATTGTCCTACAAAATAAACTTGTATGCAAAAAAATAATATAGCACGAGCGCACCGCTATCATCGCTCTTATTAATATTCTATCGACACATTACGATGCAGACATGTTAATTACTCACTTATCATCAACTTTGTGGGTTTTATTCCAAAATATCTTTTAAATTTTTACTTTTGTCTAGAGTTCATAAACAAATCTTAGTTTTCAGGGCTTAATAGTTTTAAAACCAGTAGCTATTTTTTTTGTTATAAAAATACTTGCTTTAATGAATTGTTTGCATTTGCAATGTGAATAGAGAGTGTATGTCTGTCCGAGATGATTATTATATAATAGGTTTAATTTTTAGTTTATAGAACGTTTTAAATACTTTAAAAATATTCATTTTTTCAATCTGATTGATTACACCAAAGAATAGCATTGTGTTTCTTATATAAACTAACAACAGAGAAATTCTCTATCATAATGAAAATACGTAAAGAATAAATAGAGACAATAGATACATATATACAGCAACTCATTAAAAGGACAGGACACCTTATATCATAGATTGGTTCTCGTGAGAGATTCCACTAAACATAAATCTGCTTACAAAACCTACTCTACATTGTAAGACAACATGTAATAGAACAATGGCAAACTATAGACACGTAAGCGACAAAATAAAAAAAAACGCCGTTTATAATCGATTCAACATGATATAATAACAGTAATAATCATAAAAAAAAAAGTTATAAAAAACAAATATTAATTATCGATATCGATTATTTACAAGATGTTTACGCAGTTTCAATTATATCGCTATTCGATTGTTAGAATCATGGAACACAAGGATTTAGTCAACATTTACTAAATATTGCTAATTTATTTATAAAAAAAAAAAGTCACATAAATAAACAATATGAATACGCTTTTACTAGATATATTGATATAATGATTGTGATTAACGAAATAATAGTAATAATATAATAATAATACAATAATACACTTAATAAAATAAAATTAAAACTACTTTAACTGTTGTTTTAAGTAGTTTTGACTGCAACCGTAATGATAACGCGCCGCCGGCAACTTAACTTTTATATCAATATATCTAAATCAATGTAAAAACGTACAAAAAATGTGACAATTAAAAAGAGCTTAAACATTTAAGCATATGACAGTGATATTCATGTAAAAAAAAATGTCAAATTAAAAAGTTAGTCGCCAATAGCGAAATTGGTGTTGTTCGTCCGTAGCGGCCTATCCTGAGGGGTACCATGCAAATCTCTTCTGTTGGACGTATATTTTATATCTAAACACGATGTTCTAAAACCGCAGTCATGTTTTTATAACATTGATTTAATTTGTTTGAAGCTTTAGTTAGTTTTACACGCAAGGTACTGTATTTATATTAGAATGAATTTTGTTTAGCAAATTCAAAAAGCAAACAATAGCATATAGCTGTAATATACATACATATTATATATGAAACTCAATATAATAAACGAGGTGAGAAAAGCGTTGTTTTCAGAATAGTATATTTAAACGCGTTTCACTAGTACAGCCTCGCTTCATTAGACGTACGGAATGTCATACTCCCCGACACACGTGAAGTTTTTGTAAGAGCCGAGCACGCTAGCAACTTGCTCCCGGTTTTTGTCGATGATATACGTATTGACAGGTGAAAACCTTTAGTAAATCAATAAATAAACGCTTGTCGAACAATGACGGACATTTAAAAGGTGTTCAAGAAGTATGCTTGTATCACATAAATAAAATAAGGAAGTGCCTTAGCAAAAATAAACTTGTAATAAAAAAATGAAATAATGATTTAAAAAAATTGACTTTAATTTGTTTTTATTTAAATTCTCTAAAGTGTGCTACTTTTTTAATTTTATATTACATAATTGTTTATATTTTTTGTTCATGCAAATTAATATTGTATATGATTTTTATATACATATTCTGCCTCTTTATATCCTCCTATGTTTAGGTATCGTAAAGATTTTTATAAGCTTTTTTATTTATGTAGAGTCAGTAATACTCTTAGAAATCAATTAATCTTAGTAAATATACCCAATGGGAAACAAATACCGAATTCCGATTAAACACTGCGTCGGTAATATAAAGATTAAACATAAAAATACGGTGACCATAAAGAAATTTACGTAATTCAAATGAAAGGTCAATTTTTTACATCAATAAATCAACGGCGAGGCGGGACTCCTGCGCTCGCGTAAACAACGTGATCGATTAGTTCTGTACAAATATCGATGTTACACGCTGTTTACGATTATAACCGACATCGATTTTGCTTACTTTAACAAAAGGCAAATAAAGGTCATAAAAGGAATTATTTAAGATTTTTTTAACTTATAAATATCAAAAGTTTGTGTTGTTTTTTTTTTCATTTGAAAAAAAAGACATTTCTACATTCATAGTGAAGGACCCGTTGATAATTCTCACTAAGTAATTAATAGTTCAACTTACAAGTAACTAATAAGTGTTTGGTATGCCTCTAATATAATGTAGCAGATTTTTATCTCTCATTAAATTTATATTCAATTAATAGCGTCGCTCAAATTGGTTTCCTTTAAAAAACATATTCGAGGCTATTTAAGTATGTAGATCGTTTCAAAGACGATTGGATTTTAAAAATTAAAGCAAAAACATAAAATGTAAGTTGTATTGCTTTGTCAGTGTGTTAGGTATTCGTATATTCAAAATGAAGTTGTGATAAATTCGACATCTGTGAAGACTGGTAATGCGACATGTCACCGTCGCGTTGCCATTCCGCCTTCACCGTGCCGCCAGTATAATGAATGTTTTATGTGTTCAAGTCCAAGCCTTCTACAGATACCTCTATATAAGCCTGCACTCGCTGAACATACAAGATAATATTAGTTACATCAAACGAATACCATTTTGACTCTACCTGCGCTACTTCTACAATGAGCGCTCATTATGGTTAAAAAGTTGTCGTATCGACCGGGATTCATCAATAATACTACCAAATAAAATATTTACTCTGGTTTATTTAAATACTTATATAATAATATAAAACATTTTAAGACTAATTATTCATTATTTACCTACGAGAGGCTCGCACTACCACTGCCGTCTGTTCGTCATCACCTAGCATAGTTTATACAGTTATATACATATCAACTCGTCAACTTCGTTGAGAATAACGAAATAATTACATTTACAACATTGGGTTTGGTTCGTATCGGGCTCGCGCACTGCACTAGCATACACTACGGCACTCGCGTCCGTAACAAAGTCAAACAAACAACCGGACAAACAAACAGTACGGCGCAGTGTCGTGCGCAGCGTGTGGCGTGCCCTTGACGGACGAGCACTGGACCGGCAGAGTGCCGGCCCGGAGAGACTGGACTCTATATATCTCACTTCTATAAAGAACATTTTTATATATATCATCATATACGTGGAAATAACATTACTTTATATAAAAAAATACCTATTTATATAAAAATTAAGTACCGAAATTGGCCACAATTACATACAAACGAAAAAACAACAAAACAATTAAAACAGGAATAAAACCATTTTGGCATCGTATCTGCTTCATTTTCAATAAGTTACGTGAGCAGCCTCGCGGCGCAGCGCGACGGCACCGCCGCCCGGAACAGCGCGAGCGCTGGCGCCCCACTGGCCGCCCCAGTGGGCGCACTGATGCCGGGCAGCAGCGGGCGCGCCGCCTCGTGGGCTTTATCGAGCACTTAAAACAAAAATTGCACCTATTGACTCTTTCGTATTCCTCACTGGGCGAAGGTCCGACCCGATTCGAGCTTCGCTTTCGTCTCATCACTAATCATAAATTTACAATAGTAGCAACGGTTTTACATTAGTCCGCGCCGCGCCGCCTACCGCCCCGACTCGCAGGCGACGTAGGGCGTAGGGCGGCGCGCGTCAACATCGTTAATTCATAATATCTATAAATAAATTCGATGGAATCGTCTGTCACGGTAGCACGAGTCGCGGGCGGCGCCGACGCCGGGCGGGTACTTACCGGCGGCGGCGGCCAGCGGTGGGCGCGCGGCGGCTCCGCATTGTCACTCACTACGAGGTCACTGGCCGCGCGCCTAACGAGAACTGAAACTGGGCTTCCGTGAACTATGTACAGCTATGTACAGCTGGGATCCCGCGGGCGGCTAGTGCGGCTCCGCGTAGTAAGGCCGCGGCGGCGCCCACGGGGCGAACTGTTAGTGCGCCGCCAGCGTGTGCGCGCTCTGCAGGCCGTGCTGCGCGTGCTGGGCGTGCTGCGCGTGCGGCGCGTGGGGCGCATGCGGCGCGTGCGGCGCGTGCGGCGGCGACAGCGCGGGCGAGTGCGCGTGCAGCGGCGGCGAACCGTGCACGTCGTGCCCGTAGTGCCCGTGCCCCATGCCGTCCAGCATCTCTCCGCCCAGCGTGTTCGGTGGAGTCATTCTCTTCTCTTTCTGTCTGCGATTACAGAACCACACTCGTACTACTTCCTTCTCCAGTTGCAAACTGTCTGCAAGCGACGTTATTTCCTGAGCAGAGGGTTTTGGTTGTTTATGAAAGTGCTGCTCGAGAGCTCCTTTCACAGAAACTTCTATGGATGTGCGCTTCTTTCTTTTGCGACCCTGCGCAGCAATTTTATCAATGCTCGTCGGACTACCTGTCGTTGAATCCGCTTCTTCGAGCCATTTTTGTAGCAATGGTTTCAATTTGCACATATTTTTAAAACTGAGTTGTAGAGCCTCAAATCTGCATATCGTGGTCTGTGAGAAAACATTTCCGTAAAGCGTACCAAGCGCAAGGCCTACGTCAGCCTGTGTGAAACCGAGTTTTATACGACGTTGTTTGAACTGTTTTGCGAATGCCTCTAAATCATCGCTCGTGGGCGTGTCTTCCTCGGGCTGATCGCGCTCCAGCGCGTGGTGGTGGTGAAGCGGATGTGGAGAGGGCTGCATGTCGCGAAGCATGTGGTGTTGGTGCATGGGCACTGGGTAGCCACCGTGTAGCGCCACCGGAGATCCGGCGCCATAGTGCGCGGACACGACGGGCGCGTGCCAGCCGTGGCTTTGCAGGTGGCGATGGTCGTGCTGGGCGGCCGGAGGCTTCACGTCGGGCTGATGGGCGTGCGCGTGTGCGTGGTGCGTGTGCATCGTCCACGGATCCGCCGGCGGTAGCGACGCCCACGGGTTTAGGCCCACGGGCGCACCCGGCGACGGTGAGCCGCCCGCGTGCAGTGGGTGCTGGTACTTCATGTCGGCGGGCTCGGCACTGCGCGGCGATGCGGCATGATACCCGCCGATGCTGCCGAGATCCAGCTCTCCCGGCATATACGTGGTCGCCGCCATGGCGCCGTACCTCAGATCCACGGTGGACGGCGTCTTGCCGGCTCGAAGGCTCTAGAGCCTTCACCTGGCGCACTCTTTCGCGAAACAAGCGCGTCAATCGCGCGGCGCTGCGGTAGCGGCGGGGGCCACCTCACATCACCGGACTCAACAACGAACGACATGCGCGTGCGTGCGCGACGGCAGCACGGTGCGGACTGGGCTCGAGGCGGCGGCAGCGCGCCGCGCGCCGGCGCCGGAGAGGGGCGGCCCCGCCCAGCGCCGCCCGCTAATGACGCCGTAATTGCGCACCGCCCCCCCGCTCTGCCGCCCGACCGCCCCGCGCCCCGCCGTGCCCCGCGCTCACAGCGGCCCGGCGCGTCGCGCGCTCTACACTCTATCATTCACACCTTAATATTTACAAACATAATCGCTACAATTTTTCCGGCACTCACAGAGTACCGCTACCGCCGCTCGGAGAGCTCCGTCGGCCATACACATAACGTGCACAGTTTACACACTGCCATATAAATAAAGTAGTTACTTTCATTTGTTAAGGAACTTTCGACGATAGTATTTATAAAGTTCGAGATACAACGCAATATGACACTACTGCCGTAGTTGAGACGAACTCTACATATCTTTCGTATAAATAACATCGGATCATGTTACTCATATTTACAATTTTGATAAATATTTTTTTATTCATTGGTTAACTTTACGCTGTACCCCTCCCTCACATAGCAGGGAAGGCAGAGGAAACCTGGGAACTTAGTGTTAAGACACTCCGTTCCCATTAAGACACCTTCATTCCCCACTTTTCTCTGAATTCTGGAGGCATTGCGTGTTGAGTGGCGGTACTCAACGCCGCACTTTGCCTCGTTACCAGAGCGAGGAAAATGAAAATATTAAATATTTCATTTGCTCGAGGGAGAATCGAACCTACAACCTCTCACTCTCACATTTACAGTCGCAGGTTTGTGCCCCTGCACCACGACTGGTCTCATTTAATTTATAATAATAATAATAATAATAATTTATTTAGCAAAAATCATCGTGTACAGTTAACAAAAAGTACTGGCGCCTGAACTAGGATTCCCTGTATTTCAGGCCGCCAGGTCAATTTATATTTTAATTATAATAATTTTATTCTATTAACACATTGAATAATGTACAATTATTACATTCTTATTAGAATACACAATATTTAATTGAAACAAACATAGCAAGCAGATATCTACTACTTAACATAAATATTACCATTAAATTATGTTGACATTTTATAAGTTGAGACTTAGACAATTTGATAGAGCTCATTTTATTAATAATCTTACAAAAAAAAAAGATTTTTTATAATTGTTAAAACATAAATTGACAAGGATTAAAGTGTTGTTAAATTATTATTTGTATTTTATTCGAGGCTATAAATAAAATTTATAGATGTTTTATGATTATTTCTTACGTGCTATATGACAAGAATATATATGCGATAACTATTTTCCATTCATATATTAAATACTACGTTCAGTTTGTAATTATTAATTAATCAATTAACTAATTAATGATTAAACATAAAAAAATATTAAATATATATATATATATATATATATATATATATATATATATATCCATGATTAAAATATTTTTTTGATAAGTAACATTTCAATTATTAAATAAGTGCGCGAGAGTGGGCTAGTTTTTACTTTTCTTATCAATTACAACAATTAACAATTTACTGATTATAAGATATTAAAACACCACTTATATAGGCAAATGACTTAAATTTTTACGTTTTATCATTATAAGTCCTAACCGGAAATAGAACCCACAACCACTAGCTTTGCTTTCAAAGATATCAATCAAACAAGGAAATTAAATCAATAATTTATATTTAATTCAAGCTATATTTAAAATAACATATAATAAAAGATAGAGAGAAATAATAAGTTTTTATATGTGTTGTCTAACATAATATTTAAAAAAAAACTTTAGCCATCAGATTATTAAACAGATAACAACCGAACTCTACCATATTATTACGTAGTACTAGTATTGTAGTACGTCACACAACAAAATGTGACCCACATATTATTTAAATTATTAAGAAATCACCATTACACCTACATATTATATATTCAAATAATTTTGAATAAAAATGAGGATATTCATTCTGCGAGCGTGACTAAAACGTTAATGAAGGGTAGAGCTTAAAGCGCTACTGTTAGCGCCATCTGTGATTGAGTAGAAAAACTAATTTGATTATTTTAAGTTTTGTACTCAGCCTAGATATTATGTTAAAAATTTTGCATTATTAAGCTACAAAAAATACTTGATTAATTTTATATACAAAGTACATCAAGTATAAAAAATATAGCTAAGTCTTAGTTTTGTATTTTAAATTTTTGTATAAATATACAAAAAATATTAATATACAAATATTATTAAATTTTGTATAATAATAAGTTTAATTTAAACCTACGTTTTATTTAATTTATTTTACATTTAATTGTGCAAAGATTACTTTATTTGTATGTCACCCAACGCCATCTAGCGTCGCGTAGCTGAAGTGTACAGGATATATTATCTCACTTCAAGTCGTCTCATCTTTACTGTACCACCGCTAGAGAGGGTTTATTTTAAAATATCATTGTAAAGACAAAACTACCTGAAAATTAAATATATTTTTTTATACCTATCGCATATAGCAGTCCCTGCTGTATATGTTATAGTCAAACGTCGAACTTCCGGTTCTCCTAGGTTTGACGAGTTGAGAAACGATCATCCTCGGATCTTAACGTTTTTCGGTCTTAGAATTAAGAATGTTATTCAAGTTAGACTTTATTTCATGAAGTCAAGATTTGGCCAGTCAAACTTCTTTTAGGTATTGAAATGTCATAGTTTGTTAGATTAAGTTTAAAATGTCATCTTTGTATAAAATAAAAAAATTGTTATTCTTAAATTTAAAAGTGTCTAACCTAACCTAAGAGCGAAAAGCAAAATATCTTTTTATGTTCCATTTTAAACCCTTCTATATAATGTAATAATTTTTATTGAAGTATTAAGTCAATAATTATACGCTATAACTAAGAAACAAACTTGAAACAGCGTTTTCTGCTTATTAATTATAATAGTAGATAATAACTAAAAACATTTTTTTCGCTTCTTAATTTAACTTAACAAGCTATATTATAATAATAAATAACAAATAACTTACGAAACATAAATGCAACATATTCGTACATGAATTATATTTATATAGCTATAGTTTTATGTTTTGTGGTTTAGAACGAAATATCTCACTCAATACTTGGTTACTTTTGCTCACTCTGCTATATGTGGATGACATCAAAAAAATATATTTAATTTTTTCCCTACGGAAAGATAAAGAGCGGCGTTGATTGCCACCACTCAACACTCAATGTCTCGAATTTGGGCGGAAAAAGGGAAACGGAGAATCGTAACATTAAATCATTTCACTATTTGCGAGACAAAACGTAAAGCAGCAAATGATGTATGGACTTTAAAAAATGTCAAATAAGCATGTTTGACACTCAAAATTTGATTTCAAGGTGGAATTAAGTTCCAATAGAAGATACTGATAGTGTCATATAAGTGACTACCGACGGCAAATACACGTTAAGTAGTAGTAGGGTAATGCAGAATAAACATAAGTACACAAATTCCCTAAAATATTGCAGTCTATTTACGCAAAAGTTCACGCCTGTCATACATTGTTTTCATAAACAAATAATGTGTTGATATGTAAATAAAAAATGTACTCGTATATGTACATACCGTTACCGGCAGCTGTTGTGTTTGTAAAAAGAAGTCAATTCGAGCTGTATATGGAGGGCATCTAGTGTTATGACACTCCCTTTTTTTCCCACACATCGGCCAATAGAAGTCTAATATGATTTCTAATAAGTTTCGTTTATTTTATCTTCGTATATATTTTTCTGTAAGTAATGTATTCATTATTTTAAAAGTGAAGCTAAAACACTTAACACATTATAGATCTCATTTATAATATAAGTAATACCGTCGGGAACTTATCACGTTGTTATTAACTTTCAAATTCAACTTTGATAAGAACGTTTGTAATTTTATTTTAGAGAGATAATTTATCTATTAACGAAGATTTTACCGAACAGAAGAACATGAAAAACACATTCACATTCTCCATTTTACATGCCAAATTTCAACTTTCTAAGGCCAGTAAATTCGTATTTACGTTATCTGTAAGTCTAACAATGGATCTAACTAGACCGGATATACGACAAACAGAGTCGTTTAAAATATGCGTAAAATTTTTTACACATTTTATCATAATCAATAATAATACGAACTCACAGTATGATATTGAGGAATGGTCGTGGCGCAGGGGTACAAAATGTGACTGTAAACGCGATTGGTTGTAGATTCGATTACCGCTCGAGTAAATGAAATATTTGTTTAAATATATATTTCTATTTCTTCGCTCTGGTGTCGAGGCAAAGCGCGGCGTTGAGTTCCGCCATTCAGTACTCAATGCTTCCAGAATTCGGTGGAAATTGTGGAACGTAGTGTCTTAACAATAGGTTCCCTCTACTCTGATGTGTGCGGGATACAGCGTAAAGCTGACAGTAAGATAATTATATCTTAGCTGCATAGTTATAAAACACTTCATTTCCCACCCACTGTGTTGGATATCGGAACTTAATACCGTGGTTTCTCTCGTTGTAAGAACTAGGAAATGATAATAATAATTAATTCCTCCGAAAGGGAATCGAACCCGCAACCGTGGCACGTATACTGTACAATCAGATGCTGCGCTGCGCCACAATGGCACCATAAATTGGTTTATGACTATTTATTTGTAACTTACTATACCAAAAGCCGTCGGTAATTTTCAGTTAGGTACGGGTGTTTCATATTTGGCTATCTCGCGATATCAAAAATTGTGAAAATGCCAGTTACTATAACTGGACATTGTGACATATTTGTGATTTTTATATGCAATTTTGTCCAAATATGTTCAAGTGCTAATTGACTATGAAGTTTGAATTTGAAGACTATGAATATTGAATTTTAAGAGATAAAATAAAATATAAGCTAAATTTGACCAAAAAATAAAATAATAATTAACCTAAGTATATTAATACTAACCGAAACATTTACACATTATGCCACAAAATACTTTAATTAATTATAATAATGATATATAATATGTATATTTCTAATATATATATAATATATTTTGTATTGTTAATGAGGCCAGTCGTGGCGCAGGGACACAAAGTGTGACTGTATAACGGACTGGTTGTGGGTTCAATCCCCACACGAGGAGATGAAATATGTACTTAAATTTATATTTCCATTTCTTCGCTCTGGTGACAAGGACAAGCGCGGCATTGAATTCTGCCACTCAACACGCAATGCCTTCACAATTCGGTAGAAAGTGGGGAACGAAGTATCTTAACACTAGGTTCCTTCTGCCTGCAGTGTGCGGGATACAGCGTGAAGCTGATTTATTTACTTTTTATTAACGACGAATACCTATCAAAAATTTTGTTTTAAATAACCTGACTGAAAGAATTCTTGATAGCAGCGTTACCAATATCTTTTATTAGGTAAAAAATTACAATAGAACAGACATTATATTGTATATTACGTTAGGCTTTAGTGACGCAACGACGTTGCATCTGACTGTAAACTTGACGGTTGTGGGTTCGATTTTCACTCGAGTTAATGAATTATGTTCATAACTACGATCTAGTAAAAGGACAAAAAGTGGCATCAAATACCGCCACTTAGCAGATAATGTAACAAGATCGAAAATGGACGGAAATTGGGAAGAAAGTCAAAGATGGAAAGCGGAGGGTCTCAACACGAAGTTCTCATTACCTACCAACGGGATAAGTACTGAAAACCTCTAATATAACAATATGCACTTTGTCTTGCTTTCCTTGATAATAATACATATTCTCAAACCACCAGAAGGCACCAGCCACTATGAGATAAGCAAAAGCCCTGCACTGTAGATGTTATCTCGAACATCGCCGTAACGAATCGATCCGACGCGCGCGCAGCAAATTGATATTGTATACCATTTTACGCAATTCGTAACCGACAGGGAAATTTGTACTTGTGTAATTATACTCTGTATGATGTACCTCTTTTACTATATTATTTTAAACATTTTAATACTTTGCACTCCATGTAGGATGGTATTTTTGGATAGCGTGTAATTTTCTTGAATTAGGGTTTTATTATTTTATTTATTATAATATTTTAATTTTACGATTTACATTTAAGACACTTAGTTCCCTTCTTTCGTCTTTTTAAGAGAGGAACTTTCAAGTAGGAATGGAGCTTACTAGCAATTATAAGAAACGACAAAATTGTTTGCAAAATAAAGACAAATATTATCTTAAGATATTATATATATTAAATTTACTATAAAAAGAAAACAATAAAAAATACAATTCAATAGAAAACTTACAGAAAAACTCAAGTGGTTTAAATTATGTTAAGAACTCACTCGGACGGAATCACCTCTTAAAACTACACATTTGTCGCAAGTAAGCAAGCCTTTCAGCTCCTCATACTGTAGCGCGAACTGCACCCGAACGATAAATCTTTGAAATGCTAAATAATTTTTTACCCATAATAAACGATTTTTTAAAATCAGATACTAACAATTAAAGAACTGTTCATAATTGATATAAATATAAAAAGCTTTGCTTCATCAGTATCGTTCTCGAGCATCTCGTATCTCGCATCAGATCACATTCGTTTAATTTCACTTGCTAATTCACATAACGAATGCATTTAAAAAAATGGCTACGACATATTTTTTCTATACATTTAACCTTTGGAGTGAACAGGGAACAATGAATAATTCAATTAAATAAAAAAAACAGGAGCAAAATTTCCAAAATTTGACGTAATTTGATTACATATAAGATGTAGAGGCGATCTCTGCGGGACCGGGACCTCTCAAAAAACTGTCGATTGACTTTCAAATTGCATCGAAATATATTGAAGCGATTAATTCTTGAGAGACAGACGGACAAAAAGCCACGTGCACGATTATACGCGTTGATAACTAACTACTCACAAATAACTTATATTTGTTTTGTCTAACTAAAATTTATTTATTATTATTATTAGATCATCTGACTGTAAACACAATGGCTGTGGGTTCATTTTCCATTCAGGAGAAAGTTTCTTGCTCTAGTAACAAGACAAAAAGCGGCATCGATCATATCATTCTCCATTTGCTTCTAAATATACAAGATATATTTTTTAATTCTTTATACAATCAGTCGATTGAAATGTCAATAATAATTATTAACTATTAACATAAATCATTATTCAAAATGTTGTCTCAATGAATCACTTGAATTTGAGTAATTTAAACTTCATAAATGCATCTATACCGAGTTTATTAGTCATGCGTGTGGTCATAAAATTAGTGAACAGATGCAAGTCAATACCCGTGACCGCGATATCGAACCCGCGCCGACCGCGGTGCCAGCGACGCCTGAGGCGGTACAACGCTCGAATATAATACACCGAAATATTAGTGCTAAACTGCTTCATAAGCAAAATGAAATTGAAGTTTGATAATTTTTACAATAGAAATAATTTTGGCCGTCGTGGGACCTGCGTCTGACAGTAAGCGCGATGGTTGTGGGTTTGTAGATCGAATATTTATTATATTTATATTTTTTTGTGTTTCTCAGATCTGATAGACAAGGTGTGGTGTTAAATTCTTAACACACAATGTCTCCAAAATTAGGCGGTCCGTGGTGAACAGACTGCTCTAACACCAGGTTTCTTATGCCTACGTTCTTATGCGGGAAAATAACGTTACCGTGAACAAAAGTCATAATGACTTTACTTATGACAAATAAACGTTAAAGATAAAAATGGCTTCCACATGCACTTGCAACAGTACTTGTACTCCATGCATGTATACTGTTCAGTGTTCAACTTTGTAATAGTTGTGGGTTCAGTCCAGAATGAAAATATGCGTATAATAATCCAATAAGTCTTATAATTATTAAAGAAATCCATGTCAACATTATTAAAATCTCGTTCCTATAGAGTATAGACTAAATAACTAAAATAAAATCCTTAAGCCAATTCGGCGGAAAGTGGAAAGCAAATTGTTTTAATACTAGGCTAGAACATGCGGAATACTCTTAAATTATTTAAAAAATATTACTTATATATACCTAATATATCACCTAATACCTAATTTAAAAGCACTGTAAAATTCTCTTATTAAAAAAATAAATAAAAAGATATATACATACATTTAAAATTGCTTTTCCTTGATCAGGGATAACACTTTAAACACTAATCCATATTTTTAATTAAATAATAATGTAAAATAACCACAATATCCAAATGCAAACATCGATACAATTAGATATTCAAATTCCGCTATAAGTAACGATAAATCAATTCACAATTAAACTGAACAAAAACTACTTTTGATTATTTACTATTGTATTCAACTTTTTTATGTTACCAATCAACGTCTCATTATAATGGCAGCACGCAACTACGTTTCCATGAACTTTATGGCGTTTGCGCTAAACGCTGGGATTAAAAATAATTAGCTGACAAAGAGAACATAGTATTAAAATTTTGCAGTCGCTGTTGTCTAATAAAATTCGAGTTACAGCACGTTGAGACGCAACTCAACCCCACGCTTAGTGTTACGGGGGCAGGAGAATGTCAATAATTTAATTCATAATTCAGCTTCACGCTGCATCTCGCACACAGCAGTGTAGCCAGAGGAAACCTGGTGTTAAGACACTCTGTTCCTCACTTTCTGCCGAATTCTGGAGGCATTGCGTGTTGAGTGGCAGAACTCAACGCCGCAATAATTTAAGAATTATTTTTTTTAAGAATTAACACTTTTAATACAAAAAAGTCAATAATTTACTTAAATATAATTTACTTAAATATTATTACCCTGAGTGGAGATCGAATTCACAACCTTCCCAATCACAGCCGTCTGTCCCACTGAGCTACAATGATCAATTTTTTTTATAATTTTTGTTTGTTAATTAATATTTCCCACTACATTGAACAACATTTCGCTAAGGTGACATTTAATTGTTCTATAATTTGGCGAACCTTCATCACATGTTATAGATGTTAAATTTTTACATATATGCAAAATGATCATCACGCCCAATAACTTTTGTCAAAACGGCATTTCATTATTTCTCACAGACTAGCTGGACTGATATGATGATGAACTTTTATGACAATGGGCCATCAACTCTCTCTCTCTCAACTCTCAACAACTTTTAACACTTAGCAATTTATTATTATAAAAGATAAGTCCTTTCAGCATTTCGGCTACTTTGCTAAAGGTCCAACATTTTTCTAGAAGACATGTTCTAGACGATATTGAAATAACCAAAGAAATTCAAACTTATACGATGAGTAAGAATTAACATTTATTTATATTTTCATTTCTTCGCTGTGTGTCGAGGCAAAGCGTGGCGTTGAGTTCCGCCACTCAACACGCAATGCCTCCAGAGCTCAGGGGAAATTGGAGAACAGAGTGTCTTAACACTAGGTTCCCTCTGCCAACCCTGATATGTGCGGGATACAGCGTAAAGCTGATTTGATTTGATTTTTATTTAAGAATTAACACTTTTAATTCAAAAAATCACACCTTGTTTTTTGCAATTATATTTTTAGGGTTCCGTACCTCAAAAGGTAAAATCGGAACCCCCTTAGAATATCTCTGTAGTCGGTCCGTTCGCCTGTTAAGATAATTTATCCCGACGTGAAGGTATCAAACTGAAATTAAAATCAATCGTATAAACGATCAAAAGATACGAGAATATATAATACATAAATGCTCGTACCTTTTGATCGTTTATACATCATTTTTGATGCACTTTGTAAAAAATTCGCCGCTCTAAGGTACTTTCCGTCGACCTATAGTTATGAAATTTAGCACGAAGTAAGAACTCACAACACAAATAAAGGAAAAAACCCCCAAAAATAAAATAATTAGGTTTTTCAGAAAAAAATACTTATATTTGTTATTACATTCAATGCGAGAAATCTCGCAAATTTAAATTTATAAGCCGCGTTGTCAAAACCTAAATAAGATATTTCCCGTAGTTACCTACAATTATTAAATTAGACAAGAACTGAGAACTTGCAGTTAAATTTGTCAACTTTCATAAATTGTACTTTCCATTAACCTACAATGCTGAAATTAGTACGGAACCCTCGGTGGGGAGTCCGGCTCGCATTTGAACGGTTTTTAAATTGTTATTCCTCACTTAGGATGAAAAATACTTGACCGCGCCTCTTGGAAGCCACCCAAAAGTTGATAGGAGTGGGTTCAAATCCCGTTAAGTTAAAAGTTTTATACATTTTCTAAAAAAGTAAAGACTATTTAATTGAAACGAATGAACGGTCTAACTATGCAAAAACCAACGAACCATAGAATTCAATCAAGGAAATATCGACTTATTTGGAAGTATCGCATGCATTACGACTTTATTTAAGTAGGTAACCTTCAACAACAATTTAGTTTTGTTTACTTTATAGTTTGTACAACGATCATTCAATTTTGTTTAACAAATACATATTTTTATCAATAGTTAAACATTTAGAACGTTTTCAAAGTCTTTCTTTTATAGCCAAGAAACTTACTAGCACTATTCACAAAATTACTTCTTTCATACATCCATCTATTCAACTTAAAGTTGAACTATAGCACTTCGGACACAGTAAAAAACATATCGTTTTTATATTAAATAACACTTAACATAAAAATATATCAATATATAAAATGTTTAACAATTAATAACTCAATAATGTGTTTTATGCGCTATCAAGATTCATTAATGCCTACATACTATTTATTTATGTATGTGTATATACTTCCTTTATATCTACTCCCTCACATAAAAACTCCAAATACACATATATATATATATAATTTTTTTTTGATATAATGCAGCGATTATAATGAATTAAAAACGAAATATAAAATTTATTAATGTTTGTTTTGTACTTTTTATATGACACCTGCTTAACTCAAAAGACTAATAAATAAACAGACAAACGGACCAACAATGTGACAAAAAATGTAAAAATGCTGGAAATGGATTCTGTTAGTTTTACATATATAGGTAACTCAATTAAAATAATTTTGTATAATAAGCAGACGATGCCTACTGAAAAATGATCCTTTGGAAAGTAGCTTCACATAATATAATAGTAATTACAATAATTACTATTATGTGAAGCTACTTTTATATGTATAACAGACATTTAAAAAAATATATTTATATTGAAAAGTAAACTTTCTGCCAGGCAGTTGAAACCAGTCATGGAGCAGGGGCACAAAATATTGCTGTAAAATGGATTGGCTGTGCGATCAATACCCACTCGAAGAAATGAATTATTTATTTAAATGTATATTTTCATTTCTTCGCTTTGGTCTCGAGGCAAAGCATTGAGTTCCGCCACTCAACACGCAATGCCTCCAGAATTCGGCGAAAAGTGGAGAATGGAGTACCTTAACACAAGGTTTTTCTCTGCCAACCCTACTGTATGGGGGATACAGCATAAAGCTGATAAAAAAATAAACATTCAGCTAATTCGATAAAACAGTTATTTGTTGCAATTTTGTCGAACATTTTTTTAATGGTATAAAAAAATGATATAAAGCGGTTTCTGAGATCAAGGTGAACAAACACACGGACAAACAGACAAAAAGGCAAAAAATAAAAAGCATTGTTTTTAGGTCTATTACATTATTAAATGCCACCAATAATATATTTTTTTATATATTTTCCATGTGGAAGAGTACCTATAGATTATATAATCATACTCGTATGTATTTACATAAATAAGTATGGCAATAAAGAACCCACAATCTTGATTCCAATATTAAAAAACACTATGGTTCCCTGAATAAATACAATAAAAATTTATTTTCTAGGACGTTTGAATATTTATATGTTATAAAGCTATTAATTACAGTAGATCCTAGAATAAAAAAGTAAATATTAATGAATAATTAATATTTCAATTAGTTACCGTCGTTTGGTAGATGTGCCTCTAATACATCTATGTCGATATAATATATAGATTGGACGGAAAGTAGACAAACAAAGGAAACGAAATATTTATTAAAAATTTTATTTTAATTTTTTCATGATGTATCCAGAATAGGAAGATTTGTTCCTATGAATGAAAATAAAAATAACAATAAATATTTCGTTTCCGAGTGGGGATCGAACCTCCACCGCCACGTTTACAGTCACACACTTGTGCTCCAGCGCAACGACTGGCCTAAAATTATAAAAAGATTGCTTTAATTTAAAGAAATATTAATTAAAAAGAGTAGTTAGTTTTTTTGAAGCTGGTTGTGTAGTTAGAAGTGTTGTAAATGTTTCTGCTCCTCAACATGCAATAGTTTTCAATAATCATCAAAGTACTAAGTTAATTATCATTAATCGTTTTATTATATTATAGAAAAAAAGTTGAATATGAATGATTTTTATATCATCATCATCATCAGCTCACCCACTGCTGCACATCCTCCAGGTATTTATATATAAATATCAATATGAAATTAAGAATATTGCGTCGTAATTGCTATAATTCAAAAGTTATTATTATTGTGATTTAAAAAGTAATAAGTTTCACTGTTTCCTCCTTTACGTCTGGTAGACATATCGTTTTAAATTTTCCAAGTGTATCGTTTCCAGGCACTGCATCTTGGGTTAATTTTATTATTTTATCTGTCTAATTCTGAAAGCAGTGCGTGTTGAGTGGCGGGTGGTGGATGAAAAGAAAATATTTAATATTTAATTTCCTTGAGAGAGAATCAAACTCACAACCAAGCGCGGTTACGCTTCTGCCCCTGTGCCACGACTGACTTCAATTATTATTTTATTATATTATTTCAATTAATTATTAACTACTTCACGTTGTACAGTGTCACGTGATGTCCATACAGTTAAGGTGCACTTTCAATTTTCAATATCTATAATTCATAAAGTCACATACATAATGTTCATATAGATACATATTTTATAGTACTAGTATGCTAATCGTGTACGCCCGTGGAGTTGTAGTGCTTTAATTGTTCATAATATGTTATTGTACACTTAATTGTATGTAAATAAAGCTTGTAGTATACCATCAGTTTTGTTTCATTTCGTGTTTTGTATTACCGTCAATACCAAAGCATTTTTGTCTTTCAAAATATTTCATTTTTAATAATGTTAATTTTTTTTCAGCTTAACGCACACTCGACTCCCCTCTGTCTGCCTAATTTTCGAGACATTGTATGAGTAGCGGATTATCTTGTTACCAGAGCTAGGAAATATCTTGATACTAGGTTCCTCTTACCTACCCTACTATATGTGGAATATGTGCTAAATAAAAATATTAAAATTATAAGAAATAATATAATATTATATTTAAAAAGATATAAATTTAATCGAAAGAATTACTTTGAAAAAATATATGTCTACATAATATACCGTGTAAATAAATAAATGAATTATTATTATTTTTTTGTTATGGAAAAGACAAGGCCAACGAGCGTGCGGGTCACCTGATGGTAAGTGATTACCGCCGCCCACGACCCCTCGCAACACCAGAGGAGCTACAGGTGCGTTGCCTGCCTTTAAGGTGTGTTGGGCGCCGGAGCCCGGCATTACCTGATGCGAAACGCAGTGGCATAAAGCCACTACTTTAACGGTCGAGTCGCCCATGCGTGTTGCCATTGCTGGTGACGTGACTCTACCACACGTACTTTAGTCGCCTCTTACGACACCACCAGTATCAGGATGATCCTATTCTAGGCCGGGATCACACGGCCTATTTGGCCGATGTTCGTATATGTTTATTTATTACTTTATTATTTGTTTGATAGAATAATTAATTCTGTAACGGCTGCGTTCGTTAGTACGTATACTTATTTACATCAAATTATAATATTAAAGTACACATTACACGTTATTTTTATTTCTGGCATAAGTAAAAAATATAAATGTTATTGATTTTATAAGACATTTCCTTCCTATTAATATCAAATATGGTAAAATTTGTGAGGATGTATGTTTGTTCCACTCGCAAAAACGACTTAACAGATTTAAATAATTTAAATTTACAGTACCATATTTATGTAAAGATTTATTATAATTTGGCTGTAATATAATAATAAGTTTAATAAATTAAAAAAAAGGTTATATTTCATAAAAGAATCGAACCTGTTAACCCCCGTTATACAGTACAAATTAAATCAAAAAGCTCTTGTAAGACAATTCAAAAAACTATAATTAATTATATACAGTAAATCGTATTACTTGCGTTATTAAAAGTAATTACACGGCTGTAAGCGACACTTATTTAGGCATACCATCTTAATAATTGGGGCGTGGTAACATGTCTAAATGATTTAAGGCGCTTACCAACAAAAAGTATAGGGACCTTAAAGATAATGAACAATTTGAAATATCGATGATATATACATATCATGTGCGCCTCTGACATTCTCTGAGACGAGTAGAAACTGAAAAACGGAGTGTTCTAACACCAGGTTCTCTTACATACACTATAAAAAAATGGAAAGAAAAAAACATTCTATCAAGATTAAGGAAGGAAATTGAAGGCGAGTTATCAGATGTAAGTGTTAATATCCTACATATTGGTCATTAATTTTACGAGAAGATAAATGTGAAGACATTTCGCAATGTCAGTTTGGGATTTTAATAATGAAAGAGCAGCTTTAACGTGTACCTGTAGAATATATTTTCGTCATATATACATATTATGTTATATTTACTATTATATCGGAGGAAAAACCTCCGACTTTGCGCTAAAATGAATATAACTAACTGAGTTGGGTATGGCGTATGACAGATTTTACTGGTATTCAGAGTCAACTGGTATAGTGGATTAAATTAAAACTATTAATATAATGTAATATAGCTAGCTTATACTCTTCCTGAATAAATGTACTTCAATATAAATATTTTTTTCAATTGGCACTTTTACATAGGTACTATAGAAATTACGGCGTGGAAACACAAATTATTCAGCTTCATAATATTAATATTGATATATCTATAGTAATAATACTAAATTTATAACCTTTCGTAAATAGTTTCTTTTGTTGTTATTTTTTAATAATAGAAGTTAAATAAAGTGAAATATACGGTCAATTTTGAAATAATCTATCTAATAATTTAAAGAATTACAAGTTATATATAAAAAGAAAAATTTTACAGTATATTACATACATATTTAATATTGAAAATTATTTAATTATACAATATTTTCAAAATTAAGTACAATCGATGAAAGGATCAAGGTCTTTAAATTCTCCCATCTACCTTAAAATAAAAAGAAATCCAAATAAAAGCTAACTAAATTATGACAAAGTATCTACTATTAATAATATCGGAGGCATAGCTTCAATAATAACACACTTCGATATGTAAATCATTTTTAACTGCATTTTCACCTCACTTTAGCTACTGTGCCTTGTTCGAAATTTGTGCAATGTCAATTTTAATTCTCATTTATCAGGCGAAAATAATCTTTCTAAATATCGTAATAAGGTATATAATTGTGTACAGTATGTGCAATATCAAAAATCCCGTATACGCGGTAGCGCGGTTAAAAACAGAGTTTATATTATAAGAATATAATTAGTGGGCGGAGTGGAATCCAATAGTAGCTGAGCAGCTCCTGACTACGGTCACCATATTGTCTCTCAATTTATTTAATCTAGTAAACTATTTTTTTTTTTACTCTTTTTTCCGGACATAACAGAGAAGGCAGAAGGGACCTAGTGTTAAGACACTCCGTTCTGCATTTTCCACCGAATTCTGGAGGCACTGTTTGTTGAGTAGCAGAACTCAACGTCGCGCTCTGCTTCGGTACCAGAACGATATTCCTATTTCTTTTTTTTTAAATTTAATATCATATTATATAGAGCTTTTGAAGTTATAATTTAAGTAAATTACTTTAATCATATTAATAACGATGGAATAGTGATTCACTAACAAAATCTACTTTACTTACTAGCTAATATTATAAGCTAATATTGCAATTTATCTATTATTAAAAATTTCAGAAATAAAAAATATTTTTTATAACTAATTATGTGAACTATCATGGGGGCATCGTGGTGTGGGGCTACCAACCTAGAACCAACCGTTTACGTATTATATATTTTAACATGTTTCACAGTCACCCTAGCCTCTGCTCGCGGCTGCGACGTCGAAATAAATTCACTTTCGATCTCAGCCGGAGCCGAATTAAAATCATTATCTTATTGTTATTAGTTCTGGGGATTGCAGCTTGTAGCTCAGTAATGGCTGTTGGCTCACCGTCTTGTGAATGCCAGACATCGTCGCGTAGTCGGTTTAATAAAGCAATACATACCTACATTACAATTTATCTTATATTCAATTAGTTAATTTGTAGTATTTTTTATCAACAAAATTACTGTAGTAGAATTGAAACATTGATCTTTTTAGTACCGTATAACTACAGTGGTATAGTTCTTAGAAAGCTATTTAATTTTAATATTTATAAATATTTACCAATGTTTTGGATGCACTGATCTTATTATAATAACCGAATTTAGTGACGTAACTGCTGTGGGATCTATTCCTACTTAGGGAAATGAGTGAATATTTTAATTTATCTGTTAACATGGCAAAGTGCAGCGTTGAGTTCTGCCGCTCGACGAGTAGAGTCACGAAAAAACATTAACGGAATGTTTTAAGACTTGATTCTTTCTATCATTTATATGGGATACAGCGAATATTACAATTAAATTTACTTCTGCTCTAATCTGTATTATCAAAGTGGAGAAATTAAAAGTAATTTTAATATAATTTATTTTTTTGGGTGGCGATCGAACTCAGCCACGATGCACTATCAATAAAAACCAGTAGAGAACGAAAGTAGGAGAGTTTAAAGCGATGAGCAGAGAACGGCCGGTATGCTAAATGGCCGCCACCTGTCATGATTTATGCATATTAACTGCCCCCGCCTACGCTACAATTTTACCTAACATGGTCAGCGCTTAAAGTTATTATACAATTTTATATAATTTTAATCTTGTTACATTGTAAAAATTTAAGTTATTAAATTATTACTTTTTTCTTCTAATAAGTAAATTTTGAAGCTTTTTCTTCAAGAATCTTTTTAACCTGAATAATACTTTATTTTAAGTTAATATTAAGATGGAAGATGGAAACGGGAAAATATGCTAAATTTTCTCTTTTAATTCGAGCAAAAATCACGATATATGCCTAGTGGGGAGAGGATTCAAGTGTATCAATTAATTGTATAAAAAACATCAAGTGATTAACGACGGCCCCTTAGTTGAAAATAGTTATATTAATAATTCAGTTAAATAAATAGTTATATTAATCATGACGAGTTTAATAATATTAATATAACTATTTTATGTTAAATAATTCATTTTCAAAATTTTGGTTGACAAGAAGCCAAACAACAGCATTGGATACTTAACCCTTTCCTAACTGACGGTACTAATTTGTACCAGGTNGGTACTACACCTGATCTGGCGAAACGAAATACTTGGTTCACATGCGTCTAAAAATGTAATCTTTAATTTTCTATGATTAATCCTAAATGAAACTGAATTTCGACTCCATTCTCATATTACGGTTAATATAATACATCATTTAATCTAAAAAATATGTAATAAATCTAATATGACCAATTACGAAAAACTGTTAGGTACAAAGTTGGCCAATTATATCAACAACAACTAGCAACTTCGACGTCTCAGCGGAATGCAGAATACATTTCGTTTATATAGCAGATTGAAACTCCTATAAACTGAGGTGCATAACTATTGATATTGATGGAATTCTAATACTTACTAATATTTTTTTATATATTTTTAAAAAACAACCCTCGGCTAGGCTATTTATCATTTCCCTAAGTAGGTAAACAATATCGAAGTAAAACAACACTAAGCGTAATAATAACGTTAAATACAATAATATATATATATATATATATATTTATATNGTATTGTTGTAAAGTTGTGTATTTTTAATAATAAAATTCCAAGCATTGCAATTTAATTGTGTTCATAACATATTTCATTATAAAGGAATTTAGTCTCAACGTTTTTTAAAGCATTTTTTTATTTTAAGAAAATTTTATTACACAGTTGTGTAAACTGCATTCTGCCTCGTGTTACCTTGAGTTGAAATAAGGCTCAATTCCCAATATCAAAAATGCATAATTATACATTTTTTTCATTCAATTTTCTACCATCTGCCTAATTAATACCTTCTATAATTAATAAACAATACTTAGTTTATTGTTAATACTTTACTTAAATAAAACTTGTCTTTCCATACTACTATAAAATTTGTTTTTCCATTATTACAAAGTAGGTTAGGTAGAGTACGAAGTTTCGGAGATACGTCAATTGATAGGAATTATAAAAATGGCGGACTGGAATGTCGTCCTTAATCGCGTCGGTTCTAACGAAATATCTTCGCGAATTACTGTCATACTACTGTAGCCACACCGGACACATACTTATAACATACTTCGAATAAATATAATATTGTATATTTATCTATATTAATATAATGTAAACGTTTACTCAGGAAGCTAATGATACATTTATTGTAAAATAGCGGCACCCATGCTGCTACGCCCGCTTGAAATATACGAATGTTTATTTAAGTGTATTTAAGAAAAAACCGGCCAAGCGCGAGTGGGACTCTCCCACCTCCGAGACCCATCGAGGCTTCTGTACGAAAATTCAGGATTGAGATTGGGAAATATGTAATAAGTTAAAAACCTTTTTACGTATGATATGATCTTATATTATATGAAATTAACTACAAATAAATTTTATTAAAGATTTTTTTCTAAGAATATTCATAAATTTTTACTTTTCGGATTTTTTCCTTTATTTCAATTATAAGATTTTACTTCGTCCTAAATTTCACAATTGTAGATCTACGGGAAGCACACTATAGTTTTTGATAGCGCAATGCATTTCATACAAAAAGAAGCAAAATCGACACATAAATGCTCATATCTTGTGACTGCTTTGTGTTAGAAGCTTAATTTATTTATTTCAAGGAACCGTAAACCTGAATATCTAATATTAATTTAAAATTGGTACCTCAACACAATCTCAAGTAAAATGGTCTTGACAGACGGACAGACGGGCAACAAACTGATCCTATATGGGTTCCGTTTTTTTTCCATTTGAGGTATAGAACCGTAAAAATGAATTAATTAATTTAATTTGGTTATGCTTTAAACAAATCGTAATTTAAGTGTTCTGGGAATTATTTTGATTATCGTACTTTTATTTCACAACAGTAACTGTCCGCAAACTTTAAATGTAATTTTTTCTACATAAATAAAATGACTGCTTGAGAGAGTGTCTTAATTGACACATTGGAGAATCCAAGATCTCTATCTATTTTATAATCATACAATCTCGAGTTATTTTTATACAAATAATAATTTACAAACAATATCAAACAATAAAACATTGAAAAATAAAGATTTAAGTCAATTCAATAAAACAGTTGTAAAAGATAAGTTTTAGGAAGTAGCTATTTTGGCACACAATATACTTTAAATTGATATAACTTTTTTATTGTATAAAAATTGCCTTTATGTTGCTCCACAATCCCCCTATCTTTCAGTGCTAGTCCCATAATAATCGCTTCAGCTAGTCCAGAGGTTCGCCCGAATAAACGGAAAGACAGACAGGTAAAAATGATAAAATTATTTAATTGTGTTTTGTATCGAGTAAATAACTATATGCACTTGAAAAATCCTAGTTATATTGATGTCAAAGACAGACTCTTTAATTTGATTTTTATATATAGAACTATACACATAAGTAAAAAGTAATTTAAGTTTTTTTTTCAGCTTTACGCTATCCATACACATAGCAGAGGATGCATAAGAAATCTAGTGTTAAGACACTGTTTTCCCCACTTTCCGCGCAATTTTCGAGGCATTATTTATTGAGTGGCGGAACTCAACTCCACATTTTGCCTCGTTACCAAAGGGAAGAAATGGATACATTAAATCAAATTAAATCACCTTCACGCTGTATCCCACACACAGCAGAGTAGATAGAGGGAACCTAGTATTAAGACACTCCGTTCCCCAATTTCCGCCGAATTCTGGAAGTATTGGGTGTTGAATGGCTTATCTTAACGCCGCGCTTTGCCACGACACCAGAGTGAAGAAAATAGAAATATACATTTGAATAAACATTTTTTCTTCGATTGCGAATCGAACCTATAACCAGTCGCGTTTGCATTCACACTTTGAGCAGTAGTCGGGTAGTCTACCCGTGACCACGGACTACTGCAAAATGTTCGAAACGTCGAGTTTCCAAAAATGTATAAAAATACAAAATATACGCGATTAATCTGGTTAAAAGAGTTTCATTTAAAATACATAATCAGTTTAAATGGACTCGTACCCTATTTTTAAACATAATTTATTTCTATAATATACCTAGGTATTACTGTGTGTAAAGTTGTTATTATCTTTAATTAATTTTATCACTAGTTGTCGATCATATCCCGCTGCTCTTTGGGAGTATACATTTATAAATATTGATGGCGGTATTTAGAAGCAAATTGCAATAGAAATTAATAGAAAAAAAAGATGCAGCAGTAAAATGGTATATAATAAGTAAGGGTTTCTATTCTTTAGCGCACTAAAACATTTTAGGGAAATTTCTATAAGAGATCTCTCAGTCAACTTGTGGGAGTAGATGAGAGATCAGCAGCGGACAATATCGCGATACAATCTAAAAAAGTGATAATTAAATATTTCTCCTTTGGTCGATCAGCGTGAAGCAGATTAAAAAAGTAACGGGCGAAGCCGCAAAGTGGCCACTAGTTTTAAAATAAATAATTTCGCGGCGTACAAAGAGACACGTGGTCTGTCAAAATCATTTGCATGAGTGCGCACTCCGGCGCCAGAGCGATAGCGACGTGACCGCTGACGAGCGGCGGCGGCGAGATAAACTAAACTACTCAACTTCTACAGCAACTATAACTATAATAACATGGTAGTAATGTAAATATTCAATTACTTATTTTGTTTGAAGTTGTTTATGTTGAGGACAAGATATATTATTAAGTGGCGTCATCGAGTACAAGTTGGCTTTTGTGAGCTAAAATTGTAATGAAAAATATTAATATATAACACTAGATTCCCAGGTTCCCTTTGCCTTCTAGTTAAAAAAAATTATCTGCTAGTTAAAAAAATCTTTAATATTTTGTATATAACAATTTTTTACCGAAAATAGTATTATAGTATTAACGCTACACGTGTACCTTTTTATTTTGTACATTTTGATGATTTCTGATTATCAAAAAAATCATATTGATAATAAGACGGAGAAGCCTTTTGCTAAAAAATAATTAATGTCATACCGTGAAATTTACGTATAGGTATTAGCTACGTACATATTTGTTTGTTTTAATTGTTTAATAATTATTATGTTGTCCTTGTATTTTTTACACACGTTTGCACACGACTTATCATTAACCGACTTAAAAGAATGAGGTTTTCACTTCAGTTAGTATAATTTTTGGAGACTATATCTATGAGGCGAATATTTAACAAATTGTATTATTGTATTATTGTATAGGCGCACAGGTTACTTTAAAGATAGTATTGAAATTGAACGAATGGTGCTCTCGGAATATTGAACTTTCCAATAGACTATAGTAGAGATACAAATTCTATTGAAAATACGAGCATATTTATCCATTTCTCCACGTAATATATATTCCTGCTAAAATAAAAGGAAATAACAGTGACCGTCGAGATGCGACGTGATGGACATGCGCGATGCGCAGTGACAGCCAGTAACCTCAGCCGCAGCGACCACCTCCTATACTACTTTGTACATACAGAGTTTGAAATATTAAATTAATATTGTATATTCTTAAGTAGCTAAATTTAAATAAAGTTTAAGCTTCACGCTGTATCCCGCATGGCATGCAGAGGGAACTCAGTGTTTACACTATCATTCCTTTTTACAAGTACCGCCCGATTTCAAGAAATTCAATTGCATTCGGTTGATTCGAGACGGATTCAACTACTTATTACCTATATTTATGTAAATTATTTTATAAACGTAATTTAAGTACCTAAAGTAAGAATATTTAAAATCATTTTTGTCTATTCTGAGTACAAAAACTCTATTTTCTGATTTAGTTCTTTTGACTTATATTTTTTATGACTGGTTTCGACTAAAAATTTTCTAATGCACGACATGACATTATGATATGACATGACAGTACGGTGTCATTAAACGACTAATATCATTAGTATGATTCACATAAAGTAAAAACGTTTATTTATACATATACATAATGCAATAGCCTTCACCAAGCTTTACCTAAACTCGACAAGTTTACATTTTAAATGCAAGACATTTCGTTTTGCTACTGTTGCAAAAATGAAAGAAAGAATCGCAAATATCAATCACAATTATCAGAAGCATATCGCGACTTCTTTACGAGAATGGCGTCGTCTTTACGGCGTCGTTGATACGGCTGGCGAGTAAACAGTTAAGACCTCATTTGGGTACTCAGATTGTATCTTATTTTATCAGTTCGTTGCCGAGTGGCCGTGCTGTTGCCGCGCCGTTGCCAGGCGGTGTCCACGGCGCACGTATCTCCGGGCACGTATAGTTTTCTAACGTAGGCTGTCTGCTTGCGTATGCGCAGCGGTCGCGTCGCCCGCGGAATCACAATCGACACTCTCGGTAGTAACTCGTCGAACACTGTGACACGGAATCCAAAGTAGCTGCCGCCCGAACAGAACCCGGCGTCAGGCGAGCGAACGGCATGCGGCTGTACGCACTCTTTGTCAGGAAACCTTGGACACCAAGGTCAGATCAGACTTGATAGTGTATTGACCATATCAAACCAACTATAAACGATATTATTCTCGATTAATTTCTCAGATAAACTGCCGAAGTAGACTCGGCTCGGCGTTAGGTATTCATGGTATTCATGAAAACAGTTCGGCCGCGCCGCATTATTCAGATGCGATCGACGCGTCAATCACTGCTCACCTCCGAGCAAGTATTCGTCACCTTGGCGTCGCGGGCGCTCGAATGTCGACTCTATCTCTGAAAAACAAACACAACAGTCAGAAAGCACTCGACCGACTATTCGGGTGTTTATAGATCCATAGTAATGAGGGCGACTGTCAGAGGAGACATCGCCATGTATTTATTTAAATTTATTACAATTGTTTACAGATAAGCTGCTGTTCACACTTCATAATGTCCACTTTCAATAAATTTAGATTTAAACGCGCATACAACGATGGCTTTGTTCTTGTATCGAATTGTTATCAATACGATAGTAACCACATTTATGTCATTAGATACTTTGCAAACGGTCTGTACTCTGCAAACGGTCACGTTTGTATCGACTATGTGGTATTAAGGCGTGCACTCACGCCTACGCTAAATAATTCATTAATTTGCCTTCTTTTACAATCTTTTATGTTTTTCCAGGCCCTACGGCGACGAGCCAGAGCCGTCGCTGGTCGCCTCACATTACAATACAATGCTAACGCCACTCGCGCCCAGGTGGCCAGCAAATACCTCCTCTCTATCCCAGCCTATTTTTTACAACACTTCTCAATGCTATAAATTATGTATTAGCAGTTATCCTAATACCACTTTTTATATTTTACTGTACGAGTCTTATGTAAACATATGTCAATACTATAAAAAAATATCGATTGTTATTCGATAAATATGTAGTTAAATAGTCTTATAATTCAAAATTTCACATTTACAGTTAGCATTAAAGTTTTCATTAAAAAGTTGAAAACTATGAAGTTACCAACGAATGTGATATATTCAATCATGAATAACTTATTTTAATAATTCTGAGAAAGTGCAAGCACTACGTGGCTACTTGAGAGGATGTCGTCGGCGGCAAGGGCCCCCCTGCGCGAGCCGAACCTAGGCTGCGACATTAAGAAAAACGTTGAATTATTTTAATTTAATCTTCATCAAATTTTGCTTGATGATGGTGATCTTTCGCTCGTAAGCTTGAATATTCATGTCTAATAAAAATCGGCAAAATATCACCTAGCATTTTTTTTATTATTTTTCGTCATAAAAACCCTTATTGTAATTTATTTATAAAAGATAGATATATGGTGGCGCGGACTTTTTTTGTACAACTAATAAACTAAAATATTTTTGTTATACATTATATTGACATATAATTAACTATTTGTGCAACGCACGCGCTTGAAGCAATTCGAGGGCGTTCAATATTATTGTTATTTCATTATTTAAGGCTGACTAAAAATTACACCGTAATGTTATATAGCCTATAGCACTCCTGAAGAATGTAGCTTTCATACAAAAAAAAAGTTAATTGGACCAGTAGATTCAGAGGTCTTTAGCGTTTAAACAAATAAGCAAACAAATTCTTCGCTTTATTATATTAGTATCGATAACTGATGGTAATTCTCAGCTGTTTATAAATAGTTTGGTCTATATACAGCTCCTCTCTTATCTCTCTTCAGCTCTTCCGTTTTATTATATTGGTATACGATTATGTATACCAATATAATAAAACGGAAAAGTTTTTTTGTTTTTTCGTTTATTTGCTTAAACGCTAAGATCTCTGGAACTACTGGACGGATTTATTTATTTTTTTGTTTATTTTATATGTAAGCTACAATTTTCAAGAGTGCTATAGGTTATATAACATTATGGTTTAATTATTAGTTAGCCTTAAATAACAATAATAAGGAACGCCATCGTATACTATTACCGCGTGCGCTGTAGTAATAATGAAATATATGTTAGTACATTGTACTACAAAAACATTCAATATTATTAGTTCTATAATAAAGTCCGCGACACCACATATTTAATTTTTATATATAAGTTGCAATAAGGCATTTTGTGAGAAAAAATAATTGAAAATTGCAGGGTGATATTTCACCATTCTTTATTTGACGAGGCCAATCGTGGCGCATCGGCACAAAGTGTGACTGTAAAACCGATTGGTTGTGGGTCCGATCCCCACTCGAGGAGATGAAATATTTACTTAAATTTGTATTTCCATTTCTTCGGTCTGGTGTCGAGGCAAAGGGCGACATTGAGTTCTGCCACTCGACACGCAATGCCTCCAGAATTCGGCAGAAAGGGGAGAACGGAGTGTCTTAACACTAGGTTCCCTCTGCCTGCCTGCTGTGTGCGAGATACAGCATGAAGCTGATTTATTTGAATTATTTGATTTTATTTTTATTTGACTAAGATATTGAAACTAAAAAAAAAAAAATCAGCTTCACGCTGTATCCCATAATCCAAAATTTATTTCATCATCAAGGAAATTTTGTGAAAATAAGCTTTGGCTTTTACGCATGTTATTTGGACGTATACTTTTCGAGAAAATGTAAAATTAAAATAATTCAACGCTCGGTTTACGACCGCAAGCCTAGGCTCGAGTCCCGCAGTCTGATAACATGAAGCAGCCACGTAGTGCACTGCTTACACTTACTCAGAATTATGAAAACAAGTTGCTCATGATCCAATTTATAAACTATATATTAAAAGAATTATAGGTGGTATGCGGGCGAAGCCGTGAGTGAGCCGCTAGTGCTATCTATGTGAACTCGCAACCACGGAGCACAATTGGCGTGTCCTGACTGTGCTATTAAGACCTACATATACTTTGCCTATATACTCATATCTGTATTTTTTTAATTAATATAGATATAGAAATATATATAGATACTTTGAATGAAACCTTAAAATCAATACAAGAAGGTACAGTAGTATAATATCAAATAATTGAGTCTGGTAACAAACGAACTGTCAGTAGAGTTGCGTGCACCATGCACATTGCACACTTGGTGGAAGTGGCTCGTCCACAGTGTACGTGCTGACTGGTGACGTTCCCTACTCCTGAGTACTTTAGCCATCTTGATTATATGAATAACCTTTAAAATTTAAACTTTTAAATAAAATGTTATTATTATAATATTTTGCAGTTTGTTTTTTAATATTTTCATATCATTATTATATTTACTTATCGGTTGAATGTTGAAAAAGCATTATACATTAAGGCTATCAAATCAATTTTACATATACTTAGTGGTGATTTCTAATTACAATTAATTATCTATCAGGAAGAGGCCGTCGTACCGCTGTTGAAATATTTAATACTAGCGGCCCGCCCACGGCTTCTCCCGCTTAAATTACATGATTATTGATTTAATAAGCAGAATTGATTGACAACTATAATGACTTCTAATATGATTTTTTTATTACTTTAATCTGTAATATTCTAATATGATTTTTTTACGACATTATCGTAATTTCTATAAGAATTTTTGATTGTTTCGAACTAAAAAATACGACCAATGTTGATATTTGATATTCATAAAATATACATAAAGGTAATTATTTATTACACGTATATATTTTTGTAACATTATGTTCTTTTTACCTATGTAATGTACGTCTCATCAAAATTCTAAAACTCTGTTAAATGTTCTGATATCAGTGAATAATTTAATTTACTCTTTCAGTAACAGCCTTAAATGTTAAATTAATAATTTGAAGGATTCATAATATTCTTTGTAAAATAACTGTAATGATTGCATATTAATTCCTGTACAGTTTTTAAATTAGTTACATATATTATTTATTAGCTAAATGTACAATTGGTAAATATATGTAGTTATTACAGAGTGCACGTAGAAAGGCTGTTTTTAGGCATTTTTATATAGATTTATTTCAAACGAACGAACGAACCGAAGAATCTATGTATTTACTTAATATTTCTTTGAAGATCAAATCGGTCTTTATCTATGTGTTGAATTAATTACGACTTAAACTTAACTGTAATGATTTATGAAGGTAATCTCCACTAACAGTTCAATTTTGTTTACTTTGTTATATAAAATATTGTATAATAGTGCTTCAAACATACATATTTTTATCAACAGTCATATATAACCAAGACGTTTCGAATGTCATTCTTTAGCCAGGAATCTTACCAGCGCGATTGCTATATAACATTCGCAGGCAAACTAAGGCCTTGAGTTCATTCAAATGACGATAACTTTTTTTTTAATGAACCGATTTTGATGAACTAAACTTTAGTAGTTAAATTGAGTTAAAACAAAGCAATTGGTGAAACTTTTAAGTAAATCTGTTCAGTACTTTCAGAGAAAAATGTGGACATACATATCGACAGACAGACAGACAGACACCAGAAATTAAAAAAAAATATTTTTGCTTTCTATTAAGTGTCCCTCTATCCATTTCAGTCAAAATTACTAAATGTACAGACAAAATATTATTACTGTCTTATTATATATAGAGATATGGGTACATTTCTTCGCTCTGGTAACGAGGCAAAGCGCAGCGTTGAGTTTCGCCACTCAAGACGCAGTGCCTCGAGGATTCGGCGAAAAGTGCGAAACGGAATTGTCTTTTTGGAAACGGAGTGTCTTCACACTAGCTTCCCAGGTGCTTCTTCTACGGTAAAAATAATAAAAAAACACACAGACAAAACGTTTCTGTGAGTTAAAATTAAACATATTTATAGCACCCGCGGGTATTTATATATAATTTTATAGTATTTGCAATTCCCGCTACGAGTAGGGGTAATTAAGGGAACTTGAATTTTTGATGGCCCCAGTCTGAATATGGTATTGCTACTAAACCACTTTTTCAGCAGAAATGTATGCAATAATAAATTTTATTACTTCTGTTTTAGACGCGACGCGACGTGTTATATTTCTATAGTTTTAGTCAGATTCATCTAACAACTAAATTTTTATACGTTTTTTTTAGCTTTACGCTTTATCCCACATATAGCAGGATAGGCAGAAGGAACCTAGTGCTAAGACACTCTATTAGTCACATCATGCTTTTATTACATTAAAATCATTCGTTAGGACCTACTACTTCCTCATCATTATTATATTACGGCTAACGATTAATATATAATTTATACGTACCTTTAATATTAGTATATTTTTATATAGGACTAGCGCCCCACTTGCGGCTTCGCTCGCTTACCACCTATAATTATTTTATTATACCTACCGCATTTGTCAACAGATTGATTATATAATTTATATATTCAATAATTTTTCAAAATTTTGAGAAAGTACAAGATTGCTCTGAAAGCGCATCTACTTGAGAGGATGTCACAAGCGGCAAGAGCACCCCCGCGGGTGTCGAGTCTAGGTTTACTGTAGACTAAGTCTACATTAGTCTAAATTACATGCTATAAAAGACAAAGCTTATCTTTATTAAATTTCCTTGATGATGAACTTTCGCTCGTAAGTTTCAATATCTTTGTCAAATAAAAAACGGTGAAATATCACCTTCAATTATATTTTTTTTCACAAAATGCCTTATTGTCACTTATTTATAAAAGATATACAGTGTCGTGGATTTTATTTTAGAACTATTGAAATTGAATGTTTTTGTAACACAATGTACTTAGTACTTACCTATATTTGACTATTTCTGCAGCACACGCGGTTAAAGTAATACGATGGCCTCTTATTATTGCCATTTCGTTATTTAAGGTTAATTAAGAATTAAGGCATAATGTTATATAGCATATAGCAGTCCTGAGGAATGTAGCTTTCATACAAAACAACAAAAAAATAAATCCGTCCAGTAGTTTCAGAGATCTTAGAGTTTAAACAAACAAACAAACTCTTCCGCTTTATTATTTTTATGTAGGATAACTAGCACTAAAACATTGTATTAAATTAAATAATAAAATTGTAACATTCATATTGAAAATTTATAAGTTTCTTGTCGGATCTTCTGAGCAAAACTATCTTCCAAGGCGGTGGTATCTTTACAATTCATAAGTGCTTTTGAAATTCTATTTGAATAAAGAATATTTTGAATTAGTTAGCTTATTATAATCTTTAACTATAACTTTTCTAAATCCAAAATCGATTCACTAATAGCGAATTGCCTTTGAATATACAACGAAAGATTGATAAGCACTATCGCTGTTTTATACTATTATGAGGTAACAGGCAGCGTGTGAAGGTCTAGAGGAAGCTACAAAAAACACTCAGTCACGATGTACCGCAGCAGTCGGCGCACGTCCCGTGGACATGTCCCGGTCGGGGTAAAATTACATTTCCGGTGTAGTATACGTGCTGGACGTGTGCAGCTCAGCTATGGGATTCGCGGGGGTACAAGGGGAACGGGCTTGGGGAGGCCGGGGGCCAGGGAGGAGGGTACGTGATAGATAAGGGCTGTCGTCGCCTAGAACGTGCGCATGCGACTAGTAGTAGTATCTTCCGTGGTTCACACGACGGCTATCAAGGATCATTCATGTTTGGTCCTTACCGTTTTCTGACGTTTATCTTTATGATCGGACGTTACTTCCTCTTTACACGAGAGTGTAATACTTATTTTTCTTCTAATTTTGTTTTGGAGGCCAGTCGTCGCACAGGGGCACAAGCATGGGACCGTAAACGTGACATATTGTGGATTCGATTCCCACTTGAGCAAAAATAAATTATTTAATATTTTCATTTTCCTTGCTACATTAAAGAGACAAAGCGCAGTGTTGAGCTCCGCCACTCAACACATGGTGCATCCAGAACTCGGCAGAATGAAATATTTAATATCTTCATTTCCTTGTTCTCATCCATTACGTTACGTTACGATGGACGAAACAAGGCAAAGCGCGCTGTTGGGTCCCGCCACTCAACACACAATGCTTCGAAAATTCAGCAGAATGTGGGGAACGGAATGTCGTTTTTATTTATTTATTTATTTTTAATTATTTTGATATAATAGAACTGATAGGTATAAATTTTTTTACAATTTTTTTATTTCGCATGTTGATACGATAGATAAAATAGAAAAGTTTTACTTTACATAAACGGAGTTCGAATAAATGGCCGTCAGCGCGTCATCAACACTAGTTCTGCTTGAATGTAAATAGTCAAATTAGAATAGTAGCGAATAAAGCTACAATTCGGTAACTTCATGTATGAAATGTGGTGTCAGTGCTGTCGCAGGATACATTTTCTAATAATAACAAATCCTTAGAAAAGCATTTCACGTCAGTATGCTTAGTAACGTTTGCCAGGAATTAGTATTTGCATATAATTCTTATTGAAACACGCGGGCTGTTGACCATCACACTAATTAGACAATTTGAATATTCACATGAAACCACTGTAGGCGAAGGGCTTCATATTCGACAAGAGCATTTGTACCGGAAACTACTGACAGGGCAAAACATACCGAGGAGTTAAAGCAGAACGCCGATAATCGTTCACGTTGGGTAAAGTCTTAACAGTGCAAAGTAAGACGTCGGTGGCGAGGTTGATTTACATCGTAATGTATGCTAAACGGCAGCAGCCGCGAGAATTAGGCTAGCGAGTGCGGGAGCGACGTGTCGGTGTGTGGGGCGCCTCCGCCTCACGCCCGCGCCGCTACACCGCATATACTTGATGTCGGTAACCAATTAGCGACCATCGAGCTGACGACCAGTTTATGTGATCACGACTATCATCTATTATGCTCGAGATACGATTGGGACCACCGATGAATATTAAGGGGGATATAGCCTTACCAGTCATTTTTTTATTGCAGCCCTGTGGGTGTAAATACGAGACAGCTAAGAGATGACAAGGAAGCTTCGTGTCGACGGGATATACGATTCAAGCCACGTTATTAATAAGCTGAGGTCAGCGCGGCTCGTGATCGGCTTCCTCTCCTACGCCGCGCCACGAACAAAATAGTCGAAAAAGGAAAGCGCGGTCGTGACGGGAATGTCGCCGTTATGTATTTCAGGTCGCACTCATTGTATTTTAAATCGCCATTGTTTCGTATTTCGCGCCTGCGCACAATGTGCATGGAGGATATCTATCAAAAGGTGCGTATCCAACGCAATATGCAATAAGGAGTTTATCGTAATGTCCATTTGTCTCTACTGTTTGTGTCTTTTGCACGTTTTTA
The DNA here is from genome assembly GCA_013403705.1 of Heliconius hermathena. Lineage (NCBI taxonomy): Eukaryota > Metazoa > Arthropoda > Insecta > Lepidoptera > Nymphalidae > Heliconius > Heliconius hermathena. The sequence goes on from JAAIXJ010000145.1 coordinate 429,222, forward strand.
GGAGAGGCTGATTAGCATGTAAGCTGCAAATGACATACGTGCTGGAGTGGCGGGAGGCATGCGCAGGCGCAAGTAGTCTCACGGTCGTCGATTGATTAACGGTGCGTTTCGCGCTAACCTGGCGCTGACGTGAGAATGGCCGCCGAGGACGAGCTAATATGCGCGCAACATTCGGCTCATACAGCACACAGTGTCACGGGACGCGTGACAGAATTGCAACAGCTAATGCTTACGAGAGAACTGGAATGTTTCACACGTTATACTTGATATCACTGCCATAAAATCGTTTGGGAAACATGATAAAATAATTATATACCTACATATAACTTTAAGAAATCAGTAAGTACTGTTAACTATATCTGTATATATACATATAGATATATTTAATCGCAGAAAACATGTTCACAAATTCAATTGTACCAGATAATTATAATTTATGTTACAGTACAATCTAGTTCTTCTATTCTATATACAGATATGCCAGAAAATGTCTTTTCTCTCGTCGCTCAGTATATTAGATACCGCCATTGATAGAAACTACTAATGTCCAGACTACGTTGACCTAACGTTCAGTCAAGTTATATAAGAAACGGTGTTCCTCTCTGTACTTGTTAAGTGTTAAGTTAATATGAGATAAACTGATGAATGGCGCTGTTTACCGCGAGATAGTAATAGAAGTGGCCGAACGAGACGGTTCCTGAATTACAATCGGTAGTATATATGCATAATTACTTAAAAGGTTATTTAGATTATCTAGAACTGTAATATTTTTGTAGGTTTTAGATACAGTATAATAGCTACATTATTTACTTCCTCATGAAATATTGTTTGCCTTTTTTTTTAAATTAGCACAACAAAGTTGTTTAGCTGTTCTTTTTATTATTTTTACAGCTACATTAATTGGAAATATTTTTACTATCATTGTTGAAATTGCTCTCATTTGACATTGACACAAAAATAATGATTACTTGAAACGTGATGCTAAGCAAAAAAGCCAATTGCTAGTTCATTATATTTTGAAACCAATTTGTATTTATTTTCTTACTAGTATTTACCTGTGGCTTTACTCCCGAGGACAATGTGAAAATTACTAAGTATCGGGTATGTGTTACCTCTAATATTGTTACCTCAGATATTGTCACAAGAATGTGTCACATTCTAAATAGCTAAGGCAATATAATAATGAATGACCAACCTAACACAAAAATATTTTTTCAATTAAAACCTAGTTCTTGATATTATTGCTGTTAACCAAACGAACTTCAGCTTTATATTAGCCTAGATACAGATATAATAAAAAGCTACAAAATAAATCATAAAGCCCAATAATAATATGAGCGCAAAACCACATAGTCCCTAGGAGCGAGGTTAGAGGCGCCGCGCCGGTAGAGTTCGTTTCCCAGGCGTGTTATCGCGGCGGCATCGCGCCCGTACGCAGCGACTGCGGCGTACATAACCTAATATTATATTATGAGGAAAGGATATTTTTTTTATATATACAATCCTTGGCTAGTAATGAACTTACGTTTTAAACTTTTTAATATTTAATTCGAAATCATGAATTATAGAACTTTCTCAAATTGTAAAGCGAGAAAAAGGTCTTATTTTGCAGCCTCAAACTTTTTACCCCATACATTCACTTTTCCACTTTCCGACGAATTTTCGAGATATTGCGAGTTGAGCGGTGGTGGAACTGAACGCCGCCTTTTGTCTAGCAGAGCGGGAAATAAAAATAACTTAAACACATATATTAAATAAAGAATTATGTAGTCCCTCAAAACAATCCATGCAATTGCATTTGCAGTCATACAATCGAAAAATTAACAAGCTGCAGCTAAGTATATCTATTATCGTCCAGTATTAATAACCTATCTCCAACGTCAATCTTAGATTGTTTCATACATCTATCCAATCTCTAGATTGGATAGATATATGAAACAATCTAAGATTGACGTTGGAGATAGGTTATTAATATTGGGCGTATATAGATAGTTGTTAAAAAACAAGAGTAGAGACAAATGAAAATAATATAGATAGATAATTCTGTATTATTATTTTGTATCTCATCAAAACATAAATATAAAATGAGAGCTATGAGGGGTTAAATGTTAAATTCGCCTGTAAAAAAATTGTAATAAATAATATATATTTTTTTAATAATAATAAATAATATTTTTTTTTCATAATTTTTTTTAATTTTTTTTTTAATTTTATTTTTATATATTTTTTTTATTTTATTTTTTATGTTAAATTTTAATTTTAATTTTATTTTATTTCCTTTTTTCAATTTTTTTTATGGGTGCCGACTTTTTTGTTTACTTGGGAAAAAATTCAACCTCTAAATTTTATTTGACAATTATTTACGTTGGCTTTATTTGATTTGCAAAATAGTGTACTTCCAGCTTGTAAAGGGACAAATTACATTCTTGTAATTTAATGATCATACTTTTTATTACAAAACTAATTTTAAGTAAGTCACCTTGTCTTTGAATATGTTAAACGACCTTATTTAATTGTATAGATAGCCATTAAATATATATTTTTTAAATTCCATACCTATTTGAGATCGTATTTGAATAGATATGTCAATAAATATTTTAATTACATATAAGGAGCAGCTTTATGTCTGTATCCCTGTACAGAGCAGGGAAGTAAAAACAATGTGGGAATCGAATCCATAATAATTGTGTTTTGTTTGTTTATATGTCATAGCGGTAAGACGGTCACGTCTTTGTTTGTTATTTAATGACTCATCAGCAGAGATAACATGCATAATATAAATATCCATAATATAAGTATTTTTTTAAATATTTTTTTAGCTTTTGTTTGGTGTATTTATTAGTTATCTCTTAATGTTATATTTTTCTTACCTGACAGAGACTTCAATAATAGTTCACACTAACTTCAATAAGTTCACTTACTATTTTTCAATTTTACTTATTTTCTTCTGTGCTCTTGGCACTAACCCCGGGGTCTGCCTTCCTGTTCAATTTACTCCAAAAGCACCGTCTTCCCTCGATGTTACCGCATACCGTTGTGCATACCGACATCCAACCAGCACTTCCTTGGGCGTCCGGAAAGTCTGACTCCAGGGTCAGACATAGCAGGGCATTTCCATACGATATAGTTCATAGGCCGGCGCGCAACGTGGCGACACTATTTCAAGCAACGCTCTTGGAGTTTATCTGCTACATTATGACGTAGCGGATAAGCTCCAAGGATAAAAATTTAAGTGATTGACATAAAGTTTAACATCATCATCGATGGTCCAAGTAATAGCTACCACATTATTCAGTTCATTTATTAATGTTTGCATAATATACAAGTTAATATCGGAAAGTTTATACGGGATAGACACAACTTAATCATTAGAAGTTCATATGCTACCTATGGGTTCCCTCGATTTCTATAATCAGATCCTGCCTTGGTGGGTATGTGACCAATTGGAGTGTATGTTGTTTCAAGTAAAACGGTCAAACATAATATATATATATATATATATATATATATATATATATATATATATATATATATATATACAGTTAACGAATATAGAACCTCTTCGCTTTTAAAAAAAGAAGACAATTAAAATAGAACGTAAATATGCATTTGTTGAAAATGTTCAAAGTTTCATGTTCGAGCATAATAATTTAAAATATTAAATACAGATCCATGCCTTTAATCTGTTTTTAATATTTTATTATTCATAATTTAAGTAACTTAAGGTATGAATTTCAAAAAACTTATTTTGTTCCAAGTTTCGTGGCTGTCACAAGGGTTTGACTGCAACGCGACGTTTGTGGGTTCGATCCCCACGCAAGAGAATGAATTATTATTTATAAATATTCTCATTTCCTCACACTGACACCAAGACAAAAGCCTGGCATTGAGTTCCGCCACTCAACACAATGCCTTGAAAAATTCGGCGTAAAAGTGGGGAACGGACTGTCTTAATTCTAAGTTCCCCCTGCCTACCCTGCTATATACGGCATGCAGCGTGAAGCTGATTTTTTTACAAGGATTTATTTACTGTCACCTGTCCCGTTGTCTGTCTGTAATCAAATTTTGTAAGTTAAATTTGATCCACTTTTCGGTTTCGGATTAAGCTAAAATTTTGCATGCATGTATAAATCGGATGACAATGCATATTATGACAGAGAGCTGATCTGATGATGGAGCTGGAAGGTGGCCATAGGAACTCCGTAATTAAACGACGCAACCCCATCGAGTTTGATCTCATTTTATTCCTCTTGACGAGTACCTTGATACTATATGGTAACCAGGGACTGATGATGAAGCTGGATGGTAGTCGTAGGAACTACTTTATTAGACGACGCAGCCCCATCGAATTTGAGCTCGTTTAGTTCGTCTTGACGAGTACTTTGATACTATATTGTAACCAGGGTCTGATGACGGAGCTGGAAGATGGACGTAGGAACTCCGTAAATCAGAGTTTCAGTATGTTTGATTTGATTAAAAATCTCGAATTAATAATACTAAAAATAAAATTAAAGAAAAAAAAACCTTTTTATAAACAAGCTTTTATTATTATATTTTTTTATAAAATGAACTAAAAAGTTAAAAATAAATTAACTCTAATAAGAAATATAACAATTAATAAATAATAATAGCGAGAGGAAAAGAAGGTGCTGAATATTCATAATTATACCATCAAAGTGTAACACGCTTTTATTATTTGTTAAGTGTTTAATTTCTTATTAGAGGTAATTTATTTTTAACTTTTTAGTTAATTTTATTAACAAATAATAAAAGCTTGTTCTTAAAAAAGGTTTTTTTTTCTTTAATTTTATTTTTTACTTTGTTCAATTAAATAACAATGAGATATATAATACGAAAAAGGCTAATATTTTATGTTTACAATATCGCCCTATTATTCTATTAGGACCTTGAATAAGTTGCTGCTGTTTTTTGAAAGATGGCGTTGCGGCACTCTGTGCATGGAATTTCGTACGGTAACGAATCACCAAAGTAGTACTATATGTAACCTCAAATTATAGTAGAATAGTGTTTACTACAGTGTCAACTACATATTTATTTTCCCTTTGTGAAAATGTGTACTTTTGTGCCAAATAAAGTGTTTTTGCGGGGAATTTTATTGCACTGCTTTATTCAGAAAAAATCTGCAGCAGAAGCACACAGAATTCTCGTTGAGACAATGCTTTGTCGAATACAACGTGCAGAGACTGGTTTAGGCGCTTCAAAAGTAATGATTTTGACCTTGAAGACAAAGAGCGTTCTGGAGCACCGACAAAATTTGAAGACAGAATTGGAGGCATTGCTTGAAGAAGATCCATGTCAGACGTTAGTAGAGCTCGGGAAAACGTTACAAGTAGATGCGTCAACAGTTTCAAAACGTTTAAAAGCGTTAGGAATGATCCAAAAGCAAGGGCATTGGGTGCCGTATGAGTTGAAGCCGAGAGACGTAGAACGACGTTTTCTCATGTGTGAATTGTTGCTTCAACGGCAAAAGAGAAAAGGTTTTCTGCACCGTATCGTCACTGGGGATGAAAAGTGGATTCACTACGACAATCCAAAGCGAAAAAAATCGTGGGGCATGTCGGGTCACGCACGCTTCTTCTCTGCATTTGGTGGGATTACGCCCTGCTGCGTAATTTATTATGAGCTGCTTAAACCTAATGAAACTATCACGGGAACTCGCTATCGACTTCAGTTTATGCGTTTGAGTCGCGCTCTGAAAGAAAAGCGGCCACTATACGAGCAGTGACACGACAAAGTGATTTGATTACATGATAATGCTCGTCCACATGTGGCAAAACCAGTCAAAACTTACCTGGAAACACACCAATGGGAAGTTCTACCCCACCCGCCGTATTCACCGGACATAGCCCCCTCCGATTACCACTTGTTTCGGTCGATGGCGCACGGTTTAAGCGAGCAGCGCTTCCATTCTTTTGAAGAAGCCGAAAAATGGCTTGATTCCTGGATTGCCTCGAAAGATGAGTCGTTTTTCCGACGGGGGATTCAATTGCTACCAGAGAGATGGGAGAAAGTGGTCTCTAATGATGGACAATACTTTGAGTAATGTCATTGTAAGCATTATATTTTAAATTATTTTTTTTAAACAAAATAAACAGCGATAACTTATTCAAGCACCTAATACTAATAAACTAATATGCTTAAGGACATTATGTATCTACATACATATACATACGAGTATGTAGTAAGGTAAGGTAAAGGTCTTGGCATTGAATCCACCTGGTGCAGTACTACCGTTATATCAACTAAAGTAAAGACAGTTGAAACGTCAATAAAAAACAATGTTTGCTTTAAAAAAAGATCAAAAATGCGAATTTTAACTATGTTTTTGCTGATAGTAATTTGCAGGTGGTAATTAATTTATTTAGTCGTTTCGTCGTTATTTAGTCGTTTTTTTCCAATTTTTGTGATATCAATGTAATGATGATAGCACCTTATAAGTAATTTTGAATACATATATATTTTCTGTTATTTTGATATCAATCTAGATTTTATATGTTTTTGTTCATTTTCATAAGTTATATTATGATATGTAAACAGACAGTTATAGTTATGATAAATTATTAATATTTATAAAATTCCGCTCCACGCGGCGTTATATTTCGCAACTCAAAACGTAATGTCTCGAATAGGTCAGAGAGAGAAAAATTAAGTATTTTGACGGTAGCTTATCTCTACTTATTCTGTTGTGTGGGGGAAAGCCAAATAAGCAAGTAATAAAATTAGAAAATATTTAAATTATTAAAATTTTTTGATCTTGTGAAATTTATTCCTTTAAGGTTCCGCCAGCCAACACGAGACATGTGCCAAATTATGTCTTGATACGGGAACCACGAAATGAACTAATAAAATTTCATAACTGATTACGCGGCAAATTTCATACAAAATGCAGCAAAATGTATGCGCAATGCTCATATCTTTTGATTGCACTGACTTAGAAGCTTGATTTTTTTCTATGTCCCAAAAAGACCATAGATATCAATATTTGATACTAATTTCAGTCTTTTATTTTCTAACGATCTCAAGATAAACGGTATTGACAGATGGATAGGCGGCCAACAAAGTGATCCTATTGGCAGGGTGCGTAGTACTAGGTGACGGTATTATAAATGCTCACAGCGCTCATGGTGGTCAGATGGTCAAAGATGTGGCGACTTCAACAAAGAAAAATTACTGGGTTTTCATCTATCTGTAATGATGAGCAACTTATAGATCTTGCAGGTGTAACATTCAACTATTTCCAATTATTATTAAAAACATTAGCAACCAATCACAAATACAGTATTAATAAATAGTTTTTTTTTTATTTTAATTACTTTTTTTTCTTAAATCACATTTCGTTTCGTTCACGTTTTGATATTATAATAATCATTTATTTAGAAAATAAATTATTATAATAATATCAAAACTAGGTAACTACTATACTAACTACCATTAAATTTGCTTTGTTTTCTTGTTTTTCAGTAAAACTACAATTAAAAAAGTAGTAAACAAATTCTGATATAACCAAAATAAAACATAATTTTGAGTAGAGATTACTTACCTCTCTCAATTTGAATAACCAGAAATGATTTATCGACGCTTTTTCCACCCACATCACAGTAATTAAGTAATATAAATGAATTTGAAAGTATTTTACGAATATTTTCAAACAATCCCGCCATCATATGTCAAAGCGTCAGAGCCCACAAATTTGCGTACGCTGGGTGGCGCTGTAGTCGTGCACGGTGCCAATAAGGGTTCCCTTTTTACCTTTTGAGGTACGGAACCTCAAAAATCATTCCACCGAGTCGAGCAAAACTCGCAACTGTCACGCTTACACTCATTTAAACTCTATTTTCTCTTCATATAACAAATATTTTGTATAAAGATATTTTTAAAAATATGATGAATAGTAAATAACTAAATATAAGTGAAGGTTAATGTAGTAAAGTATATAGTCATTTATTAAGAAATTGATTTAATTATTATTATTAGTTTAATTATTTGAAAAAAAAAACCTATTAAGAAACTTTTAATATGAATATATATGCAAGTCTACTATGATATACTATATATGAGATACTATGAAGTATACTATTAATGATATGATATCATGTTTTAAAAAATACAATGACACTAGTATCCGTTATAAAATTGTGTAAACCGTAAAAAATATATTTGGGGTTTAAACCCTACGTGAAACAACAATAAATATTTGTACATAAAAAAAATATTACAATCCTTGAAGTAATGTGAGTAGGTAGGTATGTACAGATTTATTATCATGACTATGTTTTTACCTCAGCTAAGGTCAGTGGCGCCAAAATTCTTAAACAGTATCACAAAAAGTAACGGGCGCCCGCCGTTCTTACCGCCCGCCACCCCCACGCCTCGCGGTACATCACGACGTGGAATTCGCAGCAGCGGGCCACGGTCATAACAGGCTCTAAGCTCACTGAATGTAAGTGGTAATAAATGCTGGCCTCTTATAGCTTGTGACTGATGTACTGGTGCCTAAACACCGAAACAAGTATCAGCGGAACGTAGCGACAAATTTATTATGATAAGTAAATTGAGAATATTAATAATATTATATAGTTGATATTAATTTATAATGGTTTAATAAAAAAAATAAAAAAAACGTCTAAGTGAGAGTTGGATTCGACCACCAAGCCTTCCGTAAAAATTTCAGGATTGTAGGTCAATGAAAAGAACAACTTTTAAAAATGACAAACTTCAATTTGTGGTCATGTGCACTCATTTTGTATGAAAGTTTTGTATGAATTGCACTTCGCAAATATAAGTTTGTAATTATTTTTTTCTAGGAAATACCTAAAAAAATCATATTTCAGATGTTTTCCTTTATTTATATGGTAAATTTTCACTTCGTGCCAAATTTCATAACCGTAGGTCCACGGAAGGTACCATAAAGGTTTTGATTTGTTTTAGTTTTGATTGCTTTTACTTAAAAACTTGATGTTTTTGTACTTCAAGGGACCATCAACCTATATTTTTGATATTACTTTTAGCTTTATACCTCCAAAGTGATCCTATAAGAGTTCCGTTTTTATCTTTTGCTACAGAACCCTAAATGCAGACTTTAAGACATATGTCATTTGGTTTTAGATAAAGGAATTCGAGTTTTTGCGTTGTAACGTTGATCGTTACGACTCGGGCTTATTGTTTACGGAATACTCACAGTGCGTGCGCGTTCGCTGCCCATCTAAATTACAATCCTCGGACCGCCCAAAAAAATTGGGACGTAATCTGTGAAATGTCTCAGAAGCAAAATGGTAAAACACGACAGCCTGAGTGTATCGATATATTGATTGAAGGTTTTGGGACGTATAAAATAATCAGTCATTGTGTGTTTTTGCGCTCGCGTAGGAGGCGGGTGCGGAATAGCAACAAGGCGCGCCTGCGCGTCGGAATGCGCCACTGCCACCTTGCCCGCTGTCCGCGCTGGCGACGCTCGTGCACGCAAAAACAGAATGCTATGCTATGCTACAGTAACTTCTTCCAAATTGTACCCTTGGTCTGGGATATCAGCTTATACCACCCGTCGTTAAAGTTGCAAGTCCCGCGAACGCGTATAGTAAGTGAACACACTATTTCTCAGAGATGACTTCTTTATCAGCTACTTTAAATGCTGAATAGCCCAGCATCCCTGGAGACTGATACATTCCTTGCTTTCTATATGATACTACATAATATCAAAAAGAAAAAAATGTTAAATTACTTTATCTTTATCTCGTCCGACACTCGTAATTAATTAATTATATTAAAGAATGGCACACATAAATACAACCATAATAAACAATAAATTATTACCTATACTTTGTAAAATATCTACATCGGAAGATCCATGACAGCTTTCTCGATTTCTCTCCTACGTATGGGATAACACTTGACAAATGTTGAAAAATATTTAAAAAATAGTATTCTCTCTTGCCAAACGATGATTCTAAGTCTTTCTAAATCTTTGGGTACCGGAAATTTGTAAAAATATTCCTACAGGGATGCTAACAACATAAATAAATTGTAACAAGCGTATAAAAATTTCGACGTAGCTCGATGAGAACGTATGGCTTAGGTGGTCAGAGCGCTTGAACGGTTTCCAAACAGGGGCAGGTTCAAATCCCGCTACGTTCAAGTAGCTTTCTCGATGTCCTTATTTCAAATGTACGTAGATATTTCAGGCAGTTTTTTAACTAGAAAGAATTTCTAATTTAAAATAGTATACATCGTAATGTACTTAATATGACATTCCCAAATTTTATTTCGAATAGATATTCGAATAAACATACACTCGAAGGGAACGGAAAGTCGCCGCATAATCAAACGTTAAATTCTTTCCGTGGAGTTGCAGTTATATATTTATTTCATAGAAAAAAAATCATTGCAAACATTATAATTATATTACATTTGAATGCATATGCCCGCGACGTTAAGTTTGTAAACTTGTGTAAGCTGTACTTCCCTTTGACCTACAATCCTAAAAATGGGGTGGGCGAGTCCGACTCACACTTATTATTATTGCAATAAAATATTTTTCAATTAGTACAGTAGTGAAGGAACAGTGGGTCGCGGGCGCGGGCGCGGAAGCGAGCGCGGGTAGACGCCGTTGCGCGTGACCGTGCCTGACGTACACTGCTTCTAAAACTTTCATATATGAGCCGTTTTTACCTTGTAACTCAAGTAATACAGTGAATTAGTTTAATATTATTTTTCCTGTTGCTTCACGGGATACAGCATCACGCACATTGCAGGGTAGGGCAGAGAAAACCTGGGAACCTAGTGTTAAGACACTCCGTTCCTATTAAGACACTTCCGTTCTCTTCTTTCCGCCTAATTCTAAAGGCATTGCGTGTTAAAAGGTCATCGGGAAGTACAACTTAAAAAGTTAACAAATTTCAAGGGACCGTAAATCTGAATGTTTGATATTAATTTCAGGTTGATACATTTACGTGATCTCGAGATAAATGGTTTTAACAGACGGACAGACGGACAACAAAGTGATCCTATAAGGGTTCCTTTTTTACCTTTTGTGGTACGGAAACCTAAAAACAAACTATAAATGGTAATTGCAATTAATATCAAATATTTGTGAATATTTATTTTGTAGACAGAGGTATATATAGTTTTTTTTTCCCAATTTTCAAGACCTTCCATGTGTTGCGGGACTCAACGCCGCGCATTGCTTTGCCACGCCACGACGTCCTCAATACTTTAAGAAAATAGAAAAGTACCTAACTACTTTTATGTATATCGACGATTGTCAACTAATATGAACAGTTTGAGCACCACAAGATCGCAGACAAGAAGTGCACGTCCTCATTACACATTCCACACTCGTCTATACAATATTTATGTCACTTGGAGTTTTTTAGCCGACGTCGCCTAGCGCGTACGAGGCTCCCACCGGTACACCAGTTCAAATCCTACGCCTTAAGAAATAAGAACTAAACAATTGTATGGGAACGTGCGTAAGTAATGGTTAGTAACGTACTGGCTACGTGACCCAACTAGCGAATGTGGAAGCATTTTCAGTAACAATACGACGTTGACCGTCCGTCGCAGCGCTCGAAAGAAAAGCACTGCGCTCTCGTCGCTGGCTGAGTAGGTACCATTGTCTGACTATTGTTGAATGTCGCTTACAAATTGAATACGACGACTTCTATACATTATTATCTAATTGTGAGAGGTTTATTTGAACATTACATTTGGTACCTGATCGTTGTGTAACTTTACGTTTATTGTTACTTGGTTTGTATTATTAAGAAAAACATATTGTTTCTTATTTATTAAAAATAAAAATTAAATTAGCTTCACGCTGTATCCCGCACACAGCAGGGTACGCAGAGGGAACCTAGTTTTAAGACACTCCGTTCCCCACTTTCTGCCGAATTCTGGAGGCATTGCGTGTTGAGTGGCAGAACTCAACGCCGCGCTTAACCTCGACACCAGAGCGAAGAAATGGAAATATAAATTTAAGTAAATATTTCATCTCCTCGAGTGGGGATCGAACCCACAACCAGTCGGTTTTGCAGTCACACCTCGTGCCGCTGCGCCACGACCGGCCTCCATTTTATTTTTTATAATATAATATATAATTTATTTTAATATTTTAAATTAGATTAGCGTCACGCGAAAGGGTTTGCCCGTTCGTATTACATCATTATTAAAAGACAGTATCAATACATTGTTAGCTAAAATTTCTACCAATTCAATTAAAATATTCATTTTACACTCACACTCAGCCTATACTGTGGCATGAAAATTTATATTGGCATAACTATTTTATTTATGGGCCAATTGAGTTAAGAAAAGTTAACCAAAATTTAATAGTGAAAACTTCTTTTAAATCGGTTAAGCCGTTCTTGACATTAGCGTGATAAAACTCTCAGAAAAACCGACAAACAGTTAAAAAAAAATAAAAAAATCATTGTTTTGAGTTTAGTGATTACATTAATAAATGCCTCTAACAGAAGATTTTTCCTTCCACGCGCCACGGAACTGTGAAATGGCCTACCCGCGGCCGTGTTTCCAGGTCGATATGACATGGGTACCTTCAAAAAGCACGTCTATCTCCACCTTAAAGGCCGGCAACGCACCTGTAGCTTCGCTGGTGATGCACGGGGTCGTGGGGGGCGGTAATCACTTACCATCAGGTGACCCGAACGCTCGTTTGCCTTGTCCTTTTCCATAAAATATNTATATATATATCTCTCTTCCATGTAGGTACAGACAGCGATAAGTTACAGTTTTATTATAAGTATAGATATAGATAAACGTTTACAGGAGCTTATAAAATATACAGGATGGAAGTATCAGCGCTCCTTTTACGGAAACAGCATATAGGGTAAAATATTTACAGTTACGCAGTTACGCACCAATAACGTAAACACATACTACTACAAAAATACTACTAAAGGTTAAACAACTTTGAACTTTGCCGCCAATACCTACGACTCCATTTCGGAAGGAGGCGTATGCGACGATTTCCCTTTGATAGATTTATGTGTACGTGCGTTGTTCTTGACAAATGCCGTTTTATATTACAACAATAATTTTATTATTCATTTTGTTTGAAAAAATAACTTTTTCATTTTTGGGATTTTTTTTAATTGTATTAGGCTTTGATAGAGTAGTTAAAACTGTGGTTTCATTTAAAGTGGTGCTGACACTTCCACCCTGTATACCTCTATCTTAATTACGTGTCATACTGGCGTAATTTTTAATTATTCTTATTTTTAGGTAATACATAACAACAGCTTCACGTTTCCCGCATAGCAGAAAAGGCAGAGGGAACCTAGTGCTAAGATATCTAGTACCCCGCTTTCCGCCTAATTTTGGTAAAGTTCGTGTTTTCCTAAGAATATTTGTTGCCCACCCCAGAAATTTTAATAACAATAAAAACACCGGACAAGCGTGAGTCGGATCCGCCCACTGAGGGTTCCGTACAAAAATTGGAGGTCTCGAGCTTTTTCGGTTCTAGGTCAACCGAAAGTGCCTAATTAATTTTGATTACTTTTATTATGCCATATCTTTTTTTTAGTCAATGTAGAAATACGGTTTTTCTTAGGAAATCAAGGAACCGTAGATCGGAGTACATAATTTGAATTTCAACTCGATATCGAGTTGAATATTCAAGTGTTCCTGAGATAAAGGCTCTTGACAGACAGGCAGACAGAGACAACAAAATGATAAGGATTCCTTTTTCCCTTAAAAGGTACGGAACCCTAAAAATGTATGCACTATTTCCGATTTCTTACTTTGTTTCTATAAAAAAAATTATCGCCATGTGAGAGATTTGTAACCTTATGTATCTACATTCTCATTGAAGCTGATATCTCGTAATATGGTATCTGGTGGTCTACATTTTTGCATTTTGGTAGATGTAATAACGATATCCAGTTTTTTTGCAACACATTTATTCTTTTATTTTATTAATTTATGTAAAATATAATACAATGTTTGTAATGTTAAATTTTATCTATACTAAATCACTGTATCTCAATATTTAGGATTCACAAGTCCGACTGAGTTAGATCGCAAGGATCGAACACTGAACCGTCGCGTGCAAATCACAATCAGTCCCTTTGACTAAGTAACTAACTAAAATATTTTATTTTGGTTAATAAATTATATTCTCAAAAATATAAGTAAAATGTTCTATTAAAGAACTCTAAGTAAAACTAAAAATGGAAAAAATATATATAATTCAATAAAATATATATATACGGGTATTTTTAAAAAAGATCATCAGAAAGATTCATCTCTACCAAGTATTGTAAGAAAACAATAAAATATGATAGGTAATGATAATCATAACTTACCACAAGTTCAAAGTGTCAAAACAATTTTTAAATTATTATAATATAATAGTTTCATTGAATTGCAAATTACCATATTTGTGTTTTTACCAGAGTGAGGAAATGAAAATAATTCAGAAATCTGCGTGGAAATCGAAGCCACAATAGTCAAATTTACTGCTAGACCCTGTGCCACAGCGCCACTACGGCTCCGTTTTCAGAATAAATACAAAAAAATTACAGATAAATATATATATTAGAAGATTAATATAAATTTTCTACTCTTTTCGCCCATCAATATGCTTAATTTAATAATATATATATAAATAACAATGAAATGAACTATTTTATAAAATGTATAGAAAGCAACAGTTTCTATCATTAGGTAGGTACCTCAAATCTTCGAGTTCACTAACATTTAAATCATTTAATTTTTCATAAAATATTTATTTGGTAGTGTTCAAGCTCATCCACAAGATTGAATACATTAATAAGGTCTTGATGTTAGTAGGTACACAAAAATATGAATTTTAATTATTTGTTAGTACCTTTGTACAATCAGGTAACAACTTCAGCAAACTCCAGTAACAAGTAGCCAGATACAAATCTTATTTATTGCATCTTCAATTAGAGGCAGTGCTGAGGGCCATCTAGCGTGAGGCCGGGGCACCTCCCAGGTGACCGGCCACTGTAGCGTGACGTGCTGTCGACTGTACCAGGCGGGTCATGGCAGGTCCTACTATACTGGACTTCGATACAATGACTACACTACACTTCATGCAGTGCAAGTGCCATTGTTTTTCACGCGCTACGTTTTTTTCGCCTTGTTCCCACTAGCCAATGGGAGGCGTGCGTGTTTGTTATTGGTAGAGCGCGCGGGGAGGCGCGGGCGTATGCGGGGGGGGAGAAGGCGGCGCCTCGAAGTCTTCGCGCCTTTTGGCAATTCTTGGCGATACTTGAACGCTTTCTATTTTGAAAAGTATACTTTTATTTGTAATTGGTGGGTGTAAGGCTAGTGACGATGACAGACGTCAGTCAAAAATGTTGGTTTTTTTTTTTAATGAAATACATCGCCCCTTCATTTCTTTTACCTTATAGGCTCAGTTCAATATGCATATGAAGCCTAGTTCAGTACACTTTGAATTGCAAAGTGGACAAAAAGGCCCCAGTGTCACTCTGCAACCTTGGCTTCGACAATTATAGAAGCACCAACGTGCTTGGTAGAAAAACTTTGTCTAACCAGAATGGGAAACACATACCTACATTGTCAATTTAAAAATTAAATGAGCTTTACGCTGTATCCCACACACAACAGGGTAGGTTAATTCAAATTTTAAATATTATTTATCCAAATACATAACATTTTTCAAGAACTGTTGAAATGTCGAATAGACCTAAAGCTACCACCGACTCAAAAGTTTGTTCTACTGAGAAGAGTCGTCAAGAAATATATAGACCATATAGACATAAGAACATTTTAAGTAGAAAAGCTTGAATGACTAAAATTTGCAAACAAAAGTACTAAAATTTGCAGTAATAATTATTGTGAAGGACTGTTAGTTAGACTAAGCCCTGATACGCGATGGCGCATAGTTTGAAATGCGATTGCCTCACCGATCGATTTCGTGAATTCGAATCGAATTGATTCGTGAATCTTTCCAAAAGTGCGCAATAAAATTAGTTATTTAATTTTTCTACACATTAACATTTACTACGGACCACTGAAGCACGCAACGCTATATAAATTTTAAAGATTTTTTTTACAAGTAGGTACTTACATTATCATAAATTGAAATAAGTATTATTAATAACAAAGCTACCATATACGGCGCACAATAACTATGCAATTGCAATTAAAAACTATGTAAAAATTAAGGCAGATGTGGTTAATACATGGCTGTGAAAAAACAACATATAAAGAATGTCCAATCAAAGTTTATGGGTGACTGTAAACGTATCGGTAGTGGTTTCGTTCTATTGGAATAATAAATTATTTACATTTTATCTCGCCGAATTTTGGAGACATTATGTGTTGAGTGACGGAACTCACCCCCGCACTTTGTCCCGGCCCCAGAGCGAAGAAAAGAAAATACAAACTTAAATGAATATTTCATTTTCTCGAGTGGGAATCGGACCCACAACCATTCGCGTTTACAGCCATACTTTATGCCCCTCATAGCCATGATTGATAAAAAAATATTTACAATCCTCGGGCCAACGTCCGACTACTGTCTGAATGAAGTGTCTTCACCTAACTGATAAAATTTTACAGATTTTACGGATTTTTTAATTTACGGGAGTGCGAAATTTGGCCTCCAATATTCAATTTATGAGTTAATAATTACGAGATGCTTAAACTACAACTACTTATATACAATGTTATAGGTTACTGTTATATTTTATATAGAAAAGATGTGTTAACTAGAATTAATCGTTACATTATGAGATAGCACGTCTATATCTAGGGCATAAAGATGAACCATATATTCGTATATCTTAAACTGACACGCTTGATCAATTTTTTTTGGTTCATTTTTAACTCTTACGCACGAACACCTCCATTATGGAAACATACTTACGTCTTTAACAATACGTGGACGTTTTTAAGAGTACATACAGTATCTGACGCGCTTGAGTATGTCCATGCAACATTTTTTTTAATATTTTTGAAAATATATAGCCGCTCACCCCATCGACCAAAAGATATGTATTATATGACATTTTTTTCTTGTTATCATCTAAGCTTCGCAGCCTAATATAAGTCTCTATGACGCTCGAGTAAATCCCAATTTAGCATTGTTCTGTACTATAAATAAGAACTACCTACACTACTATAATACATTATATTGAACGATATTTACACTGTAAACCGACTGGTTGTGAGTTCCATCCCCACTCGAGGAGATGAAATATTTACTTAAATTTATATTTCCATTTCTTCGCTCTGGTGTCGAGGACAAGCGCGGCGTTGAGTTCTGCCACTCAATACGCAATGTCTTAACACTAGGTTTCCTCTGCCTACCCTGCAGTGTGCGGGATACAACGTGAAGCTAATATTTACACTACTATATACACTCGAGGCCAGCGGTGACGCAGAGGCACAAGCGTACGACTGTGACTGTTGTTGTTGTGGGCTCGATTCCCACTCGAGACAATAAAATATTTAAAACTCATGGTAAAATAAATAAATCAGCTTCACGCTGTATCCCGCACACAGCAGGGTAGGCAGAGGGAACCTAGTGTTATGACACTCCGTTCCCCACTTTTTTCCGAATTCTGGAGGCATTGCGTGGTGAGTGGCAGAACCCAACGCCGCGCTTAACCTCGACACCAGAGCGAGGAAATGGAAATATAAATTTAAGTAAACATTTCATCTCCTCAAGTGGGGATCGAACCCACAACCAGTCGGTTTCACAGTCACACCTCGTGCCGCTGCGCCACGACTGGCCTCGACTCTAAAACTCATTGTCATCATAATAATCAATACAGTGTGAAGCTAAAAAAAAACAAAAACACTTATTGTGTCTAAAGTTATAATTTTACCCAATATGAATAATCATTAGAGACATTGATAAATTGCTTACTTTAATTAATCGAATTGAACTATTATCCCTGATTTATCATCGCTCGATCGCATCGATAATCTTGCCATTGACTCTAAATTACTGTGGAACTTATATTGTTATATAGTATTATAAAATAAATAAATAAATCAGCTTCACGCTGTATCCCGCACACAGCATGGTAGGCAGAGGGAACTTAGTGTAAGACACTCTGTTCTCCGAATCTCACTTTCACTTTCTGCCGAATTCTGGAGGCATTGCGTGTTAAGTGGCATAACTCAACGCCGCGCTTTGCCTCGACACCAGAGGGAAGAAAATGGAAATATAAATTTAAGTAAATATTTCATCTCTTTGAGTGGGGATCGAACCCACAACCAGTCGGTTTTACAGTCACACTTTGTGCCGCTGCGCCACGACTGGCCTCAATATAGTATTTTGTCCTCTGATATTGATTAAATTGAGTTAATGCAGCTAGTATTAAATCAATCTTTGTCCTGCAGAAGCAAGCTATTCTTGCATCAATGCAATCTACAATGCCTGCAGAATTTGGAAGAAAATGAAAACAACTAGGTAATTACATATAGATAAATAAATCAAAATCAGCTTTATGTTGTAACCCGCACACAGCAAGGTAGGCAGAGGGAACCCAGTGTTAAGACACTCCGTTCCCCACTTTCCGCCGATTTCTGGAGTCATTATGTGTTGAGTGTCGGAACTCAGCGCCTCGCTTTGCCTCGATAACAGAGCGAAGAGTAGTTAGTTAGTAGTAGTAGAAGAATAATTTTCATTTCCTCGAGTGGGGATCGAACTCACAACCAGTCGCTTTTACAGTAACACTTGTGTCCCTGCGCCACGAATGGCCTCTATAGATATACCTAATATTTTTTTTTATTTTACAAAATGTTCAATATTTGCTCTGAATTTATAGCTACTCTAGCTTAGCAGCTACAGTATACAGTGACAGACGGTGGGAATATCTATATAGAGAGCCTTTATCAGTTATATTAGATCCTTGGAGGAACACGTGAGGGACATAAATGAGATAAGAGCACCGCAAGAGATACTGTCGTGACGGAGGCGTCGCGTCATCTACTTGGGTGTTCTGATAGCTTGGGAAATTATGTGAATGAGATTATGATTGTTTTTGGGTTACTTTATAGGGTTCCGTACCTTTTAAGGAAAAAAGGAACCCTTATAAGATCACTTTGTTGTTCATCTGTCTGTCTGTCAAGAGCCTTTATCTCAGGAACACTTCGAGATATCGAGTTGAAATTCAAACCATATACTTAAATCTACGGTCCCGTGATTTCCTGAAAATAATATATTTTTACATTCACTTAAAAATATGGCCGTTTATATCGCAAAAACCGATGACGAACGTATTTGGACACTAAAGGAAATCAAAATTAATAGGGTACTTCCTGTTGGCCTAGAGATATCAAATTTGGGAGCTAGCATCTGCAAATAATACTTGTTTAGGACAAAATCAACCTTGTTCAATCAAGCAAAAATAAATATTTAATTCCCCCAAATGGGAAACGAATCTACAACCGTCGCGTTTACAGCCGCACGCATGTACTCCTGCGCCACGACGAGCCCAACATATCAAAACATTTTCCTTAAACTATTAAAACATTTTTGGTTTTAAATGATGTTATAAAAACAAAAAGGTTAATTTTGAGTATTGTAAAACTTTTAGTTCTTACAGCGAATACTCCGCGCTCGATGCCCGCACTCGCATACCTACATAGCGTTATTTAGAGGCTACTTCGAAGTATTATATCTTATTGGTGGTCACGGAATCTTAAGAATTCGAGAACAAAAAGTCTAAAAACAATATGGGCTTAGTTACAAATGCATTGCAAATATGCTTAAAATCAGATTAATTAAAACGTTTACTAATTTAAACAACTGCACAGGAACGAAAAAAAAAATCAATAAGTAATATAGCCAGCGTGTTTTTAAAGGGGAAAACAGATTTGAACGAGATTTTGTACGTAAATTATCCAAGCGTTTTCGTTTCCCGGATGTTTGTCTATGCAAGCAGCTCTCAGCGTTTGCAAATAAAAATAAAAGCTCCCTCTAGCGCGGACTTTCGCATTTAAATCGCTCTTCGCGAGACAAAACAAACTTAATATCACGAGCACTCACACCGCCCTGTGCCCTCTGCCCTCTACCCTCTACCTCGGAGTATAAAACTTGAAAGCAAGACTTAACGCTAGTACAGTACTTTGAGTCAAATTTCATGTACCTTTAAGCATCACTAAATGCGTCGAAGGGCACTTTAGGTGGTAATCTTGATGGAAACAATGTAAATATTTTGTATTATTTTAATGATCGTTAGTAAAAAATAAAGGAATTTAAGAGTTTATTTCATTAATATTTAGGTACTTATATATGTATATTATTTATTATATGTAAATGATATGATATATATCTTCATGTCTACAACTACTATGTAAGTATGGAATGAATGTACCTAACCTAAGGTAAAAACCTATTTGGATTGTAAAAAATCGTTCACCGACATTTCGCGCACCTTTTATCAAAATATAAAAGTTCTATTACAAAATATTTAAATATATTGCATGAATTAATAAAACATATTCTGTTGACTGGTACTTACAATCTATATATTAATACGTGAAGCAAAAACTTTGGACCCCTTTTTACGAAAATTGCGCGGACAGAGGTGTATGACATTTGGCACACTTAAAGTTTATACGTAGAAGAAGTGCTGAACGCTAATATTTATTAATTATAATGCTGAGAAAGTACATTAAATCAATAAATAAAACATTACACACAGTACCATGCATTTAACAATACAACTTTTGTATTTGTAAAGTGACATACACGTTGCTATGGCAACGCGTATAATACGCATCAACGAGTTCTCTAGTATTAATAAATAAGTATAACACAATATATAGAAAGTAGCTTTATTTTGTTAAAATAATAATAACTATGTATACTTGACTTACGCAATTTCTAAAAATACACACCCCACCCCACTTTCCGCCAAATTTTGGAGGCATTTGTTTCTGGAGGCGTGTTGAGTGGCGGAAGTCAACGCCGCGTTTTGCCTTGTTAATAGTAAGTATCAAGGGAATGAAAATAATAAATATTTCATTTTCTCGATGTGGCATTGTCTTAACAACAGGGTAACTTTATTTGTAACTTAAACTTGTTTTAACATCTCCCTATCTAAAAGAGACTTGTCCCGCGCGGTTTTGCCCTCTTTTTTTAAATATTATTTAAGTTAAGTTATGAAGCCGTCGTCGACCAGGGACCCACAACCGGCTCGATTCCGTCATATCCTTGTGGATGTGACGGAAACGAGCCGGTTGTGGGTTCGATCCCCACTCGAAGGAATGAATGATTATTTCGTAATATTTTCATTTCTTCGCTTTGGCACCAAGACAAAAGTACGGCGTTAAGTTCCGCCACTCAACACGCAATGCCTCGAAAACATCGGTGGAAAGTGAGGAACGAAATGTCTTAACACAAGGTTTCCTCTGCCAACCCTGCGGTCTGCGAAATACAGCATGAAGCTAAAAAATATAATGTATAGAAAAAAACATAATTAAGATATGAGAGTAGTTTTAACCGAATCGTTAAGAGATCGTCGCGGGTCGTGACCAAGTGGCCAGGAACCACGTTTGACATGCAAAGTGAATCCACTGATCACTGCAATACGCATCTCCTGACACTTGTCGACACTTACCGACACTCCCCGCGATGTACAGACGAACTGAAGGACTTTGTTATAATTAAATGTAAAAAATGAGAGCTTTAGGAACTGTTGTGAGCTTAAATATGTTTAATTCATAGTTACGATTATGTTTAAAATAGAATTATACAAAGATCAGACAAATGATTCGAAGAAAAGACAATTTAAAATGACAGAGAAACAAAAATTGATATCTAATATATAGTTTGGAAGTAATGTATAGCTTTTATCGTTGGCAACAGGAACGCCTTGTTTTTAATCTATACTGAAGACTTGTTTATTCCAAGGCACTTCTGTTTTAAATAAAAAAAATATGTTGGATAGGAAATTTATCGAAAAGGAGAAAGTGTCCTACGTTACACACAACAAAAAAATATTCCCTTTTGACCACGGACATCACAAGCCGCAGTTAAAACCTAGTTTTAGATAAGTACAGAAAAACAATATATAAATATACTTTATTTATACAAATAGAAAAAAAATAATATAATAATGGAATCTAAATAATGAGCAACTATTTAGATTTAATTATTATACTTAATGAGCCAGTCGTGGTGCAGGGGCACAAAGTGTGACTGTAAACGGGACTGGTTGTGAGTTCTAGCCCCATTCGAGGAAATAAAGTGCGCGGAATACAACGTGAAACTGATTTAATTTAATTTAATTTTGATTGAAATGCTATACCTAATTCTTAAAATTATATTTTTCTGCGGACGTCACTTTTTAAATTAATATATACGTTTAATACGTTGTGTTTCTATTGCACACGGGACGTTCGGCAGTTCAGTTCCTCCTCATTCCTCGGGCCAAGAAAATATTGAAATATTTTTAATTTTGTTCTTAAAATTTTAATTAAAATTGTTATATTTTTTAATTTTATGGAAAATGGACCTTTGATATGAAAGAGGTACAATAATATATATAAAAAATAATATTATAAGTATATTGATCACTTCCAAGCAGCTTTCATTTACATTGCTATAAACAAAATCAAAAACATTAACTACTTATTTAGAAAACGTATAAACCAACCGACCTGGTCGGTTTCCAGGAAGCGCGGGTTCGAGTTTCGCTACGTTCAAATTTTTATACGTTTTCTAAATAAGTATTTTTCTTTCCTAAGTGTGGAATAACACTTTAAAAATGTTAAAAATAATAACATTAACTGCCATAGTTAATTCAATACTATAATAATATAATAAAAACAAAAATATTAGAGTCACCCATCAATACAAAACAAATATAAACGCACAAACAAATAAACATCAAAAGCATTTAAATAAGGCGACGTGATGCTGTAGTGTAATAAAAACTGCTTTCGATATCAATTGACGTTGACCCGCGCCCTACCACGGCACAGGCCTACGCGTCGCAATTCTTTAATAGGACGTCAATCAGTGACGCAAAGTCGCGTGGCGGCTAACGAGTGCCGTGGCGATACAACAGTAAACATACAAACAGACAAACCGACGGGGAAACGGGAGCTTGGCCCCGTCGATATCGCCGCGGGAGGTGCCTACTACTGCCAAAATTAACGAACTTGCATTGTTCTCAGCTTGCTTCCTACCACATTGTGAACCGCAATACTATTGTTAAGTATATTAAACGCAAAATGTTTTGTATTATTTCTCTATTTTTTTTTTTACTGATTGCTAATGAATCGACGTCAATACAAATCAATATGTTTTGTTTTCGCGTGGGAAAGGCTTGATTTGATTATGTACGTGTGTATTTAACGATTTTGTTTCCTTGCTCCCTCAGATATATCAGGGTACGCAATGTATTAACACTAGATAGAGTAAGACTTCAGTGGTTTTCTCCAGACTTCAGATTTCTCTCTCCTTTCATACATTTTGGGAGACCTTGTGTTCTGAATGGTGGAATACAATTTTGTCTTAGGTAAGTATCTACAAATAAACCCGATATAAGTAATTGATGAGGCTGTCGTGCCGCAATGGCAACCAGTCTGACTGTAAACGCGAAGGTGGGAAGTAATATTCAAGTTCAGGAGAATGAATTTGTTCGTTTCCTCGCTCTGGTTGAGCTCCGTCACCCTACGCAATGTCCAAAAAAATTAAGTTGTAAGTTTGAAACGGAGTGTCTTGACACTAAGTTTCCTCTGCCTATCTCGCATAATGCTAGGTACAGCGAGAAATTAAAAAATGATCATGTAATAAAATTATAAATATAATTTATTCTCAAAATGAATAATGAACTCACAACTATCGCGTGTAAATTCAAATAGAGCACAACGATGCAGCACAAACGTAGCATTGCGCACAAAACAAACATTGCTTAATATTTAACTTAGTAAACAAATATAGCGTATAAACGTTACATCTGATACCCTTTAGTTAGTAGTTTTTAATTTGCCACCGGCCGCCGGTCGCCCGCCGCGTCCGGGGCAATAGGGATCAGTCCCAGTGACAGCCGTACGCCCGCAAACAAGCGATAGATGTCAATGCTAAATTAAACTATTGCGAATATATTAGCGACCCCCCCCGTGAACCCTGAGACAATCCATGCGCTACACGGTCATACACGAATAAATATTAAATCTTACGAATATTCTATAAAGATATAAGATGGATAATACGATTCTCTAACATATAGTTTTTTTATATAATTGGATTTGTAAATCCAATTGGAAATTATGGTGATGAGAGCATGTGATTAGCATCATAATGTATAATATAATGGAATACACCTAAAACTGGCGGACGTAATAGAATGCCACCAGCAAGCAGCCCGTAGAGGGAATCAAAACAAAAAGCGCTGTATAGGAGATAACCCTTGATGAAGTCGTCGCGATGTTTGAAATGTGTGTAATTAAAAGGCGACGAGGCGCGTCGCGGAGGGCCCTCGAGCCGCGCCGCCCGCCCTCGCCGCCGCCCCAACCCCTCAGTCTACTCTTTGGTACACGTCACCGACTTGATTATGCAATTTACTTTCCATTAACATGTCCCATTTTCTTCTGGAGTCGTAATTCAAACAAGCACACGTACATACAGACACTTGTCAAATAATTACGAATTCCTGCTTTAGTTTCTTAACGTCAATCAAAAGGAATTAATTTTAGAACAAAATCTATAAGGTTTTACTTAAGCCAGATTAATGCACTATTTTATTTTATCACCATATCATACAGATATCATAATTCCCATAAAAGCCATAAACATCATAAATCTGTTTCAAAGTAGCAATCATAAACTAAAATGCGGTTTTCTATATAGCAAGTAAGATACGTGGGATAGAAGAGTCCACGTAGTGCATAAATCCTTGGCTCGCACGAACGTGTTAATAGACACTGAATGGCGAAGAGATCGTATCGGCGAGTTCCGTAGAAGGTCGGACGCACCTGCGCCAGACTCACGGACCTGTACCCTATAGACTGTATGTGGTGGCGTTTTTGTCGCCTCTCATTGTGTCCCCTAAATCATATTCCTATTATGGCCAAGGAACCCTTTACGCGATTCTCCACGGCGAGTGCTCGCCGCTATTCACACATCGCCGGATTATTCACATTGTCTACACAATGATTTATGTGGGAGGGACTATAGCTAGTATCAGTTTTTATTGAACGCGACAAATGTTAGGATAAAAAAATATTATTAATATACTTATCGAGTCAATATAGCTTTATTTTAATATTACCATATTAAAATAAAGCTTAATATCTAAGAACAAGCAATTAAAATCAGTAAATGGTAAATAATTCAAATAATTTAAATAGCTGACGGGTGTCACTCTTAAGTCGTGGCTGAGCTTACGTCTTAGTCGCATATCTTCGGAGATCGATTGAAAAAACACTTGCTACATATGCAGAGCGTATGCGAAGAGGTAACGGTGTGGAGGTTTCGAGAACTCATCAATATTTGATTTCATATTTGTGTTGTAGATGCGCGGACGCAGCCGCGGCCCGGCGTGCGGCTTGTACATACTATTGTTCAAATAAATAGTGTTTGTCAAATCAATCAGCGACTGTCGGTATCGGTAACGTCTATGCTGATATTTGATTTATTATTAGTAGAGTATTGTCCTGTGTTAGGGCTAACATTTATCAGTAGAAAACTTCCGCCGAGTCCTATAAACAAAACTTTTGAATTTATACTAATAAGCCTGTTTTAAACTGTTACTAAAAATGTCTATCAAAATTATTTAAAAAAAAAATTAATTAAATTAAATTAGCTTCACGCTGTATCCCGCACACAGCAGGGTAGGCAGAGGGAACCTAGTGTTAAGACACTCCGTTCCCCACTTTCTGCCGAATTCTGGAGGCATTGCGTGTTGAGTGGCAGAACTCAACGCCGCGCTTAACCTCGACACCAGAGCGAAGAAATGGAAATATAAATTTAAGTAAATATTTCATCTCCTCGAGTGGGGATCGAACCCACAACCAGTCGGTTTTGCAGTCAGACCTCTTGCCGCTGCGCCACGACCGGCCTCTTTTTTTAACTTAATTTTTATGTAGATCAAACCAAAAACAAAGTAAAGTCACGTAATGTTTTTATGTTAATCCAATAAAATTATTTAAATGATATGTTTAGTGTAGTCGAAACCTGGAAAATTCAGTATAAAGAAAATGTATGAATTCTAAAAGCTAACTGTAGTCCGATTTCTGAGAGAGTGTTGACACTGACCCATCTCGACCGATACACGCCCGCCCGGTTACGTAATTACACTTTTTTTATCTACACTCTCATATTTTAATATATTAACATTATTTACTGAAGAATTGAAGTAATTTCTTAATAAAATTTATTAAATAATTACACAAATATATTTATTTATTTTATACTTTGTATAATATCTTGTCGATGTATAAATATTCTATAATAATAGAAACATTTCACTCACACTCAGGCAGTTCAGAAAAAAATAATACGATCGATGTTTTAAAATTTTGGTGTTCTTAACAAACTAAATCAAAAAATATAAAGATAACCAATAAGTTTGTGTTTTTTTTACTTCACTTCATGCTTTTCCCTGGATATAGTAAAGTAGAAGACGAGGAAACCTAGCGTTAAGTCTCGCCTAATTTTGATGACACTACGTATTAAGTGGCGGAGCTCAACGCCTCGATATGCCTACCATTTCCCTTAGGGATCGAACCTTCCACTATCCCTTTGATAGCGTCTCACTTTAAACACGCCACGTCACCCTTAATTATAAATTTGTGTTATTAAATAAACGAGCCTCAATACAGAAATCAGCAACATTTCGGGGAAGTATTGTCCTTAGGCCCTACCAAGGGATTTGGTCGACGCAAAAACGCGGCCAGTCCCGCTGTTACCTGTTAGATTAATCGCGGGTACAAGTTGTACCATCTGATAGCGGCCGCCGTTTTTATTCCTAATACAATATAAACAGTTTTTTTTTTATTTCAACACTAAATTACATGAGATGAGAGTTTGCTTACGTGTCGAAACACAATTGTTGAATTAGAAAAAGAAATATTTGTTTAGTTTTTGAATATATTAAAAAAAATACAATATTTTTTCTTATTTTTTATATGATAACGATTTTTTCGATGTCTATTTATTGGTTTATGTAGTTCTCGATGTGATGTAATTTTGTTATGTTGAATTAGTTATAAAGTAAAAACTCGTCATACTTGGCCATGCAATAAATTGAACAGATTGTTAAATACTACTTGCTTTATTCATTGAAGAGATATCTCTCAACAGAATTAATTTTATTTATAGGAAGAGCAATAAAAAAAAATTAGAACTATTCAAAATGTATTGAATATTATATTTCAGAAGAAATTAAGTGTTTGTGTCCGATTATAACTTAAAGAAAGAAATCGGAAGTAAATAAATCAGCTTTACACTGTATCTCGTACACAGCAGGATAGGCAGAGGAAATCTAGTGTTTAGACACTCCGTTCCCCACTTTCTGCCGAATTCTGGAGGCATTACGTGTTGAGTGGCAGAACTCAACGCCGCGCTTTGCCCCGAGGCCAGGTCGAAGGAATGAGAATATAAATTTAAATATTATAATATAAATATAATAATTTCATTAAATCGGAGATAAGTATCACGTTTTGTCTTGTTGTGAGAACGAGAATATGAAAATAATTAATTCCTGTGAAGTGAAATTGGAATCGAACCAACAACAACACATGGAAAAATTGTTTACGGTCACATTTCACACAAAAAATTAATTTAAAGAATTTTTATTGTTCTTGTAAACCTATACAATATTAAATAATTATCAAAGGTCGTTTCGTTACGTCGTGTCGGTATCCCGGGACAATAGCTTCTGCGGGCTCCTTCAGCTTTACGAACGATGTCCAAAAAAACGCCATCGCAACTCTGACAGGGGCAATACTTGAACTTCTTTAGATCGAGCGTGATATATGGCGGTCGGGACGATTTGATTTATGCACCATTATTTTTCAATGGAATTTAATAAAGTGACACTACTGACTGCACCAGCGCGGTTTTTTGTTAATAGGTACCAAATAGGAATGTTCCATCGCTCCACTTCGACAATTGTAACATTATAAACCTTTGTTATTTTTTAGAACGCTACCTTATCTCGTTAACATTAATTAAAATTAATTAATTATGCAATAAATGTCAAGTAGATCCAAACTAGCAGAAAATTTTTATAAATATATACAGGAAAGGCCTTATGTTAAAAGAATATAATGCTCGATTGACATTTAACTTCTAAAACACTCGTTATAATTGAATATTTGTAATCTACATTAACTATTTATTCAATATGAATTAATGAACATCCTATTTTTTTCTTGTGTTAGACAGTATAAAAAATTATATTCGTTAAGAATAAGTTAGAGAATATCTGGATATTCATTAAAAATATGGATGGATCCCTTATTTAGGTATGCGTATGTACATATGTCTAGGTCCCTAATATAGATAAATCTATAAAAACAGGCAGATGGCGCCACGGTTATTATAGAACATAAAAAGAAATTTATCATGTTTACAATATTTAGTTTATTGATGCTTACACATTTTCTTATGGAATTTTCATGCTTTAAAAGAAAATTAACAAATCTTAACATAAGTTAGCCGAGATTACTAAATCACAGTGAGACAGCCTTCGATGACGATTTAATTTATTTTTGTTTTCTCGATCTAGTAAAAAATAAGCGGCGTTGAGTTCCGACACCTCCTCAACACATAGTGTCTTGATTATGGGCAGAAAGTGCAGCCTTGTGAAATCGTGAAGCGTGTTTACGTTAATATAAAAATATTAGGAGGTATATATAAAATATTACAAGGTATGAGTGAACAATCGACAATCGGAGTATAACAAAGGGTGGCGGCGCTTTGTCCCGGTCGGCCATAAGTTAGGTGCGCGTGCGCAACAAAACGAGCACAATGCGCGGGCAATACAGTAGCGACGGGGATTTGCATATCGCGCATCGCGGCTATATGCGCGCCACGGGGCCGGAGTGTAGGGCGGTCACTTCTGAAAATAGTAGTTATAAATTTTGTAGAATATAAGAATAAAAAATAAAAGATAGAGACCAATCGTGGCGCAGAGGCACAAAGTGTGACTGTAAAGGCGACTGGTTGAGAGTTCGATCCCTACACGAAAAAATGAAATATTTATATAAATTTATAATTCCATTTTTTTGCTCTGGTGTCGAGCCAAAGCGCGGCGTTGAGTTCCGCCACGCAACACGCAATGCCTCCAGAATTCGGCGAGAAGTTGGGAACGGAGTGTCTTAACACTGGGTTCCCTCTGCCTACCTTGCTGTGTGCGGGATACAGCGTAAAGCTAAATTATATCTATAATAACAGATAGAATACTATTCCAGAATATTTAAGTTATGTTACCTTAATAAGATCTTTGATTTTTAAGATTATTACTCATTTAAAAAGAAACTATTTAACCGGTTTAATCGCGTATATTTAGTATTATACATTTTTGGAAACCCGACGCTTCAAATACTTTGCAGTAGTCCGTAGTCACGGATAGACTGAGGCGGCATTGGTCTGTCGTCAGTTGATATAATTATTATATCAAACTACCCCCAACGTCTTCTTAATTGTCCCGCGTACTGCTCTAGATTCTTGCAGAATGAGCTGAATGTATCTTGCCCACTGGTATGGTGGGTTTGAGACTTCAAAGACTTTATGAGTGGGTCCCAGGTGGTACAAACTTTCCAACCATCCTCCTCGCCTCATGGATCATCCTAAAAGTATCCTCGAGGCGAGAAGGATGGTTGGAAATTTTCTAACACCTTTTTCCTTAGCGAGGATTTGGAATTTATCAAACGTGATGTAATGGCTGGGTTTATCCACACACAGCTGACTTCGATACATGCCCTATCTTTCCTATCTTTTGATTGCGTTGACTTAGACTTAGAGAAGCTTGATTTTTTTCTGTGCTTTTAAAGACCGTAGAAATCAATGTTTGATATTAATTTCAGTTTGACAACTCCACGTGATCTCGAGATAAATGGTATTGGCAGAAATACGGACGGAGGGAGGGAGGAGTTAAGTTTTTCGTTTTGATGTACGGAACCCTAACGATATGTTTATTTATGCCAATGGTTATTTATGCCAATGGCATAAATAAACGACTCATAATCGTAAGGATATTGTTTATTAACTCTGATTACAAGTAAATCATTTTTAAAATTTTGATTTATTATATTATAATATTATTGCCTAAATAAATAATAATAAATATTGGAACAAACGAACATACCAACATTTATTTAATAATATAAACTCTATCTCATAAATATGTCGACAACCCTGAACTATACTCTGTGTAATCTGTACAAAAAAATTCTTTACCGAAAAATAATGCTGGTACATTATAAAGGGGCGAATATCGCATATTATTGTATTTTACTTTTTCATGCTTACCTACTGCGGTCAGTATAGTCTTGTATTCGCATGTACACAGCGTCATCACCGTGCCTGCACTGTTCTACGATTTATCGATTTTACTATAATCTATAAGGATATTTTACATCTTAGATTTTATATTTGAAACATTTATAATACTACTTATAAGGTGAATTGTACATAGTTATAAATATGCAGCTTTAAGTTTTCTCAAAATAGACAGAGGGAACATAGTGCTAAGACACTGCGTTCTCCTATTTCCGTCATATTTTCGAGATAATGCGTAATGAGTGGCGGATCCATCAGCGCGCGTTGAATGTCGTCAACATGCTATATAGCCTAGCATGCAATATGGCCGCTCTCGATTAATAGACTATACAACACAAAAAGCACAATTCAGTACGAACCCGTAGTTCCTGAGATTACTGATTTCATATAAACAAACTTTTCAACATTATATTTAATAATTTTAGATGGAATTACATAATAAAACAAAATATGATATTAATATCGGTATATGGTCGAAGGGAGATGGCTAAACGCGTGGTTCAATGTAACAGGTTGTTGCGGATTATTTATTTATAGTGATAGAAAGCAATAATTGGATAATACTTATATATAATTTACAATGCATACGTTTTTAACTATTTATATCTCTAGTTACCTACTCTATTTTGAAGAGCCTCCTAGTTTCAAAAATATCATTTCTTTATGAATAATTATAATTATATATAATTTTTGAATTAAGCCGGCTTAATCATTTATGTTCGATTGGCTTTTCTGACTTATCAATTACAAATTTTTCAGAATTTAGCTTTTTGTGGAACTTTTGTTTTGGGAGAAGATGTCTTCGTATATGGATAATTGCTCCACAAAGCAGGGTAGGCAGAGGGATAATCTAATCTAGTAGTTAAAACACTCCGTTCCCCTCTTTCCGCCGAATTCTGGAGACATTGCATGTTAAGTGACAGAGGTCAATGCCGCGCTTTGGCTCGTTTTACCAGAACGAGAACGAAAATATTAAATATTTGATTTCCTCGAGTGTCACGTTTACAGTCGCACGCTACTGTCACTGCGCCACGTCTGAACTATACACAATCTTAAATTTTATAAAAATAATTTTAGTTTCTTTATTTGTGTTGTGTAGTTCTTTCTTTTATTCTCTTTTATCTTTTCTATAATAGATTCAGTAATATTTTTCTGTTATAACCTAGTTTTTATTTGTCCTCCTTTCATTCATTAAGTGAAAAAAGTATATTAACACTAGGTTCTCTCGGTCTGACTCGCTATAAATATATTTGTAAGCTGATTTCCAGATGAGATGACGTCCACAAATATGATGTAGCCTTGTGTAGTTAGTTCTGCATTCATTTATTAATTATTTAGACTGAATTTATTTTGGCACGAGATGTAATTGTAAAAACCAACTGGTTGTGGGTTCGATCCCCACTCGAGGAGATGAAATATTTATTTACTTTTATAATTTCATTCCTTCGCTCTGGTGTCAAGGCAAAGTGCGGCGCTGAGTTCCGCCTCTCAACATGCATTGCCTCCAGAACTCGTGTGTGGGATACAAGATGAAGCTAAAAGTAAATGCTGAAAAAACTAAAGACTATGCAACATGATAAAGTTATTTGTGATCAAAAAGCTTTTTGAAACAAAAATATAAGAAACAAGGTTGCTGTTTGACTTGACTTTAAATTACAATATAATAATTCATTAATTATTAAAATAAAATATTTGAAAAAATATATTTTCAGTCAGCAAATGAAGAGTTTGATTTTTAAAACCAGATTGCACAGAGATGAGAAAACACAATGTCAACAATGTCAACATTGTGTAGATTGAATCGATTTCTTCCGATTAAGACAGAAATATGTTGGTCCTTAGTAGCGAAAATTACAAGTGGTTGAAAAAAAATGCAAAATCAAAGTTATTTATCCACATCAGACCTGAGACTGCTGTTTGCCCCTATATAAGAATAGAAATGGCTCTACTAAATTGGTCGATAAAAGAAAGTATCTTAGTATAGTCTAGGATCAGACAAAGCTTTCTATTCTTCTGGTCATTTGTGTTACCAATTGCGATTTGGTTGTTGGTTGTATTAACTTGCCTAACGTTGGGAGAACCGGTAAGCCTAACACGCATCGAGTTGGAGCATAAAGCCCCAATTAGAGTGGGAGAGTCTCGGCTCGTACACCATCTGCCGGAAAACGATCGAAGATGTTCCTCCAGTCTTCCGCCACTAGTTAGCGAGGCGTCACGAAGTCCTAACCTTCCACAACACATAGATGCTTACGGGGCATGGCTGCTTCGGGAGTTACCTGTCTCGGATTGCTGAGAGAGAGCCCGTTGCCTTCTGCCAACATTGCGACGACTCCTTCGACGAGACGGTCCAGCACACTCTGTCCGTGAGCCCAGCCTTGGCGTCTCAAGTTCGCACTACGCACGACGTCATAGCGAAAGACTTTTCGCTTCCGGCCGTAGTTGGCCGTAGTGATGCTCGAGGAGTCAGTGGAACGGGCACCAGAGGGCGGTTAGCTTGAAGAAGCTGATTGCCTGCTAACCTAGTCCGAGTAGGCGAGTGCCAAGTTCTGTCGCATTTCACGGAAAAATTTATTCTCCGTGGCTCGCGGGCAGTAGAGGTCGAGGAGGAGCAACGTAAGATTTTTGTGGATGATTTTTGTCGGACAGCCTACCAGCAATCTGCCAGTTCGCGAGTCTCACATAACCTGCTCGAGCCCCCACTCGGGCGGGTATCCGTAATATAATTTCCTCACGTTAAAATAAGTTCTTAATTATTTAAAATTTTAATATGCTACTGAATTTAGGAATTTAAGTTTTGATTACTTATCATAGTCCAGCATAGGTATTATGCATTATGGTAAATTTTATATTAAGAGAGTTTATTACAAGTGATTCCTTCTTGTTAAGTTTAATTAGTGTTAAATATATTAGAATAATATCTAAACTATTTTACGTAGTAAGTAAAAAATATTATATTAAAACTATATTTGATGATTATTTTATTTAAAATTTCAAATGTTTATTGATATAAAACTATACAGTTTTATTATTAAATTGTTTTATGATAATTTGAAATTTTATTATTTGGTAAATATAATGTAATTTATCATGCGTGAAAATATGCACCTAACGTAACTCTACAAACAAAAAGAGGCTTTAAAAATACTTTGGCAAATCTCGAAAATATCTAAAAAACCGGAATACCAGCACGTTTCTGGAGTCACTATCGAAAATATCGATTTTGCGACCCCTAGTCGTAACTGAGAAATTTTATTCTAGATATTATTATGTGAAAAATTATAAGTGTCGTATACTTTTTGCTGTCTACCTAATAAATGACATATTATGTACGCATCAATCTCAGTACGTTGTCAGGATATGGCGCAGTCACGTGGAGCCACGTGAGCTATTAACATTCATTAGAATTGAGTGACAGCGGCTCGGTGGCGAAGGGGGGACAATGCGCAGGCGCAAGGAATTTTCCACTGTATCCACCTAGCACGATTAATTCCAGTAAGTCCTTCAGCGACGCCCTATTTCTAGACACTCTAAATATTCAACGACAATATTGGTCAGTTTTTTTTTCTTTTCTCGTACTGTCACGTTGACAGTCTTTGTAACTAGTGAATTCATTAAATATACGTATATAGGAAAAAAGCTGTCTGAAGGCAAAATAATGTATTTATTTAAAAGTATACTTATTTTCATTAGAACACGGTGAACGGGGAAATTAACAGCTGTTATAGAAGTACGTGGTGAAGTAATTATTGATTGTAAGAAAAAACGTCGTAATGCATTTGTAATTATCTATACTTATAATAAAATCGTAATGGATCGCTATCTGTACATGGAAGATATTATATATAAGAAAAAAAATATTGGAGACCTTTATTAATATAATAGAACCCAAAACAATAGACAATGATTTGTTTGTTTTTGTCTGTTTGTCTGTTTGTTTGTTCACGCTAATCTTCGAATCAGCTTAAGCGATTTAAATATGGTTTTCACTGTTGGGTTTTGGCAAGCTTCCTTTAACATATAGGATTGTTTTATGACAATCGGTTCATAAACAAAAAAATATATCAATTGAAAGTACTTAGTTCGACAAATTTGTCAATTCTATAGCAGTTATTTGATGCAACTGCTTTACTGAATTGGCTGAATAAAATAATATTTTTGCCCCGACCTATTGTATGTACAAATTATGATATATAGGTATGTAACACATCGCAGGAATGCAACCAACCCCGTTTTTGTGGCATTTTAAATATGGCCGATACAATTATTTCGCAGTTGACATCTACAACGTACACAAATAGGAATATGGACGTCCGAATGGTTAGATGATCTCAATAACATAATTCAATTTCCAAGAAAAATTCAAGATGTTTGTTTAAAAAGTTAGCTTCTTACACATTAATATAAAGGAAATAAAAAGATGCAGTTTTAATCATATATACTAAGCCCCTTAATTAGCCCTGCCCTTAAACATTTGTAAATATATACTAATTTACATTCAATGATAGAACCAGAAAACAAAATGAATTAAAGGCTAATTATATTTTAAAAGCTGTAAGCTAGTTATGTAAAATTTACATTGTAGTGGCAGTCAATGTACAATTTCTTTACGTATATACCCACGTATGAGTAAATATTGAATTATACACATTATTGTGGGGAACGGAGTGTCTTAACACTAGGTTCCCTCTACTTACCCTGCTGTGTGCGGGATACAGCGTGAAGCTGATATAAGATACTATTTAGATCGTGCCCAAGACTTATAAGTCATGAAAAAAAATACCCATTCAGTATTTCCGAAGTCAGGTGTACACTGTACTCATACAAGAAGACAGCCAAAAAATTTAAAAATTTTATCATACACTATATTATTTTTATGTTTTGTTTGGTTAGAAGTCATTATAGTTGTCAATCAATTCTTTAATAATTTTTAATTCTTATTAAATCAATAATCATGTATTTTAAGCGGGCGAAGCCGTGGGCGAGCGGCTAGTGAAGAAATAAATATAAAAAAATTTGGTTTAAAAATATGTTGTTTTTATATCTCTTACTTAGTACAGGCAATTCAGTAAAAGATTGATCTACATGCTTCAATGGTTTCCTGGAATATGTTGTTTCTACAAAATAAACATATGATACACCGTAGTGTATCGTATCGTAATACCGGGTCGTAACCCGATGACGATTTTATATATGCCATTCTGTGTATCTCTTCATTGCGAAATCGATCAGCTAAACTGACTCCGCTTATCCTACGAAGAGATGTCATCTCCACAGCATTCTTCCTTCTTCCGTTACTCTTCTGTAATACCCTCGTTTCGCTGTCGTATAACAGCGTCAGTACAAGCACTGCACGTTTCAACAATGCAGCTAAGGCATCATTAACTCTTTCATCGTCTTAAATATTAACTTTTAAGTCTAAAAAGTGCCGTTAATTACCACCGATAATTAATGATATAAGTGGTAAACGAAAACACAAATTCTATCTATTTACAAATTATGTATTTCATACAATAGATGCGTGCAACATTCACTTTCGAGTACATAAAAAATAAAAAATAAGTATAAAATGGCTTATATATATACATATATATACATATATATATATATATATATATATATATATATAGATCTAAGTTTGGAGTTATTTAAGTTAGTTAACAATAGTAAATATTTTTGATACCACATTTTATTCAAATATATATTACAATTTTTTGTATAAATACATTCTCACGGTGTATTTGGCTCATAAAATTATATTCTAATATAGTTTCCGTTTATTTAATAATGCCCCTAACAAGGCTCGATGGTCGCAAAACATGTTCAAGAGTCCATTGTTCGTCAGAGTCAGAAAGGCCACGGTTGATTTATAGTGGCGAAAGCGTTTTTGTTTCATCTCAAATAAAAGGTGACATCGTCAAAACCATCTTGTAGAGATCTCGAAATCCCGAAAATGGTGGACTCTAATGTTTTATTCATTTGATTTCATTAGTGAATAGTTTTTCAACGTCGGCTCCCAGCACGGCGGGGTCACGGTGCGAGTACCTACAGGCTACATACATACATATGTATGACTCTCTAATAAATTGGATGGAGCCATGTTTTTAGATTTCACTAAACGCGCCCCATATCGTATCGTTATTCGTTGCCGCACTCTGGAACAAGTAGTTTTTTTACTGTCGTCCTTTCTCCTCTTGACGTCTTGTCTCGCTGTCCATTCAATACACTTTAAAGTTTTTTTAACACGCTTGTTGCAATGATAATATTATAGAAATATTTTTATAATATGTTGACATTTGACTCTTGTTGCGAGAATATTAAAAAATAAATATTAGAAAAAAAAAGATATTTGAAAATAAAATTACAAAACATACCAATTCAATAGTTTTACAAGTTAGTGTTAAAATATGAATACTTAACACAAACTAAAAAGTTACGTGGTCAAGCACTTTATGTGTTGTAGCTTCGATTCTTCCTTAGGAAATGAAATATTAAATATTTTAATTTTCTTTTTCTGCTAACAAGGCATAGCGAGCCGTAAAGTTTCGCCACTCAACAGGCAATGTCTCAAGAAGTGTTTTAGTGGGGAGCGAAGTGTCTTAATACTAAGTCTCCAGGTTCCCTCTGCCCACCTGTCTATGTGCGGAATACCACGTGAAGCTATAATAAAAAAAATACTATATACATTTATTCTTTTTTTGTTTCCGCGCTTTTTCTGCAGGTAAAGAGAGAGAACCTAATGTTACTTTGTTCACTGGTTTTTAACCAATATTCAAAAGATCGTGTGTTAACTGATGGAACTCAACTTCCGTGCTTGGTTTTGGCTAAATGAGCCCCTCTGGAAGCCAATAAATGAAAATAATTTAAATATTGTCATTTCTTGTGTGGGAATCGAACCCTAAGCCTACAGCGTTGTCTAATTTATGTGCGGTTTTTAGCGTCACGCTATATTCCGTACACCAGGATAAAGGGAACCTAACTTTTACACTGCCCACTTTTATGACCCACCCGGCTTCCCCCCTTCCTACTCCCATGTGCTCCAAAATTGGCCTCACAACTATGATATCGATTGTAAAAGCTAAAAAAAATATAGGAATATCCAGCGGTAGACTCAGACTCAGGTATCTTATTGTGCTGATACTTCTGTAGAGTCTTGTTCTCATACATATATGGATACGGCGTGGACGTCTACCACCTCCGGGCTCCGTTAGTTACTTGTGTATTCTAATTACTTAACCTTAGGCATCGATGCCTGCAATTATCTTGTTATGGAGATTAGTCACTTTGCATCTCGTTCGCATTGATAATTTTATTATGTACTGTAGCGTCTTAGCCACGGTGTGTGTTTGTCTGAAGTATATTTGGAAACTTAGTTATCTCTTGTTTGAGTGAAAATGTAGCGATATTATTAATTTCTAAAATTATATTCCTTTTCTATTCTTCCTTTTTCCTATATTATTAATTATTAAGTATTTCGTATTGCATAGCATAACTTACTTATTTTATAAGAGTTTAGGTATGGTGGTATTATTTCTTAATATCGCCTTTACATTCATAGATGTTATTGTATTCCGGATTTTCATTCACGCTTTATCCCGCATGAAGCAGAGTAGGCAAAGGAAGTGTCAAGACGCTACATTTCCCACTTTCCGCCGATTTGTAGAGGCATTGCGTGTTGAATGGCGGAACTCAACTCCGCGTTTTGGCTCGACACCAGAGCGAAAAAATCAAAATATGAAATATTTTATTTCCTCAATTTTACAGTCAAACGCTTGTGCACCTATGCCACGACTGGCCTCTTGATGTCTTGGATTAAATAGAATCAAAACTTTATTATTAAATTATTTATATTCATTTTATTACACTGTAATGTTTTAAGCCGTTTTACGTGTCTTTAGGTATAATACCTATTTGTGATGGGTTTTTTTAGATATGGACTGTTATTTTTAATTCAACCTTCCTGAGTTCAATTTGTCTAAACTATTTAATTTAATTATTGGTATTTTTTATCATCATATATATTTAATTAAATTAAGTTGAAGGTACTTTTTGCAATGTAGAGTAAGCTATGTAGAGATCATATTTGTCTAGGGCTGTCATGATATTTCTGTGAAATTTAGCTAAATAAAAATTTGATTTTGTTTACTACATTGTATACAAAGGTTTTTTTTTCTTTTATCAAGAAAATACTTTGTAAAAAAATAAAAGAAGATAACATAATTTTATGAATAATAATTTTTATTTTGTTCTATTATAAAAGTGTTATAACTATTAAAGAAAACTCATGCTTTTATTTTTTTTTTGTGTATATTTGTATTACCATACAACAAAAATCAATAGTACATTCCCAGCACCATCTCTCACGTAGTCGTTCCCGCTCCGTAGGGCACAATCATTACCAACTTTTTTTGTCAATACACATACACTCGTAAATATAGATACTTCTAAAGTAGAACATTAGCGATCCGACCGGAAGCAGCAATGCGACGCACGCGACCGACGCTTTTTGACTTTTTTACTACAAAAGAGTGCGGAAGTTATGTTTCAAGGGCATTACGCACACCTCATTAAGCAACTCCTCTCAGTGGAAGGGCAACTGTATTTATTGCTGCACGCTTTGACAACCCTGGCTGGAGAGACACTGTGCTCAACGAAACACCCCAAAAATAAGAAACTATTGAAAAATCTGCTCTATTTCCTAAGTTTAAGGTAATTTTTGTAATGTAGAGCGAGCTATGTAGAGATCATATTTGTCTAGGGCTGTCATCGGAAGAATTATCTTTCGGCAAGTAATACAGTCATTAGTTTATGACATCTTCATCTGTATCAGTCACGGCGTCCGCTCTAACGGGCGGGAAGTAGGGGCGAGGGCGGGCGGCGGGCAGGGGCAGGAGCGGGGGCGGTGGGGGACGCTATTCAAACCATTTATTTCAGCTACAATTAATGGTATAAATGATGTCGTGTGAAATTTGTTATAGCGTGTTCATTTACTATTCGTTTGGTAAACATTATAGTTTGTTTATATTATTTATATTTTACATAATTTTCCGTTGTGAGTCCATTGGTTGACAAATTATGTGATATTAGATAATTGTGATTTTAATCCAAAACAAGAAATAACGATATACATTAAACGTTGTTGCACTTACTTTGATTATGGACATAGGTATTGGTCTCTACATTAAAAGTATAATACCATATCATATTTATAGTCTGATTTCTTCCAATCTCAATTTCAGTCTATCAACGGTAAGCACTTAAGCAATCGTTGCATTCGTTATCAAGTAGCTACATACTCGTAAAAGTAAATATATAGTTTTAACTTTAATACCTTATAACATTAAAAAGTTAATACGTTTTAAAAAAATACATATTTTAAAATAATATTTATAAAACGTAGAACGAAATGACTTACCACTAGACTAGACTGAGTGCCTGCCATGCAAAGTGTGATAGTTGTGAAAATATTTTGTCATTTTTAGGGTTTTGTACCTCAAAAGGTAAAAACGGAAATCTTGTAGGGTCACTTTGTTGACCGTCTGTCCGACTGTCAAGACCATTTATCTCGAGATCGCTTAGAGGTATCAAGCTAAATTAATATCAAATAATCAGGTCAATAATCCCTTGAAGCACAGAAATCAAGCTTCTAAGTTAACGCACTCAAAAATACAGCAAAATCGCCGCGTAATCAAAGTCTATAGGGTACTTTCTGTGCATCTACAATGAATGAAATATGGCACGAAGTGAGAACTTAAAACACAAATAAAGGTTACCAACTTTTATGACTTCTACAATGTACTTCCCGACGACCTAACTTCCTGAAATTTGCACGGAGTCCCAGTGTGCGAGTCCGACTCCTGCTTAACCCGTTTTTTGTTATATAAGTAATTAAAATTACTTTTATTAACTTCATGCCATATCCTGCATACCTATAGCAGTTCTCCACTTTACGTCCAATTTTCGATACATTGCGTGTTGGGTGGCAGAACTCAACGCTATATTTATTATAGTTACCAGAGTAAGTAAATGAAAATAATGTTTTGCCCTGAGTGGAAACTGAACATATAATCGTCACTTTTACACAAGGATTATGTGCCTCTGCGCTACGACGGCCCAGTTACATCGATAGGTGATAAGCGATAAGGGATAATCGATTATCGATGATTGACGATTTATAGTATACATTAATTAGCAATTTAAAAAGGAAAAAAGGTTTAAAGTATTGCTAATTTTAATTATCAACATATTAATATGGCAGTATATTTGTAAAATATTTTATACAATATTTGTATAATAAAATATTTTATCCAAAAGCTTGTTTTTTGTGGTAATGCTTAAAATTTTACGAAAAAAATAATGATCTATCATTCTCATCTTGGACCTCTCCTAGAGAGAGAGATCTGTTTTAATATAATAACTTAAAAATACGTTTCAAAATCCTACTTCTCGAGGATTCACCTAATAAACGAACTCGCGGGCCCCACCGCCCGCGCCACCTCTCTGTTCTTATGTGTATATTCATTTTATTTTTGTGGTACATTTTTAAATATTTGTCGGATATTAAAAACTTGCGTTACAAGAGCGTAAGAAAAAAAATTGATGTCATATTATCTACTAATTTCCAATATGATTAATCGCACTAAGCAGGGTATGCAGATTGAGCCTAGTGTTAAGGACACTCCGCTCTTATTACTTTTCGCCGAATTCGGGAGTCATTGCGTATTGAGTGGTAAAACTCAACGCCGTGATTTGCCTCGACAATAGAGCGAATAAATGAACATTTTAAATATTTCATTTCCTCGAGTGGGAATCACCCATCGCGTTTATAGTCACACGCTTGTGCCCCTGCGCCACGACTGGCATCTAAAATATATTATTATATTCTCTCCTCTACAATATTATATTACGATTTTTGACAGATTATTATAAAAAAATAATATGTATTTAAGTAGCTTCAACACATGAACTATTACGCTGATATTCGGTACTAATTGGGGAACCGCGTGTTGTAGTATTAAGTATAAAACAGATGCTCTGTTTAGATAAAACGCCACTTAAATTATTTGGATCTTTGCTAATCATTTGGAAAAAAATTATAATAAATGTAATTAGATAGGGCATAGGCACATGGCCAGTAATTATATTGAATTTAGAACATTTAAATTAATTTTTACTGCCATCTAGCGGATTAGGCTTAGACTAACTACAATAACATTACCACGAGAAGTTGTGAGTAACGCGATGAATTTGTTGTTACAAAAGCTCTTAGTAGTTTTAAAATATATCGGCAGATGTCGTTGTGTATACAAAATCGCTTGAAGCAAAAAAGTTTTATAAAGTTAATGTGAAAATATTTGAATTTAATTAAATATAAATATAAGAATTTATATTGTATAATTAAAAAATATAATGTATATTGCGCAGTACTTCAAACATAAAATGGCACATTATAGATAAAAAAAAACTAAATAAAAATCATATGCTAACAAGCTTGTTAGGCGGAACCATAGCAACTTATAATAGTCGTTTGTTATTTTGTCATAAACAATCGCGAGGACACTGACCATTGAGGGTCGATATCGAGAGATAGCATCGACCTGTAGCTATGACGTATGGAGATTCCATATTCGAACGCGTTACAGTCAGGCGTAGTAATAGAGAGACGTCGCGTGGCGCATGCTGTGTTGAGCTGTACCGAGTTGTGCCGTGCTGGTAGCAGCTGTGAGTGAGCTGTGCATGTGCTGCGTGCTGGCAGCGGTGTGCGAGGCGCTGTGCTTGGGGGCGCTGGTATCGCCGGATGAGCGTGTCGGTGCGCGCGGTGCTGGTGGAGGGCCCGCCGCGCCTCAAGGGGCCCTACACGTACGTTAGTACGCCGCGTGCGTTGTACAATAATGCCAAACTCAAGAGAGATCCATCATGGTAAGTAACAAATACCCAAATTATCATTAATTATCTTTTTTCTGTTAAGTCATCTATACGTCAGAATATTTTGTAAAATAGACATGTAAATTGGAAAAAGCAAAAAAAATATTAATATTTAATTGATCATTGATAATCACGAATATAGAATACTATTATATAATATCATAATCATAGACGTTTGATTTACGTGGAGTCTTGGGATATACATCTTTACTAATAGCATATAATAAAGCAATGATGAAATCCAGACAAGTACCAGGAACCTAGAATAATAATGAGTCAACAGGATTCCACGTCGCGACTGTCAAGTGTCACGAATGTCACATTTCTATTTACTCGCATGCATACATAATTAATAGATACTAGATAGGTGTAGGTGCATTCAATTACACTGATTCATTCCTCAAGTTACAATCTAAAAAAAATGCTATTGCTTTCTATACAATACATCATACATACAAATAAATGTCATAAATAACACTATATTTTTATTGATATCGCAATAACTTAGTACTTACGTACAATGCTTTGTTTTTTAAATAAAAAATC
Organism: Heliconius hermathena; assembly: GCA_013403705.1. NCBI lineage: Eukaryota > Metazoa > Arthropoda > Insecta > Lepidoptera > Nymphalidae > Heliconius > Heliconius hermathena. The sequence goes on from JAAIXJ010000145.1 coordinate 472,192, forward strand.
GTATTGTCATAGAAACCGTTGAAACATTAAAAGTAAAAATTTTCATATTTGTAAAATTTCCCAAATTAAATTCCTTAATAGCGGACGTCTGCTTACTACTTACGTATTTATATGTAGCTTAGTATTTACAAGCAGGTGTTGGCATAAGTAGACGACCACAAGTTCTATAACCACAAAGTTCATAATTGTCTCATATTACAATAACAATATTATTTTCTATTCCTACAAATACATTTTCTTTTTAAATGAAACTCTTTAAGTAGATTAATCGCGTTTATTTATTAAAAAAATTAAATCAAAATCAAGTTTATTTATTAGATATTACAAATTTTTGCACACCCGACGTTTCGTTTTTGCAGTAGCCCGCAGTTACGGTACGGGTAGACTGAGAGATAGAGGTAGCCTTCTGTCAATTGACATAATTATAACATCAAACTACCGCCAACGATTTCTTATTTGAATCGCGTATTGTCCGTGTGTTGGGTTTCGTTTGAGAATTCTTAGTTCTTATGAGGGGTTCCCAAGATAACTGTTCTCCCTAGCGGGGCCGCAGGGCTTATCAAATGATGTAATGATTGGGTTTATCCGCTGTGCGCTCGCACACAGATTGATGTGTTGTGATGATTTCAATACACGCCCATTCTTGGAATCGGATATGTGTTCCTTCACCATAACACCGATGCTTCTCTTCGTTTGACCAATGGATGATAAGCCATAGTAGTTCGCCTGTACACTACAAAAGAACATTATTTTTCATACCTAAGGGAATATTATTTTTGTCAAAAGAATATAATATTGCACTGGACTCAAGATTTGGGTCACTTTCTTGTTACACTTGAATATATTTAGTAGTAGGCAAAGATGGGCTCTCATGGCCAACGGTAGGGACAGTGTAGGATGGTGAGATTCGCCACTGAGGTATCTATGGGTATGTATGGGTTTCCTACAATATATAAAAAAGAGAGATTTGAATCCACGCCTCTTTTTGTAAGGCAACGTCGATTTTTTTTTTCGATTTCGAAATATGTATTATAGAATAACTAACACATTAAGAATGTTAAAAATAAAATCGTGATCTGATACCATATATTATTACGGACGATTATCGTCTCGTTGATAACAAAATTTACAAAAAACGACCGCCATTAAAATATCCTGTAAGTGTATACAGTAATACGCTATATCTTGACTTTTTATTTTTATAAAATTACCTGCACCAGAGGCAAGTCATGACGCAAGAGCACAAGCGTGTGAGCTGTAAGCGCGACAGGTTGTGGGTTCGATTCCCACTCGAGAAATGAAATATTTAATACTTATATTTCTTCGCTATGGTGTCGAGGCACAGCGCACAGTAGAAAATAGGTAACGGAAGTGTCAAAATGTGAACGGAGTGTCTTAATTAGGTGGCCAGGTTCCGCCGTTCTACCCTGCCATGCGCGAGATACAGCGTGAAGTTAAAAAAATACCTATACAGTTTCAGATGATCTTTTACAATAAGCATTGATAAGGTGTATATATTTGTTGTTCAACTTCACACTGTATATCCTGAAGTTAACTTTTAGTTAAGTTGAATTGCGGAACTTATCGCCGTATACGCCACGGTACCAGAACGAGGAAATGAAAATAGTAATTATTTCATTTTTCGAGCGGTAATCGAACCCACAATCTGTAGCGTTTACAGTCACACGCTTATGCCCCTGCGCCTCGACTGGCCTCGGGCGGTGGAGAAGTCGCGTGCTCAACGCGATCAATGCGATCCTACCAGGGTCCGACGACGACGGTCCGTAGACGATACTATCGCAAGGTTACTTTATATCTGATGATTTATTTCCAACACTCGAAACTTAAAGCACGAGAACAGTTACTTTTTAAAATAATAAAATAAAATTTGTTTCACATCAAAAATGTGTACAATTTTTTTTTTTTATATTAAGGGTCACGCTAACTTCGCTTTCCAACGAATTTAAATTAGTTTCGTAATACCTTCGTCAGCTAGACTAAAGGAACATCCAATGTTATTAAACGGTATTTCTTATTTTAAGTTGTTGCTGTCTTCAGCTAAACTTTAAAAAAATCAGCTTCACGCTGTATCCCGCACACAGCAGGGTAGGCAGAGGGAACCCAGTGTTAAGACACTCTCGTTCCCCACTTTCTGCCGAATTCTGGAGGCATTGCGTGTTGAGTGGCAGAACTCAACGCCGCGCTTAACCTCGACACCAGAGCGAAGAAATGGAAATATAAATTTAAGTAAATATTTCATCTCCTCGAGTGGGGATCGAACCCAC